>JANTNU010000009.1:9976384-9996663 GCA_024752395.1 Erythroxylum havanense
TAGAGAAGGTAAAACAATAGGTTACTCTTCACATGAGCAAAGAAGACAATTGAATGGTTTACTCTTTAGTTAGTTATGAGGGATTTTCTTGATATATGCTTAATTGATTATACATTTGCTCCATAACACTTAATGATTAATATTACGAAATGTTTAAGAAAATCAGTTTGGTTCATATTTGATTTAGTTATAATTTGGAAGTTTAAGAACTAAAATGAGTTAAAAGCACATTCTTTGAGCCATTCTCTTAATATTCAAACTCATGTCTTTGTGAAAAAAGAGGTAGATGGATTAGGGTGAAGATGAGATTAGGGTGAAGATGAGATAACAAAATGCAAAAAATGGAACTTTCACCATGTAGTGCAAGATGCACGATCATGCACAAATTTGAAATCAGAATTGTTTAGTTTTTCATCTAATTAGATATTTGAGTGGACAAGAGAGGTATGAGAATAACAAAACGATGAAGTATGTTTATTTTTGTGTAGGCTAAGATTGAACCAAGAACTAGATTTCAAACTCATTCATCAATTTCCTCACTTTTAGGTTGTTTAATTTAATTTGCTTTAGTTAATTCAATTTTACTTTATTTTGTTTTTTAATTCCAACCAAAACCCCCTATATCCTAAACACTATTTTTTTCATTACAAATCTACACGAGCACTCTTTATGGATATGATACCTACTCACAACTGCTATAAATTTAGTTGTGTAAAGATAGGTTTTTTTAAAGATGAAGATAAGAGATTCCATAAAATGTTCAATGATAGTTTGAACTATCCTAAGTAGTTTCTATTTTTAAGGACTTCCCTAATCCAATAGAGTGTATGTTTTTAAAGGAGCAATGGTCGATAGTACTATTTGAGAATGACTTCTTATTCGTTTTCCTCCATATTGAGTATATGAAGTAGCTAAAGATGGTTTTAAACATTTTTGATTCCTACTTATAACCTAAACTTAAGTTGTGATGCCCACTCATGATATGCTACTATTGGTTGCAGCAACAAATCTCACAAAGTTGGATTATGGATTGCCAAGCACCAGTAACAAGGAAGCAATTAAAGAAGAGGTTATCTGAGCTTTCATATTGATCATTACAGAGGGGGTAAGCCTGTTTATTGAAGGAGCCATAAAATGATATCTTTTATGCTTAGGCATCCCTTATTTGGAAGATAAAGGATGAAGGGAGATTTATTTTAAACTAGTTTATGACATTGAACTATGTGAATTGTGTGTATAAAGATTACATAACCTGGTCTATTCTTATAATCCCTAGAAATATGCTTATTCTAGATGACCCTGTCCTATTTACTTAAATCAAGTTCATATGAAGGCATATTATCCATAATGATAGAGCAGTTTAATGTTTGATGATATGGCCAAGACTAAAAGCTTCCATTAATGAGCGTCTTCACAATTTAATTTGTAGGGAATCTATTCATCATGGTAGTAACAATAGGGAGCAGATGTGGGGGGCCTAATGGCTGCCATAAATTATACCACAAACATGTATTAGCTTCATTGTCTATGCTGAACTTACAAAAAAGGATAGACGTGTTGGGATAGCAAGCAAGTTTGATCTTGCACTAGGTCACTATGCTATCTCCTAACCAAAGCAAACAACAACTAGAAACAAACTTCCCTCTTAACATGAGCAACTATTAAAGAGACCAAGAGATTTTGGTTTTAGGTGTCACTATCCATAGACTTTTGTGTTTTAAGAAGTGGATATGCACCCACAAACCCACAGTGATTTCTTCTTTTTAAAGAGCTTCTGCAGTGTTTTAGCAAGGACAACTTTATTCAAGATTTGAGTGGATTTCAATCCTAATACCTTTATATTTTCAGTAGTAAATTTCTAGGAATTTGATATTAAAATTTGAAGAGTTGGAAGGATTCTCACTTAACAGAAAATCTTTTAATTGTGTCTCAATGTCCTTAATGATTTTATATGAGAGTAATAGATGATTGCACCAAAAGACTTGAATACTTGAGTGAAGTAACTTAGTTAACTACTATCTACTTATAAATAAAATAAACTTGTTACAAAAACTTCTATTTTTCTTATTTATGGTATCAAATAGAAGCTAAATGTCTTGGTAAGGAAGCCTAGAGGTCACAAAGAGGATTCTTAAGTATTTAATAGGAGGTTGTAGCTTTTTAAAGCTAGACTATTTGATAACTTTTTAAATAATAAAATCAAGGCTTGTAAACACAATGATGTTGTTTTTGCCACCATTAATGGATAGCTACGAGATGAATTGAAACTTATTAAGTACATTGAGCATAAGATTGACTAAGTCTAATGAGCATAAGCTTGACTGAGTCTAGCTTAACTCTGCATAATAGTAAGATGTCATTTGAAAAAAGTTGGAATAAAGAGTTGAGTTTTCTTACATATTAGAGCTGAGTTTTCCTACATCTTAAGTGGAACTAAAATTGTTAGGAGTTAGCAGTATTATGCTTGATCATTATTAAGAGAAATTCCATGAACAAGTTAAAGAGATAACAGGAAAGAGGATCCCCTTTTCTCAGACCTCTAGATGCCTTGATTATTATTGAGGGCTCACTATTGATTAGGATATTGTAAGTGTGGTGACTCATTGGTGGATTCAACCAATGAATTTGGGGGTAAACCATAAGGATTTATAATTTCAAATAGAAAACCCCATCCTATTAAGCCAAAATCCTTACTAAAATCAATTTTAAGGGAATACATTTTAATCATGCTATCCTTATGGTAATTCCTAAATAATTCTTGAGAAATAAAGATATTATCACTAATCTATAAACAGTCAAATTAAAATGGTTTTACAAATGACATAGCAGCACAAAATTAATCTAAAATCTTATAGGATGAAGAGGTTATACATTTTAAGAACAAGAGTAATGAAAGGCTTATTAATCTCATGGAGAAGCTTATTATATGAGAACTTTAGTACAACTTTAGTGGTTATGTCTCTTACAAAATTCCATCATTTTAAAAAGAAGTAGCCATTGAAACAGTTTAGACTTGGGGTTTTATTAGCCTCCAAGATATATAATGCTTCCTTAACCTTATGACTTTGGAAAGGGGTAGTGACAGAGGAAGTTTGTTGTTCTACAATGCCAGTTTGGACGCATGTCTTGATGATATTCTTTGGATCACTAGTGCCTCTAGAAGATCCTAATGTTTTAGTGGATATCCAGACCATGGAGTTCACCTTGAGAAAATTTTCAAGAGCCCTCATTATCTCTTAAAACACATGTTCTATTGGTATTTTTCTTACTCGTCATTGAGGTATAAAAGAATATGGAGTTTTCATTCTCCACTTTTAACTATTAGATCCCTGATCTTTAGTTGGAAGAGAATTATATATTATTATTTAGAGAATTTATGTAATCATTGAGGGAATTCCTTTTCTACATAATGAGTTGTGTATCTTTGGGCTTAGTTAAGAGTAATGTTTGATGGTATTTGAGCTTTTCCCTTGTTGATTTAAGACTTTCTAGAGTATCACTGTCATTTTAGGTTTAGATGTCCTTGAGTTCTTACTTAATGGCTTTAAGATTGGAGAAATATTTGAAGGAATCAAATTCATGCACTTGTTTTGACATGCTTTGATGATAACGTCATTGAATTTGGGATGATTAAACAAGTAGTTAGTGAACCTGAAAGGATATTTCTTTTTAACAGAGAGCTTATTGATTATGAATTCAATAGGGGAATGCTCTGAGACCACTGGAGAAAGGAACTCACAGAAGTTGCTAAAGAAAGTTGAGCTCTATTACCATTGATGAGAGCTCTATCAAACTTTTTCCTAAGAAGTAGATGACCTATTTGTTTATTAAACTAAGTGAATTGGTGTCCTATATTCCTAAGATCTTTTAAGCCTAAATGGTGTAGGTAATTACTAAAGTTGCCTATTTGAGGCACCTGAGTCTGGTAACCTTCTGCCTTATAAGAGAAGAGGATGTTATTAAAATCCCGGTTTACAATCCAAGGATGTTGAATCAATATCGTAATTCTGGGGAGCTCCTGATGTAATTCAACTTCAATGCAATCTTTGACAAATTCTATTATTTTTGTACCAATTGTGTTTTCATCAATGCAAAATGGTTTTCGAAGTGTGCTGGCTAGATAACTCAACTTTGAATTCCGTCAAAAGAAGGAAAATGGTAAGAGTCTAGAGGAGAGGGGGAGCTTTTTGTGACTCCTAGATATGAAGGAATCCAATGCGATGGGTGGGTGGTCATTAAAGTTTGCTGTCGTCGTCCAATCATCCACTGGTGGAGCCAAAAGATTCAGCTAACGCTAGTGGAAGAACACAACAGGGCCGTGGGATATTGCAATTGTAATCACATGGGAGACAGCAAGGCCATTAAGACAATTGCATTTTGGAGGCATTTCCTGCCAAAATCTCCTCCTGATTAGGACCCCACCCCACAGTTTCTCGCCATGTGCGATGTATCAGATTCTCCACCATCCCAATCTCTATACTAGCAATCTGTGTGGAGACTTTGGATTTGAGTTTAATTTAACGAATTTGTAAAAAGTAATCCAGTCCAACTGAGTTTGCAGGACGAAACTTCAACTGTTACGATAATTTCGGCTTCCTTTTCCGTAAAAGTTAGCGACAAAGCTTCCTCAGGTTTTGTGGTCCCTCCTCCTCCTCCTCCTTTTGTCCTTCTTTCCCTAAATTCCCCTTTTCACTCGTCTCTTGTCCTCCTCTTTCGACTTAAACTTCTTCTATCTCTGCTCCAAAACATCATCGTTGGCCATCAAAACAATGTTTTGAACCTGAAATATATTACTCCAAAATCATCAACAATAAGGTCGTTGTTCTCCCCTTCTAAAGATGTTCAAGGTTGGAGCTACTGCTTGGAATGACGCTCTTGTAAGTTTCTATCGTTGGTAAAAGGATGGCCTTAGGTCAACCGGGCACAACATGACCTCTTGGACACTATGATTAATGAATATGGATATTTCATATTCGAATTTACTTTAGATGAGGTCTCCAACACGCCTACGATCTGGCCCTGACATTTAAAGAAACCTCTTGCATACCGGAACGGTAAAGAAGAATTTGGTAGTTTATACCCCTGTAGTTAATAAATTAGATGTAAATTAATGTATGACATTATATTTTAATTAATAAAAGTATTATTTATCTTTACGTATTAATCTAATTAATGTTTTATGTTTAATACCAAAGATAAAATTTTTGGAATAATTACTGTGTAATTGAAATTATAATTATATCATAATTATGAGATTCAATTTATACTTATGTGTTATTCTTAAATATTTCTAATTGTAGTTTCATCAAGACTAGATATTGTTTAAATGGTAAAACTAGCACACATTATATTTCTTTCTTATAAAAAAAATAATTAATCTCATAAATTAAAGTGTAGGGATACTTAAACTAATATGTGAGTGATTATTAGAGAATAAGTCACTAAACTGACTCGATTATGATAATTTCGAATAGAATATTCCTTATGTATTTATGAACTATCTCATAATGATGACTTTATAATTGATCCTCAGATTTGAGATTATCAAGATATCTAGTATGAGAATTACTGTATTTTGATGCTACTTATGAATCGTCATAGGATAATTCAGTTGGTAGTAATTGAATACAGTTTGAACCATATGTAGATAGTTGAGTAAGTCAATATAAGATTCGTCACTTTAAAGTAATTAGAGAAAGTATTCTACTATTCTTGTTTAGTAATGGTTTATAGAATTCTCTGACCATAATGAATTGATGTTTGAAAAGAAGTTTTCAAATTTCAGTTATAAATCAATTACTAATTAGTAAGAACAAACATGATTGGATGCTAAGAACCAATTAGAATATTGAATGACTAAAGGATTAAATTATACATTATAGTCATGCATGGATAGGTTAATTTAATTACTTTGACATTCATGATATTTAGATAATCATGACATGTTAGACGTCAATCAAGATTTATAATTATGAATTATTTAATTGGAGAATTAAAGATAAATTAAAAGAAATATCTAATCATAATTGGAATTATAATTTATAATCATTGTCAACTATTAGGAACTTAATCAGTCACATATCAAAGAACAATTTGTGAAAGAAAAATCAATTTAATTAAGTTAGACTTAATTATAAAGTTTGAGAAATTTTGGGATCAAGTATGAGATATTTGATTTTATTAAAATTAAATTAATTATAATTATAATTAAAGATATTTAATTTTAATAAAGATTGTCATGATTTTTCTATTTAAAGGGAAGAGCTTTTTAGAAGCTAACGCTTTTGTCTTCCTCTCATAGTAGTTTGAGAATTGCTTTGTGGATACCATCAGATGCTAGACAATTAGACAGCTCGTGATTGATCAATCGGAAAAAGTTTCAAAGAATTTTCAATAGAAAGCAAACAAGGTATGATTTCTAAATCGATTTGTGTTTTATTCAAGTTTATTCAATTATTGAGATCCGCTCGGAATTTGTAAAAGTTTTTGTTTTTTGCTACACCTATGATTCGATCACAGTTTGATTCCAACAGTTATATCAGAGCCTCCTTTAATTGTTAATCTTGAATTAGAGGCTTGATTATTGTTGATTTGATTTGTTACGCTACGGGTTTTGTCTTTTTCAAAGCTATTTGACGACTGTTCTTGTTTTGTCGGTTCTGAAAATTGTTTTTGTGAACCTGGCATTTTTCTAATTGTTTAGGGTTTCAGAAATCCATATATTGCTTGTGTTTTTGCGTTCTGCCAAAACTAAATATATGCTTCTCTGTTTATTTCCAGGAATTGTTTCCACATATCTATGTATTTTTTTTCTTCTGGAAATTGATTGTGTATTTTGAAATCGTTAATTTCTATCGCCCTTATTATTTGCCTTTTGAAAATAATTTTGAATCTATTATGCGATATTTGTGGAAATTGTTTCTAGAACATATGTGTTTTTCTAGGTTTGTGCATGATCTATTTTTGGAGTCTAAAACCAATTGTTCATTCGGGGTATCAACTACATGGGCTAGATAAGCCTCACATCCACCTTGGATCAGTTTTAAAACACTCATGATTGAAATTAGTTAGGCTATCACTGTCGATGAGCAGTGAGTCAATCCATGCTTAGAAAAATATATATTTCCTTTAACTGCAATACAATCAAATCAGCTTATAACTCTACCTGATCAATCCGAACTATGCACCCTTTACATACCTCACCAATCACTGTTGTGCTACCTACTGGGGTACCCATCTCTAACCCACATTTCAATATCTCTCTTTCACAATGCAATCTAGATGCCAGATGAGGTGTGATGAATGAATGTGTAGATCTTGGATCTACCAATACAAATGCTTCAAAATGAAAAACATTTAACACATCTGCTACCACATTTGGGGAGTTCTGTGCCTTCTATTTGGTGATGGCATAGGCCCTGGCATAAGCCTACAGCTGGTTTCTTCGCCCCTCAGTCTTGACATTGGGCCCTGCTGACTGAGTTCTGCGTCTACCTTTTCCTCTTTTCACATGTAATAGCCCATATCACCTGCTTACAGATATTGTTCACTTTGGGTCTTGGTCCAGCCAAGCCTTCACGATTTTATTTTTCCCGAGGCATTCCCAGGAGGTCACCCATTCTAGAACTACTCTCACCCGAACACGTTTAACCTCGGAGTTCTGATGGGATGCAATCCGTTAGGCCATGAAAAAAGCGTCTGTAAGGGAAAGTCCAACTCTCTTAGCCGGTCCTACTGACTCGGCACCTGGCTCTGATAATTTGGGCCTAAAATTTTTCAATTCTTGCGTGCATCTGCTTATTTCATATCTCTTTAAAACTTGTTTCAATTCTTAATCAAAGCTATGTGAACTAGAATTTTGTTAATATGATAGAGGTATTCTTTCAAAAACCCTTTGACCCAAACACAATCCCATAAACACTTATCCATTGCTAGCCCCTTGAGCCATAATTTTTGAGTACATGCACCCATCTTTATATGGTGTCAATAGGTTATCTTGCATTTTCTTCTAGTTTTCTTATAAAAAAAAGTGTTATACATTGTGTTAAAAAAAGCAACAAATATATTTTTGTATGTATGTGTTATATTATGTTCATAAAAAGAAGAAAAAGAAGAAAAAGGGGGGGGGGGGGTTTATCATTTGTGTAAATATTGTGTTATTGTTGACATCTATTTCATAATTATAGCGCATATACTCATACTTTTTCTTCCTTCGTCCATTCCATCCACTTCATTTAGCCTTCCGTGCATTACAACCTTGAAAAGTTCTCTTGATTTTCAAAATTATGGTTCTTGTAGTGGAGAAGTAGGACTGTTACAAGCTTATGGTAGAGAATGGATTAAGCAGATTTTAGAGTGAAAATATCCACTACAAGAAAAATGTAAATTAGCGACGGAAACTTAGCAACGGAAAAATTTTAGTCGGCAATTAGCCACGAAAATATGCTTTATGTCGCTAATATTTAGTGATTTAGCGACGGTACTAATATTCGTCGCTAAATTTGGAGGAAATTTGTCGAGACAAAATTGGCTACGGATATTAGCGACGGAACAATATAGCCGTCGATAATTTATTACCAATGGAAAATATACCGTTGGAAATTAGTGACGGAAAGCATATTTTCGTCGCTAAAATTGAGTAATTTAGCGACGGTACTAATACTCATCGCTAAATTTGGAGGAAATTCGTGGTGGCGAAATTAACGACGGAATTTAGCGACGGTATACATTCCGTCGCTAAAAATGGAGGAAATTTTTGGCGGAATAAAAAATTTTGAGTTTACCTACGGAAAATTCCGTAGGTAAATTCTGTTGATAAATTAATTTAACGATGGAAATTTTCTTTTCGTCGGTAAAAAGACAGGAATTATTGGCGGTATAAAACTTTTTGAATTTACCAATGGAAATTTTCGTCGGTAATTCCATCGGCAAATTCTTTTTAAATATAAACTCACCCGACATCTCCCTCCAACTTCTATCTTCTTTTTCCTTTATTCTTCTTCCTTCTTCCTACATCTTCTCTTCGATTTTCTTGGAACCCATTTCTCTGTTGTGGACTCCTTTTCTGCTCGACGATGTTGTCTTCTCCGGCTATTGTTATCGTGTCCTTCGGTAGAGGTATTTTTGAAACTACTGTAATGTGTTTTTTATATATTAGATGAAAGTTAATTTGAGTATTTATTATTTTCGTTTATTTGTGTATTTTATTATTGGAAAATAACTTTAAGGTATAAATGTTAGTGATAGAAGGGACAAGACGTGATTTTAGTTGTGATGTTAAGATAAATTTCTGATGCATGTAAGGAGTTTGATTAAATGTTTGTTATTTGAAAAAATGATTTCAGTTCTTTATTTTCAGTTATGTTTTATTATGAATTTTAATATTTTAATTCTTTTACTTGAAATAATGAAGTTCTCTCCATGGTGGCTTCCAGAGAAACTAAACACTTTGCAGGTAAATTTTAAAAAATAGTTTTAAGCAAATTTACCGACGGAAAAAAATTTCGTTGATAAATATATTAGATTTTACAGACGAAAAAAATTCCGTCGCTAATTACCGACGGAATTACAAAATCTGTTGGTAATTTTCTAACAGAAGAATTTACTGACTAAACAAAATAATCGTCAGTAAATTTACCGATGAAAATTTTTACCGTCGGTAAATTTACCAACGGAAAATATCCGTCGTTAAATTTAGTAACGGCCATATCTCTAACACCTTTTTTCGTGAATAAATTCTGTCGCTAAATAAGCTTACCGACGGAATATGTACAAATTATGTCGGTAAATTCTGTCGCTAAACTTTATTTTTCTTGTAGTGATGCCTAAACACAAGTCAAATGAGAGCAAACACCTTGCCTTGAGTGAAATCTCTTTTGTTCAATCTGTTGGATTAAACTCTTATAGTGTTTATTTTCTTAGCACTCTTTCATTCTGCCTTGGTTGATTTACGAGAAAGTGATTTTTGCTAATTTCCTATTATTGTTTTAAGCATGGTAGGAATTTTTCTTCTGCACTCGTGTCTCTTTGACTCTTATAAACTTTGTCCAGGAGTACAAAGGTCTAAGTGTAGGGGAATTTGATTGAGCCCAAGTTTATTATGTAAATCGGCGACACTTTCATGGCCTTTACTATACTTTTTGACTCCTAATTCTTGATTTTGTGCTTAAATTAACCCTCGAGTGCGCACTTTTATTTTATATAATTTGATAGTAAAAATTGTCACAATTGGTATTGATTTCACTTCTTAATTTTTCTAAGGACAATTGATACTGCAAATTACTATTGTTGATTGTAGGAACCTCAAGGAGAAGGGAGCTAATGTGCTGAATTGAAGTCAACAGGAGACCAGAGCTTTCGGGAAAAGTTCGCCACGGCGAAACATGAAAAATCCAGGCTGAGCTTTCGGGAAAAGTTCACCACGACGAAGATTAATTCTTTTGCTGTGGCGAAGGATCCAGAATACACACAAAACCTTTCTGGAAAAGTACGCCGCGGCGAAAATATCAAAAACCCAAACATATTTGAAAAAATCTCTCACTATTTTGACCCGACCCATCGACCCAATATTTAAAAACCTACTAAATTAGGTTATGAGAGAGGATTCTTGACAGAAGAGCCGACACCCACATCACACACACACTTCTCATCTCTCTCACTCTCGACCTTCATCCATCAACCATTTTTACTTTTCATCGTCGCCTTCATCATTTGTTGCTATTGCCATGGACTCTATTGGAGTGTCTACAACTGTTAGTGCTCCCGGAGTGATGCTTGGCTAAGCACCATTTTCTCTTAAAGATGTAGTGATGACTTGAGTTCGATGGGCTTCAAAGGGGAGTATTTCATTTATATTTAACTACATTGTTATGAACTACTGAGTTAGGATTTATGGTTTGTAATTGGATTTTCTTGATTATAGTTTAATCAAGTATTGAACAATGTATTGTGTTATGGATTGGTTGATGTAGAACTTTGAGCTTTAATATATGAAGTCTCATATATGTCTTTTTGGTGATTGTGTTAATTCGATTTTATCTGCCTAGTTGTGTTTGATATTGAGATTATGCTTGATCCAAAATTTACCACTTGCATTAACTTACCCATTACACACACTAAGATGCATTCAACAAGGTTCTAAGAAATGGAGTTCATTGATTAAAACCTTGGACTTAAAGAGTTCTTTAAAGTTAATCATTTGAAAACTTAGTGATTTTCGCTCCCAAAAGATTTGTTTTGAACTATGATAACTAAAGCTCATTTTCAAGAGGATTTTATTGTATTTGATCATCGTTTGAGTTTTCGCTTTTCATTTCCCAAAAATCCAAAAAAATATTTTTATACACTTTTATTTCATTTAGTTCAATTTACTTAGTTCTATCAAAAAATCCAAACCCCACTCTTAACTAATTTAGTTTACATTCCATAACAATTAGGCTAGCTTAGATCATTTGCATTAGGTTCTGATTAAGTGAGACGACCCGAGGTTGCACTCTATATTGCAACCCTTGGAATTAAATTTTTGATTCAGTTTCCAAGGGAGTCATCCAAAGACTAAAATACCGACCCGATCAGAGTCCGTGAAGGAGCTCTATTCCATTAGCTAATAGGCGAGAAAAGCCTTTAGCATGGTCAACGTGTACGTGACATAACATAATGGACATCCATAAACCCACACAAACATGAATTTCATGACTTGTAAGCATAATGCCTAAAAGGCACATTTCAGAAACATGATTTCCATAAACATAATATATTTCAAATATCATTTCGATCTTCATTTCATAAATCATCAACAAGATTCATATACTCAACATGTAGCAATTTCTTAAATCATTTGAGAAGCAATAAATGTAACATTTATAAAGTGATTGAAATCATTTAACTCTATTGATTGGAAAAATATTAATGGTTGATTAAATCAATTATAAACATGTAACCCACCTGAATTCCTTACTTAAAAACTTTCTTAAAGGTGCCTCTCTTCTTGCTCCTCTTGCCTTTTTTGATTCCCTTTAACATTGGCAAAAACACCATTCAATAGGAATACAAATTGATAACCCACACAACATATTCATTAAAATTGAGTCTAGAATACTTAAACCCATGTATTTTATAAGCTTCATGAACTAAAACCCTTCTAAAAATCGAAATGATTAAGAATGAACTCAACTTGAATCTTCACTAAATAAAGAGATTTTTGGATCAAATGGAAGCTCATCTCTTCCTTTTTCTCTTTCTCTTCTTTAACAACCTCAAAATCACTCTTGAAAGCTAAGAAAAGATGAACCCTAACTTGATCTTCCTTCTTTTCTCTTAAGAACACAACTCTCTCTCCTTTCTCTCTTCATTTTTGTTCTTCTCTTTTATCTCTCCATTATTCACGTTTTTCTCCTTCTTAATGGCAAGAGTACATTTTCTTCTTCCAATTATACCGTTAATGAGTATGAAATGTCAACTCTGCCCTTCCTTTATGCTTTATGGCTTTTATACTTAAATGACATGCCAAAATTGTCCGTTATACATTCTTAATACTTTAAGTCAACTAACCAATGTAATAAAATCCTACTAACATTGGCATAATAATTAACTCCAAAAATTAATCTATCAAGACCTCATAGTTTATTTAAATCATGATTCACTCAACAAGAAAAAAATATCCAGGGCTAACAGATTTAGAGTAGAAAAATTAATCTTGATAAAAAATGATGGGAAATATCAAAATTCTAATAGGAATAGATTAGGAATGCAATTTTCAATATTCTAACATCTTCTCCTTCACACATCTACTCTTTGGTGATTGATGTGATTTTCTTTTCGTCTACGCTTTTACTTGTATTTATTATCTTCTTTGACATCGAGGCTCCATTTACCTCTTATTCTCAAGAAAAAGATGATAAGTACGATAATGATAAAATCAGTAGGTGAAGCTAATCCTATAATGAGTTTTAATAATCAGGAGTTGTTCGTTTTAAAAAAAGGAACAAAACTTTGAATATCTCCTACTAAGAATCCATATCATTCATTTAATATTAAAATTAAAATTTGATTTGTATACTTATGTGACATCCATATGGTTAAGTAAGACTTACATATCAAATTAAAAAAAAATGCTTGTTATGTTAATACTGATGTGACATAACGACGTCTAATTTTTCATCAACTCAATATCTGTTTTAAATATTTTATAAGCATTATAATTTATATAAAATATTTCGAATTGTTATGTTCAAGTTATATATTCATGAAAATGTTAATTCTAATTTATACCTTTTGCTCAATCAATTTTTATTTGATATTTAGATTACTTTAGTCTTCTTGCTAGGAATTTTCTTCTATATAAGTCATCCTTATCTTTTATTTATGTATGTATTTTATTGTATATTCCTTCATGCTAAACGTTCTTGTTTCTTTAATTTCAATGTGAACTGACTATGTTTCTTAAGTGAGCTCTTTACTCGATAATTTCAAGAGCACATTCGATCAAGCCTCTTGTTTGACAATTTTGCTATATTGAAACACATTTTCTGTCAGTTTTATACCCTATCTAGACATATGTTTATTTGAAAATGTCATACTTCTTGCTTAATAATTCATATTTTGTTTAAAAACAATTGGATTTGATCTTTGACAAATTCAATTCAGTTTCTTGTCTTTGATAGCATCTACCTTCTTTCTCTATAATTCCTATTTTATTTGAACACATTTTCTACAATAATAATCAATTTTCTTATTTAATATAATTTAATGTTTTGACTTGTTAATTTACAAGCACCTCTTTAATCTATTTTTAAGGTATGTTTAGCTCTATTAATATTTTTTTATTTTTATTTAGTTTTCAAATGTAGTAAAAGTGTTATATAGTTAAAAGTTTATAGTTTATGTTTTTTTAATTTCTTTATGTTTTCATGATTTATGAAAAACCATAAAAATTTGGTTTCCTTCTTTCTATTTTGTCTCGTAACTTAATTCTATTTCTAACTAATATATATTATTTATTTATTTAATGTTAATTACTAATAAGAATTATAACTAATATAATTTTTTAAGAATTTATTTTATTTTATAATTAATTTAGAAAAAATTTGGAAAAGAAGACATTTTTAAATGTACTATGTTAATAAATATATATTTAAAGTAAATTAATATTTAAAATTAAAAATTTCAAATATCAAACATTTAATTCTAAACAAAAATTTATTTTTAATAATTGAAAATTTAAAATATTAATTAAACACTTGTTTTAAACAAATATTATTTAAGTAGTTAATTTATTCATAAATATAATCATATCTAATTTAATACTATTTGATACAAGTAATAGAACTATACTTATATGATATTAGCAATTAAATAAGTTTTTGCTTTCATTAAAAATAGAAATTGAACTATTAAAAGTCAAAACTACAATAAGAAAGTAAAAATAGAATCAAAGGGCTATTTAATAAAAAATTATAAATTTTTTGTTTTAGATATCATATTATGAGATATATTCTCATATTACCCTTCAAATAAGAGGAATGATCTATGATTTTAATATAGAAGATAATGGTTTTGCCTATCAAAAAGAATCATTTGAACATGGAGAAGCAACGGTCCTACAATAATCAAGGAAACAACGACATTTTTTTTAATTAATTAAGAAAATCTTTTCTTAATTACAAGTTGACTTATTTGTATTGATTCGCTATATCTATCAAATCCCATTGATATAGGAGAGATTGCCCTCATTTTTTGTATATACATACCAGTAGATTATTTTGACTCCTCTCAACTAGGGGACATGTTATACATAATATACTTTGTTCATTTTGTCTTCATGGTATCAGAGCCAATTCGGTGAGAGGAGATCATCCTTGAAATTTTCTTACTTTAAATGACTTCATCCTCCAACACAAACACTTACCCATAATGCAACCTTAAATGTTAGAAACTTTGGTTCCCTTCATTTGACTCAAACCAACTATTTGCTATAGAGGAACCAGATACTTGGCTTAATTGAGAGCCAAGACATGTATGGATTTCTTAATGGGAAAACTCCAATGCCATCTCTTTATATTGTGAGCTCCCAAGATGGCTTAGCCAGTGGAGCCAAGGATATACCAAATCCTAAATTTGCTTCTTGGAAATGGTTTGACTGTCTCCTTTGTGGTTAGATTACTGAAACCTTAAGTGAAGAGATTCTTGGACTTGTTGTTAGACTTAACAGTGCTGCAGAAATTTGGACTGCACTTGAAGATGCATTTGCACAAAGTTCTCAAGAGAGGGAGTGTGAACTAATCCAATCAATGACAATCCTACGCAAAGGTACTGACCCTTTGAATAATTATATTTGTAAATTCAAATCTATTTGTGATGACCTTGCAGCCATTGGCAAACCTGTGTCCGATAAAAACAAGGTCTTTTGGCTACTTCAAGGCTTAGGCAAAGAATATGAGAATTTTGTTACCACTATGCTAAAGCCACTGGTACCTTCATATCGTGAAATCTTGCCACTCCTTCAAAGTCACTAAACTCGTATTCAACTTCATCATGAAAATATTCATGACACACCAGAAGTTGCCTTCTTTGGTCAGTCGACTAATGGGAATTAAAATTGACAATGAGGTAACTATTTTAATAACTTTAACTCTAGAGGTCGTAGCTTTGCTCAAGGAAACAGGTCTTATACAAACACAGGAGGTAGTGGTTTTGTTTTCGACACAAAAAATGAACAAATGAACATTTATAATGGATCTATGGCTAGAAATGGACAAGTCTTGGACAAACATGATGACAAGAAAGAAGAAATCACATGCCAAATATGTGATAAGAAGAATCATACTGCTTTAAATTGCTCCAACTAATTCAATCATGCATATCAATCTAAAGATATACCTATTGCCTTGGTTGCTTTTGCCATTGACACTCCTCAAACTTATGAATGGCACCCAGATAGTGGAGCCTCAGTACACATGACTAATGACCCTGGTAAGTTGACTAATATTAAACCATACATAGGACATGATGCTATAATGATAGGAAATAGTGATACTCTTGACATTACACACATTGGTGATTCAATTATACATGATGAAAATATTAATTTTACATTAAAAAATGTATTGCTTGTGCCTGATATTAAAATGAATCTTTTATCTATAAGCCAACTTACAAAAGATTTACCTTTTTTTGTGGAATTTGATGATCTTGGATTTGTGATTAGGGGCAAATGAACAAAAGAAATCGTAGCTAAAGGAACTCAACGAGGAGGTCTATATGTCCTTGCTGGTCGACATACAACTCTCTTTTCTTATTGTTTTAGAAAAACTAATAAAGAAGGGTAGAGTAATGTTTGAGACACCCTCAATATCGAATAATTGATTTCTTATTTCAAAAAAACTTTATTGAATATAGTTCTAACGACAATATTGCTACTATGTGTGAAAGTTACCAAATGGGCAAGTCTAGTAGACTTCCTTTTCTTGATACAAATGATCAATGCAATGATCCTTTTTGAAAAATTCATTGTGATTTTATGAGGACCAACGCCTGTTAGGTCTACGAATGGTTTTCAATATTATGTTATTTTTGTTGATGGGTATACTCGATTTACTTGGTTTTATCCATTAAAAAAATTAGATTTTTTCTCTTCTTTTTTGTATTTTTATAAATTTATAGAATGTCAATTTAAAAAAAAAATAAAAATTTTCCGATGTGATGAAGGATGTGAATTCAACATCTTAGATTTTAATTCCTTTTTAGCTAATAAAGGTGTTCATCTTCAATCTTCTTATCTTAAAACTCCTGAACAAAATGGGCATGTAGAAAGAAAACTTAAGAGTATAGCATAATTAGGCCTTACAATGGTGTTCGATGCTAATTTACCTACTAAATATTGGGTTGATTGGTTTACTGCAACAATTTTTTTAATTAATAGACTACCAACTCCAACATTAAAGATGCAATCTCCATACTTTCGTCTGTTTAGCAAACATCCAAACTATAACTCCATGAGGATTCTTGGTTGTAAGTGTTTTCCATTTTTAGGAGATTTTAGAAAACATAAGTTAGAACCTAAATCAATCCCATGCATCTTTCTTGGTTATAGTATCAAACATAAAGGTTATAAATGTTTGTATCCACCAACTATTATAATCTTTATCTCAAGACATGTAGTTTTTGATGAGTCTCAATTTCCTTTTAAAAATCCAAGCAGGCTATATAGTCCCCAATCACATGAAGGTGAGATGGCCACTTATCATGAGTGGATTAATTTTCCTGAAGTTGATTCCTCTTTTGACTTTAAGTGTGATCCTACACATTTTACTAATAAAATCAGATCATCAAAGTTGTAGAGTTATTCAGTTGCTCAACCAAATAGTCAACATGATGAGCCACCAAATCCTTTTCTATCTTCCCCAGCAGAACCCTTAACTACATTGCAGGAAGAGCTGCCCAGTATTGAGACAACTCTGCCTTATAATGAGACAATTGCCTCTGGCCACGTTGAGCTTCTTAGACTACATGAAAACTCCAATGATAATGTTCCATTAACATAACAATAGGTGATGTCCCCTAATGTAAACCGTTCATCCAATGAAAATATTATTGCAAATAGGCACATTTCTTTGTTGTAGGGCTCCTCATCAACTAATAATTCTACTTCTTTCCATCTTATGGTTACTCAGATGAAAGATGGTATAAAATAATCAAACCCTCGTTATGCTAACATACATGTAAAAATTCCAAAAGAACCAAAATCAATAGCTACAACTTTACGACATTGTAGTTGGTTAGGAGCCATGCATGATGAGCTTAATGCCCTGAATGCTAACAACACATGGGATCTTGTTCCATGAATTCCTCATATAAATGTGGTAGGTTGTAAGTGGGTTTTCAAAACTAAGATAAAATTTGATGGCAGTTTAGATCGTTTTAAATCACGTCTTGATGCGAAGGGTCTTCGTCAACTTGAAGGATTGGATTTCTTAGAAACTTTTTCTCCAGTGGTCAAGCCAGGAACTATACATACTGTTATATCCATAGCTGTCACGAAATGATGGATTATTCGTCAACTCGATGTAAAAAATGCATTCCTACATGGAGCAGCCTTTAGGTTTTCAGAACACAAAATTCCCTTTCATATGTATGTCAACTCAAACGTACTTTATATGGACTTAAACAAGCCCCTCGTGTATAGTTTGATTGATTAAGCAATTTTCTATTGAAAATTGGTTTCTTTTGCAGTATTGTAGATCCTTCATTTTTTATTTGCCACCCTCCTAGAGGTACACTTTTGCTTCTTATTTATGTTGATGATATGCTTTTAACAGGAAACAACCCTATTTTCTTGGATTGGCTTCTTAACAAACTTGGCAGTGAGTTTGCTATTAAATATCTCGGCTCAATTCATTATTTTCTTGGTATAAAAGCACATGCACAATCTACTAGTCTATTTCTTTCTCAATCTAAATGTGCTAGGGATTTACTCGGGAGAGCACAAATGAGTGGATGCAAGCCCATCTCCACCCCAATGGCTATCAAAGTCATACTACATCAACTAGCAATGAACCTTTTAATGATCCAATATTTTGTTGAAGTCTTATGGCTGGCTTGCAGTATCTCACCATGACAAGACCCGATATTGTTTTTTCTGTAAATTTTATTTATCAGTACATGCATGAGCCGACTTGGGATATTATCAAATCGTTAAGCGCATTATATGCTATATCAATGGCACACTCAACTATGGAATAAATATCACCTCCCAAAGTATTTTGGATCTTTATGCTTTCTCTAATGCAAATTAGGCTGGATGTCCATTAACTAGATGATCCACTACTGGGTATTGTACTTTTCTTGGAGCCAATTGCTTATCCTGGTGTGCAAAGAAACAACCCATGGTAGCCCGATCAAGTGCCAAAGCTGAGTACAAATCTACATCTTCTACAACGACAGAGTTAACTTGGCTCACTTATCTTCTTCGAGATATTGGTATCGTGCTCGCTAAGCCACCCATTTTGCATTGTGACAATCTAAGTGCTTTGCATATGACAATGAACCCAGTCTTCTATGATTAAACTAAACATATTTAGCTCAACTACCACTTTGTTCGAGAAAAAGTTACAATGGGCAATCTTGTTACTCACTTTGTTTATATTTTTACAAAGCCTTTACCATGTTCTATTTTATGGATTTACGGAACAAACTAGGACTTTCCTTAACGCCTCATCCTAGTTAGTTTGAGCGGGAGTATAGAAGATAATGGTTTTGCCTATCAAAAAGAATCAACTGAATGTGGAGAAACAATGGTCCTGCAATAATCAAAGAAGCAACAACATCTTTTTTATAAGTTAAGAAAATCTTTTCTTAATTACAAATTGGCCTATTTGTATTTATTCGCTATATCTGTCAAATCTCATTGATGTAGGAGGGATTGTCCTCATTTTTTTGTATATATATACCAACAGATTATTTTGACTCCTCTCACCTAAAAGACCTATTGTACATAATATAATATACTCTGTTCATTTTGTCTTTACTCGATAGGCTTCAAGCGGTTCATTTTAAGAATTAATTCTATCTTTAATCCAAAATCCTAAAGTATTTTTGTGTAATCTATTTTCGATATGAGATTTATTTGACGTCTTGGCAAAGATACGATACGGGGGAGCGCGTCGGGAGAGAGCTTCATCCATTTTTTGCTCCAACTTAGGAGTTTGGATCAGTTTTACTTTGTTGATTATTTATCAAAGTGGAAGGTTTGACATGTCAACCGTGGGAACTTAGCAATATTTTTCACCATGGTAATGAATGCGCTCATGTTCTCCCAGAAATGGTCCATGTATTTGTCACCTAAGCTAGTCATCCTCACGAACATACTCCTTTCATTTTTCCGGAAAGCCATAAACAAGATATTATCGAATACGATCTTTTGGCCAAGATTTTCCCCATGCATTGGCGCATTGTTGGAAACCATTGAGACAAGAAAACAGCACATTCTCAACATTTATTTCAAATATACGAAATCCAAATCACAGCACCCCCCCAAGGACTCTTGCTTATTTTGTTGAATGCATATGCTGGTACAAATCAGGGCCTTGGGGGCACGTGGGAGTTGGGACATCCATATTAGTTCATATGGTTGTTGAGAAACTTGACAATGAGTTCATTGACCTGCTGTGGAAGCATCTCCTGAATGAAATGGTTCCCTTCTTCTATGAAGACGATATCCAAATTGGGCACAAAATGCTTTACTTGTCCACTCCGTATATAGTCTTCCATGCCAGGGAATTTTA
>JANTNU010000009.1:10530982-10541645 GCA_024752395.1 Erythroxylum havanense
TGTGCCTTTTCAGGAAAGTGAACATTGTCATTTTTTGCATCACTAAAAGTGATCCGCCAACCATGTTCTTCTTTACCGTATGAATCCAGGCAATCGTGATTAACCACAAAGGATTTCCATTTTGATCATAAGCAGGTAATCTTGTTGTAAAGCTGTTTAAAGCAGTAACAGGCTATCATGCAAGATGATCAATCAAATTAAGAAGGCTACGCGTATGAACTATACATGTTGTGTCCTCCTTGGGCCGATGAGAAGAAATCCTATAATCGTCTGATCAAACATACATCGACATCAGCGCATGCCCTAATGCATACAGCGAACGTAAAATGGTTGCTGCGTCAATACTGCTCATTAATGGCAAAAGGAGACAAGTCACATCGCATAAAAAGTTCATATGTACGTGTGAGTTCTGAACATTACTTAGTCACCTGGAACGATTATGGGAGGCATAGTCACTGTTGGTTTTCAGGAATGAAATCCATGTCACAAAATGAGCTACTAGAAATTCGAAAAAAAAAAAGAAAGAACAGAGGACTAGCACTCTTTATCTCAAAAGCATTGCTTGATAGGTCCACTCATGTCATAAAATGGTACCAAGCTCCTTCTTAAAGGCTCTTACTTTATGTGTACGGAAAAACTTCTAACCAAACCAGACAGTCAAGCTTTTTACTGTTCTAATGGATGACCTCTCACCTTATTCTAGATATTTACTCTTCTCCATTATCAATATTCCTGGTGCTATGCTATATATAGTTTTGGAATAGTCAAGCTTTGAGGTGATAGTCTGGTGGGGTGGACAGGAGAGCACTTAATGAAATTCGTTGTCAACAATTTATGTACAATTACCTAAAACGCCAAAACTCGTCATATACCAGACAAGAACTTGCTAACTGTGCAAAAATGCTTAAAAACCCATATTTCATCTCGTCTTGTACAATTTTAGTAACACCTTTTCAGTCACTTCACCAATACAAAGTAGTTGCCATTATTGGAGTGCAGCAGAAGATGCAAATTTTAAGACGTCGGCCCCTACCAATGCCCATTTAGTC
The DNA here is from genome assembly GCA_024752395.1 of Erythroxylum havanense. Taxonomy (NCBI): domain Eukaryota; kingdom Viridiplantae; phylum Streptophyta; class Magnoliopsida; order Malpighiales; family Erythroxylaceae; genus Erythroxylum; species Erythroxylum havanense. The sequence goes on from JANTNU010000009.1 coordinate 10,532,032, forward strand.
AGGGCATCCAATTTTGGGTCCCTCCCTCCCTTCTCTTTCATGTTCATATCTTGGAATTTAACAGTTATGTTGGGGGAATGATCTCTGTCGCGTAGAAGGATTAATTCGTTACAAACTGTTAAATTCCATAACTAAAAAGAAGAAGAAGAAGAAGAAGAAACATGTAGCCTGAATAAGGTGAGGGCTGCCAACTTATACATGGGCTTTGGGGCAGGAATGGAGGTAGGCACTGGGCCTGGATAACAAACTGATTCCATCAAGGCATCGGTTCTGCAACTATTAAGTTTTTCTTTTCTTTTCAGGCAAACATATAAGAGAAATAGAAAAGCGATTGCAGATGTTTGAACGGAATTTCTCCAACCAGTGCTGAGTGACCCTGTCAAATTAATAATTCATGCAACTTTGTGGTCTATTTTGGCCCATCTGTCATGTCAAAACTGATTTTTGCTTTTGTTTTCAGTAAAAACAATTATTCAGAGTCCTTTTCTTTTGCATTGGAATCCTAAGTCGAAGAAATGCCTGGAGTTATGTTGTCAAATAATATCCTTGTGGCCCAAGGAACAAAACTAAATTTTGCGTGTAAAAAAATCAATTAAAAATTTTAAATCCTTTCCTACCTTAAAATGATTCTTTTAGTAAAATTAAAATATGTCCTTATACTAAGAAGATTCCTTTCGAAAAATTAGGTAAAAGTGATTGAATTAGGAAGAGGATGGGTGATTCTATAATTTGCAGGCAAAATGTAGGCAACTGCATTAGCTCATGCTAAAAATATTTAAGGTTACAATTCATTACAAATTCTAGCAAACAAATTTTGGACAGCCTAGAGAAAATTTTGCATTAACACTTTGTTGGTAATGCAATAACTTTGGGACTTTTTTTTTAATCTCTTTTTCTTATTGAACTTGTCCCACATTACTAGTTTATAGTTGCTCACTTGGTTTTATATACTACTATGTTTAGCAGAATGTGTGGGCTAGTGTCCTCACTAGTTTCATGCTGAGAGAAATAAGAGTATCTTTATAATTGAGTTGTCCCTCCGACTCAACTTGTGCCCATGATGCGTATATTTGGGCCTCTTTTAATTCTTTCCTCATTTTGCTACTTCAGTTACGAATTATGTGTTTGAGTAGAGGGGTTTATCTTCTTGACAATATGGTTCTCTCTATTTACTTATCAGATATTCAAAAACATTTCAACTTCTTTTTCTCTCAATTATTTTGGCTCCGAGTAAAACAATCGTGGGTTCCAACTCTCCTCTCTCGAGTGCACAAGAGAGAAGTGTCACTCTGTAAACCTTGGGGAGTGACGTCCAAATAGTCTATTGCACCATAGTTGGGGACGAAATCGCTTCTAAGTCAATGGTACTTGTCCACAATAGAGTTTTCTTCCTACGCTCATTCATTCATCTCAATTTCGACCCTATATTTGATTACTTTGCAATGATCCTTTCATAACAATTTAGAAGCAATTTCCTACTACCGTAACAATACAAATGGCTACTACCAATCAACTGAAACTCCTTCCCGATATCAACAACCGCAAACCCCTTGATAGTACAAACTATAAGAGGTGGTCCAACTAGATGCTGATCTATTTCGAGCAACTTGAAATTGACTATGTTCTATTCAATGATCCACCTAAGATTGTTGATGTCGAGTTCACCCCTGTAACTCCAGTGATTGAAGTTTCGATCGTTGATATCACCCCTGCCTCAAGTACAAAAGACAAGGGTAAGAAGGGTGATCAGGAGGCTTTCTAGAAATATGATAAGGACAATAAGATGGAGAAGGGCATGTTGCTGAGTCGAATGACTGATTCGATATTTGATTTATTCTATACCCAAAAGTCTGCCAAGATTATTTGGGAAGTGTTGGAGAGGAAATACAGGGTTGATGATGCAGGAAAGAATAAGTACGTGGTGGGAGAGTGGCTGAATTTCAAGATGGACGAGAAAGGCTCATCATAGATCAAGTCCATGAGCACAAGAATCCAGTTACTGACATCCTGGCTGAGGTGATGAAGAGTGAGAGATTTTGTAAGAAAATGTGCTCATCGAGAAGCTGCCTAAAAAAAGGAGTGATTATCGAAACCATCCCAAACATAAGAAGTGTGACTTAACACTACAGGAGTGACCCTCGTACATGAAGATCAAAGAGCTAATCACCTCAAAGATAAGGGTTCTTCATCTATTAATGAACTTTTTGTTAAGGCTAACATTGTTGACTGTTCTGGTGGTTCCAAAGATGACATGCCTAAAGCTGTTGGGAAGAACAACAAAGACAAGAAACCAAATAACAAAGGAAAGTTCCAAAAACACAGGAAAATCCAAAAGAAGAGGAACTTGAATACTGTCACCTATTATAATTGTGGTAAGCTTGGACATAAGTCTTTTTAGTGTGACCAAAGGGCTGACAAGAACCTCAAGACACAAGCAAACATTGTTGAAACCCAAGATGTAATTGTTGCTGTAGTGACTAAGTGCAACATGGTTGACCACCTGAACATATGCATTGTGGATTGCGGTTGTTACTAAGCATTTTTGTGCTACCCGTGATCTGTTTACTAACTTTGAAAGTGCTACAGGTCAAGAGAAGGTCTACATGGGAAATGATAGTGCCTCGGAAGTTCTTGGTAAAGGGATGGTAAAGCTTAAACTAACTTCTTGAAAAGTTTTACAGCTTTATAATGTTTAGTATGTCCCCTCCCTTCGTATGAACTCGATTTCTGCTTTGTGTCTCAATAAAGTTGGCATAGAAACTCACATTAAAAACCTAAGGGTTATTCTTAGTCATAATGACGAGTTTGTAGGGAAGGGTTATGAACAATGTAACTTGTATGCATTAGAGACTGAAGCCATTGTTGATTCTGGGGCTTATAAAACTCCTACTTCTGCTTATATTGTTGAGTCTTACGATATTTGGCATGGTAGATTAGGATATGTGAATTCTGGTTCTTTGAAATGCATGCAAGCTATGAGCCTTATTCCTAATCTGTCTATGAATGGTGACAAGAAGTACAAAATCTATGTTAAGGTGAAATTTGCTAGGAAACCATTTAAATATGTGACTGAGAGACAAACCGAAGTGCTTGAGCTTATGAACACAGACTTAGCAAACTTTAAAAACATAGAAAGTAGGGGTGTTAAGCACTATTACATCACATTTATTGATTATCATTCAATGTATTGCAAGTTATATTTACTAAGAACAAAATATGAGGCTAAAAAGATGTTCTTATATATAAGGCAAAAGTAGAAAGTCAATTGGACCGCAAAATCTAACGAGTTAGGTCCGATTGTGGTGGACAGTATGGTACTACTTCCCTAAAAGAAGTATGTGAGAGAGGGAATAATTCATGAACAATCTACTCCTTGAGCCCCTAAACAAAATGGGATAGCTAAATGGAAAAATCGAACCACTAAGGACATGATAAGTGCAATACTTGTTAGTTCTAGGTTACCTACATAAATGTGGGGACAAGTAGCACTTAGTACGAACTATATCCATAATAGAGTGCCTCATAAGAAATTACAAAAGACCTCATGTGAGTTGTGGAAAGGTTATGCACCGAACTTAAAATACTTGAGAGTACGGGGTTGTTTAACTAAGGAAGGTTTGCTTTATTTTCAGTGTGAGAATGTCAAATCTAAGACTAAAGATGCTATCTTTATTGTTTATGATAAAAACAGTGCTGCTTATAGATTCATGCATTTGAAAGATTGTACTTTATTTGAATCTAGAAATGCTAGGTTCTTTGAAAATGTGTTTCCTTTGAAGAAAGATATGCATCCTTCTGCATCTACTTCTACATCTGCATCTTCTTCATATATGTCTTTGCTTGCTCCTAATATGTTGCGGGGTGATGTGAATGTAGATCCTAGGAGAAGTAAAAGATGTAGAACATAAACTATTTTTGGTCCTGATTTTATTACTACCTTCCTTTAAACTAGTTTTGGTCCTGATTTTATTACTACCTTCCTTCTTGAACTATATGAGAAAGATAGGTTGGATGAAATTGATGAGTTTGTAGTTTGTCTTCATATTATTGAGGATGAAACTAAGACCTATGATGAGGCTGTGAAATTTGTAGATGTTAGTTTTTGAAAAGATGCCATAAAGAGTGAACTAGATTCTATTAAGTTTAACCATACTTGGGAATTAGTAGACTTACCCAAAAGGGCTAAGGCTATTGGGTGTAAATGGATCTTTAAAAGAAAACTCACAACTGATGGTACTGTTGAAAGGTTTAAAGCTAGAGTTGTGATTAAAAGTTATACTCAAAAGGATGGTATAGACTTCTTTTGTACTTATTCTCCTATCACTAAAATTGCCACTATACATGCATTGTTTGCGTTAGCTTCTATCCATAGGCTGATTGTGCATAAAATGAATGTGAAAAATGCTTTCTTAAATGGCAATTTGAGTGAGGAAATCTATATGGAACAACCTCCTGGCTGTGTAGTTCCTGGACAAGAGAATAAGGTATGTAGGCTTAAGAAGTCCTTGTATGGCCTTAAACAAGCACCTATTCAGAGGTATTTAAAATTTCATGAACCCATACTTAGTTTTGGTTTTAAAGTTAATGGGTCTGATGCATGTGTGTCCTCAAAGATGTTTGGATTTGATTGTGTGATAATATGTCTTTATATTGATGACATGTTAATCTTTGATACATGTATTGGTATTGTGAATGAAACTAAATGTTTCTTATCCTCTCAGTTTGAAATGAAAGATATAGGTGAGGTTGATGCGATTTTGGGTGTAAAATTCACTAAAACTAGTGATAGTTTTATCTTGTCTCAAGCTCACTATATGGAGAAAATCCTAAAGAAATTCAAGTATTATGACGTTGTGCCAGTAAGAACCCCTTATGATCCTAGTATACACTTACGTAAGAATTTGGGTAAAAGTGTGTCTCAAACCGAATATGCTAAGATTATTGGGAGTTTGATGTTCTTGATGAATTACACTCGACTTGATATTACTTATGCTGTTGGTAGACTTAGTCAGTACATGATATGTGTTTAATTGTTGATATTTTTAATCATTTATTCTTAGCAATTATTGACATAAAAATGCTTAAGATACTCACTTTAATTCATATATTATTTTAGGTACAATTCGGAAGCAAAGAAATTAAAGTGAGTCGAAAGCGTGATATATGGATCATTTTTTGAATTTTAATATATACTTGCTTTCATGGAGGAAGAAGAAAAAAATTAATAACAAAAAGCTAAGCGAAATGGAAAATACATAAGAATAAGCACCGAGGATACAAGCAGGGATTTAAGAAGAGTTGCAGTTTAGTTGTCAAATCATCAAGAAGAACGACGTCGCACAAAGGAGAGCAGCTACGGAAATGACGCAACATCAATAGCTACAAGAACGACATCGCACAAGGAAGAGAGGCGCAGTAGGTTTTAAGAAACACAATGAAGCGATGTCACACAAGGAAGAAGCAACAGAGAGGAGTAGTGCAAGGTTTATTTTGATGTAGACCCTTAATCGTCTTGTCATTGAACAGTGGAGGAAATACACAGTGTGCAGCGCAGAATAAAACAAGAGAACAAGTGGCAATGAGGGTAGCGTTGTGTTAAACGCAGACGAGGGTTGAGTTAAGGAGACTGAAAGGTTTTTGGTTAGGGATGAAGATGAGGGTTGAAGTTATTTTTCAGAAAAGACCCATGAAGAGTTAGATATCCTGACACCGGTTCGGAGGTGACATCGACGCCGATGACCTGATTTAAATAATTTTATTATTATTTTGTTATTTCTTTCTCTCATTAGGAATTGATTGTGTTATCCTATTTTAATTGATTTGGGTATTGTGTATGGATAATCGAATTTTCGTTATCGTTCAGTTATTTGTGTATGAATCCATTGAGTATTGTGATTTGATAATTTTAATGCATTCATTGAATTACTAATTGCAAACCCATTGCTAGAATTTCGATATAATCCGTAATTGCTATGTTGAAATTCATATGTAGTGACTAATGATTCATAATCATTAGAGATAACATGACCTAGGTGAAATGACGCATTGCATGTGGTTGTTGCCTTGATTAATCAGTTTTCCTAATTCGTAATGCTACTGCTTAATTAAATCTAGAGATCGTATCCTAGGTTGTTCGGTGGTTAGGTTTAATTAATGATCGTATCTTGATTAAACAAAACCTAAGGAAAAACTCAGGTTAATTTTTAACTCACGATTAATAGTTTATATGAGAGGTTAAAGATCAAGGTGCAGGCCGAAATCGAACCGAAGAATCGGGTCTCTACTGAATTCTCCACATTTATCATTTTGCATGTTTTCTTTAATTTGTTTTTATTAGTTAGTTTCATTTTATTTTTGTTCTTTTTAAAAATCCAAAACCCCCCATTAAGTGTAAACACCGATTAATTTTATTTCATAAACTTTACACACACTCTCTGTAGGATCGACCTAGACTCGTCATTGCTACAGTAGTAGTCTAGTTATTTTAATTTTGATTAGCGTTACGACACACGGTCAATAAACCCATAACCCCAGTGGTGAGCATTGGAATGCTCTTACATGGTTGATGAGATATCTTAGATGTACCATGGATTGGGGTTTACATTTTGTGGGATATCCTACTATGTTAGAGGGATATAGTGATGCCAATTAGATGATTGATAATGTTGGACCCCGATTTTTCTTTAATTCTTGCTTTTCAACTTCATTTCAATCAACTCATCCCCCTGAACTTTCATAACCCATACAAATCTATTCAAAACCCAAAGTTATCAAATCAAACAATTCTTTTCTCATCAATTTCCTTAAAGCCTAATTACATATATATAGCACAATACATATACAAAATCACCTCATTTGGATTACTAAAGCAAAAGTTATGGTCAAATTACTTTCAGATTTTTCTAATCTAAGACTGAACACTAATCCGAACTTCAATTCAGAAATTGAATATCTTAGGAGCTAAATTGAAATTCAATTCCTTCATATGACTTGTAGTCTCATGTCTCAATTTTATTTTTCCTCAAGAATCACTTCAATTGGATCTCATTGATCAAATCATTCATAAATAATAAATTTTCAGAAATTTCATCAATTTATCGAAATCATTGAAAACAATGAAGTTAACCTTTGTAACAATTTTTCAAAATCATTCGGAAACAATAAAATTCGAAAATCCGTTCTTTCACTTTCTTGATTTTTTGAAAATCCATAAATAACTTATAATTCAAAATATAAACATATTACCCACCTCAATTTCATGCTAGAACTTTATCCTACACTTCAATTCTCCAAAGCCTTTCTTCTTTCCTCCAATTTAAAATTTCCTAAACCAAATTCACCCAAATTCAACATGCCCGCTAGTGTCACTGGAGCTTCGATTTCGGACTTCTATAAGTTCACGGCTACACCGGACTGCTATGCAGGAAGGTGTAGTACATTCTGTTCACGGCTGCACAGGACTGCTATGCGGAAATGTGCAATACATTCTGTTTTGGACCGACCCAAGATAAATGTTCCAAAAGGGCAATTGTAGTGTTTGATTGGTATGAGATTGAATAAAGATGAAAGAAATGAAAAAGAAAAAAAAATTATACCGGATTTCGAATGTGTCTTAGTCTAGGTTTTCAACGCGATCATTTTTCTCTGTTCTTTGTTCTCAAATATCGAATCCGCTTTGTTAAGTTTTTGTTCCGCTTTCATTTCGTATTCGATTCGCTTCGCTACTTTTGCTTTCGATTCGCTTTCGATTTCGCTTTCTGATTTGATATTCGATTCGTATTCGCTTCGCTTTTGATTGAAGTGAGCTCTACTAGTGGATATTTATTCACACTAGGAGGAGCTGCTATATCTTGGAAATCTGCTAAGCAGATTGTGATTGCACGATCCACCATGAAGTCTGAGTTTATTGCGATAGACTTAACAGGTGAGGAGGTCGAGTGGTTGAGGTCTTTACTATTCGATATACCTTTGGTGGGGAAACCCACTCCTGCAGTTTCTCTACATTATGATTCTCAGGATTCCATTAGTGTTGCTAAAAACACTATTTACAATTGTAAGAAGAGGCATAAAGCTGTGAGAAAGTTAATTACCAATGGAGTAATTTCTATAGATTTTGTTCAATCTGGGAGGAACTTAGCTGATTCGTTGACTAAAGGACTAAGTAGAAAACTAGTCCTAGATTCATTGAGGGGAATGGGACTTAAGCCCCGTTAGGTGAGGAACTCACGGTGGATACTCGTTTGTAAGTTAAACAAAGCCTTGAAATACTCACACTTGTACACATCTTTCCCATTCCTATGACCCACGAACATTGAGGTTGAGCTATGTGCTCTTAATGGATCCATAGCCCAAATTGATGGGTGGTCCTTGTGAGACAGACTTAATGGTTCCACGACTTGATGAATATAAGGATGTGCTTATGAGCTCTTAATGGTTCCATAGCCTTTGAAGGTAGTCTATGTGGAGACAGACTTGATGGAATCACCTACGTGAGTATGAAGGATTGGCCTCCTTCTATGACAGACATGGGTAGTCTTTTTAAAGCACTCATGAGCATCCTGAGGTTACTATCGTCCGACATGTTGTGGTATTGATTGCGAAACTCATGAGGTAAGATGCGTGTCTTTGGTTCAATCCTTAAGCCTATAGGTTCAAGACTTGTTCACCTACTAGGTAATTCACTATTTGTTAGTTAAATCGAAAGACACTAGCACTTAAGTATCAAACCTTGCTGTAAGCTCAGAACTATGTTTTATTTTCATCATTGCATTAGTGGGGGATTGTTGGTAATGCAGTGGCTTTGAGACTTAGTTGTTATCTCTCTTTCTTATTAAACTTGTCCCACATTGCTAGTTTATACCTGCTCACTTTGGTTTATATACTACAATGTTTAGTGGAATGTGTGAGCTAGTATCCTCATTAGTTTAATGGTGAGAGGAATGAGGGTATCTCCACACACGCATCGTCCAACAATACAAAAAAAGGAGGTGTATCGATGGAATTTACCGATAGAAAATGTTAACAAACCGTTGGTAATTAAATTTAGCGACGGTATTTAATGACGACTAAATGCATTGTTAAATTGACTATCGGTAAATTTACCGACGGATAATTGTTTCTGTCGAAACATTTTTTGACAGAAATTTTTTTTTCATCGGTATATATACCGACATAACATTTGTTAATGTTGGTATATATATAGACAATTATGTCAATCCGTCGGTAAATCGTCAGTAAAAATGTGAATATTTTCTGATGGTTTATAAGAAACCGTCAGTAAATATGACTCAGTTTACCGACAAAGTTTAAATATTTGTTGGTAAATATCGGTCAACATTACCGACAGAATATAAAATTCTATTGGTAAGATTCATAAGCAACGAGTTATTAAATCCTCTTTTTTGAAATCCCAATTTTACCATTAAGATATTAAATCCTCTTTTTTTAAAATCCTGACATTAAATTTTATTAACAGCTATTAATTATTTGTGCATTATTTTGTTCATTTGTTTATATAATTAATTTGTTTAAACTGAAATTTAATTGATCATATAAAGTTAAAATTTTCTTCATTCATAATAAAAACATTAAATTGTACATAAATTCAAACCAAA
>JANTNU010000009.1:10674995-10692623 GCA_024752395.1 Erythroxylum havanense
CCAGTTTTATTTCGTTATTGTGACCGTGCGCCTGAGCTCATATACGTTGAGCCATTGGCTCTGAAACATTGGGCTCAAACGCCCTAATACGTTGAGCATAAAGCTCTGAAAATCATTGGGCTCGAGGCCCTGTACGTTGAGCGTAAAGCTCTTAATACGGTGGCTGCACTAGTCACAACTGCCTTTATCTGATAACATTTTATGCATGTATGCACCTATCACCTATCCAATTTATCCGTATCATATTACAATTGATCATTTCAAATCCAATTTCTCATTTATCCAATCCAATTCAATATACACACAATTTACACTTCTATATCACATCTCATATATTTCGGACACCCATAGTCCGAAATCAAACAATACAAACACATAAAATCCATCCTTACCTCCACATGATATAATGACAATTAATGTAACACATATAGGTTGAGAAACCAACTAGGTTACTCACCTCAGAACTTCCTCGCTATTGCCGGGAAGTCTCGCCTACGTCAAACGATCGGCGATCCGCTTGAGCCTCTATAACAATCAAAATACAAATACGATCACTACTTGTATCAATTCTAATGTTCAATGATGCATATGAATCGAATTATGTACGTACGACACTTAATATGACAATTCCGACCCTAATCCGAATTTCCCGATCTCACATTCAAATTCTCAAATTCATAATCTCCAAATTGAATTTAATCCATAATTAACTGAATCATCAATTGCCTAAGTCCTAAATGTCTAAAACCTCCATTTCAATTTCGGATTTCAGCATTCCTCGCCGTGGCATCAGATCCCTCGCCGCGGCGAGCTCCCATCTTTCCACGTTCGCCGCGGCGCACACTCGCCTCGCCGCGGCGAACCGCGCCCTTCGTCGTGGCGTACGCACCGCGTACGTCGCAACGTGCGCCTCTTGCCATCGCCGCGGCGCTCCTTCCGGGCACGTCGCGACGTGCAGAGAAATCCTGCTCGTCGCGGCGTGTTCGTCATGCACCGCGGCGTGCGATCGCATCCACGCCCAGAAAATCCAGAAATTTTCAGATTTTCGACTGATATTCCTCTCAAATCCAGTTTTTCTCCCTATGAACTACTCCCAAATAATTCCATACACATCATACAACTAATCTTTGGCCTCTATTTCACCAACCAATCAATATCCCTAAATTCAACCCTAAAACCAACGAAAACCCAATCGGAAACCCTACATATAAAATCCTCTAATTTACCAATTAAATCATCTAGATAACTTCATAAATGGATCAATCAAACTACATAAGACAAGGTAGAAGTAGCTTACTTGGTTTCAAGCCTCAAATCTTGCAAAATCACACCAAATCTAACTCAATTTCCATCCACGGCGACACCCATTTCCACACCCATTCTCTAACTCTTTTTAATGTCAACAAAGTGGGAAAATCACTCAAGACAAGGGAAAGAAACAAATGATAGGAAGAAATCAAGCAAAACTCCAAGCAAAGATCCACAAGGAAGAAGGAGGAAGAAGCATCGAGGGAGAAGGAAATTCAAAGGCTTAGGATTTTATACCAAAATTTCTAAGGCTTGTTTGGCAATTCAAATCGCCACAAGTCCAAATCCGAACGACCTCAAATCAGTTTCAAATTCTAATTTCTCCCGAATTCAAATGGCTAAACCCTACTTTCTCAAATCAAATTTCTAACCTGTCTGAGCCATTGAATAATCAATTTCGGAACTGAAAATCCAATTAATCAGTCATCAGTCAATTTTTCGGTCCGGGCCTATTTCTCCGAAAATTCCAAAAAATCCCTATAAATTTTCAAAAATAGAAAACTCATTATCATAAACTCCAATTTCATAATTCAATTTCCTAACTCTCATTTCTAATTCAAATTCAATTCTCGAGTCCAAATTGACCTAATTAGCATACTTGACCTAATCCTCTCCAAATCCAAATTATCCATATCAAGTCGGAAATATGTCATACACGTATGTACGTACAAATACCAATTCACTAATTACCCAATATGCACAATTCAATACTATATGCACATGCCAAATACAAATAAAGTGAACTGTATCCATCCCATCGGTGACAGGATGTTACAAAATTACTAGTACCAAACTCCTAGTGGTATAGGTCTAACTAAAAATATTAATGGTTGTAACATTCTTTCTATATTTATAGTTTTTGGAGGCATTACTATCTGTATTTGCATGTCTTTAGAGGAATTATATACAATGATAAAGTTTGAATATCAATTTAGTGAGTGAATTCTAGAACATTTTTATTTTAGAAAAATAAATGTGTGGTAACTTTGATAATGAAATATAACTAAAATAATAAAATATTATTATTATTTTATATTAATGAACAAGTAACCAAAGAGTAATATTAGTAAGTTTGACTTGAAAAATAACCTATAATAGTAAACTTCTCGACGTTTTTCCATAATAAGCAACAAATTCTAGGTAGGATTTATCTCACCTAAAACATGTTTGTGTTAGTTATCATTTTTAGTGACTATTCAAATCAGAAACTTTGAACTCCCCTTTGACCTCAACATTTAGCCCCTCACCTCCTTCAACTTCTTTATCTCATTCACCTCCTTCCTCAACATTTCTAATTTCTCCTTTCTTACTAACTTTTGAAAATTTTATCCCTTTATATTTTACCTCTCCTTATAATAAGGTTCTTTCTTTTTCATCTACTCCTAAAGCTTCTCTTCATCCCTCTAAACTAGCTTCCCTCTCTAGTTGATTTGTTTTACTTACTTCATCTTGATATGCCTTTAACAATATTATATCTAACATGAACAAGAAATCTTAGAAGTGGGTTGAGGGAGAGAGTGTTGTTACCCTTAAACTTAGATATATTCCTCCTTTAAGTAATACTTAGCAATCTCTCCTCTTATTGAGACTTTATCAGAAGGTGTAAGAAAATTATCCTTTGCCTTATTGGCTTTCTCTTAAAGGGAAGTTTGACACTCTTGTTTGTTCATAATTGGGCTCTAACTTCTTATAAAAAATTGAGACTTAAAGAAATCTTGATTAATAAAAGATGAAATGTTCATTTTTTTAAGGTTAAATAATGAAGCTATTATTGATAAAGTCTTAGAACTTAGTCCTTGGCATTTTAATGGAAAACCTATCTTACTTCAAATAATGGAGGTCAACTTTGATGAAAGCTTTTATAAGGATAGATAATATTCCTATTTGGGTAAAGTTCCACAAAGTGCCTCTTAAGTATTGGTCAAAAGAGGGATTAACTCATTTACCTAGCTACAATGGATGTCCCATTCACCGCTCTAAAAGGAGTAGGACACGAAATAATTTGTATTGTAATCTCTTTGAACAAGTAGCTCTTTGATTCAATCAAAATTGTAAAGCTTAGTAAATATAGATTGTTTTTAAACCTGAAATGCAACTATCATACTAATGAAGGCCTGCCAAAGGGGAAAAGGTTAAAACTTGGGTCACTAGTAATAATAATTTTTCAAAAGGGAACATATTAAGTTCTTAGGAGCTATGCTCAAGGTGCAAACATAAATGTTGATATGGTAGGTAAGTGCTAAAAGATTAAGGATAAGGGTGTTTGCTAACTTCCTTTATGATATAGTCTCTTGCATTGGCTAATGGATTTACTTTGGAACTAGTTGTTGATCTACCTTAACAACTTGTTAATCTACTAAAGATCATTACACCTAAGGGCAAGGCTCCAATTCTTATATCCTTTTTACTAAATCAAGAGAATAAGTCCAATAACCCCCCACCCTATTGGCTATTAAGAGACTTATCACCAACCCTCACAATGTTAATTTTAATCTAATGCAAATCTCAATTGTAAACATATCTTTTACTTAAAAAAGGCTCCATTCACAATACTAGGAGGAAAAAATAGACTCTTTCTCTTTATTCTCAATAGTGTTTCATGCTTAGAATCTTTTAGGCCTTAATAACCCCAAGAAGTAATAAGTGCTTCACTACCTGTTGGTACTTAATAAACCATTTTTTTGTCTCTTAGAGACTAAAATAAACTTATCTCATTATAAGAAAGGATTATGGTTTTTCTACAAGGGTTGACATATGATTAATAATCATTCTAACCACTATAATTGAAAATCATTATTACTTTTGACTCAAAACACATCAAATTGCTTTATACATCTCAAATAGATAATTTGATTAACTATCGTATCACTCTATTAAGAAGTATACTCAACCTAGATATCACAATGGTTTATTAAACAAAATTAAAATCTTAGAGAAAAGTCTTTAAAAAATATTTGTCTGAAAGTCAAGATGGGGGCACTACACCTATAGAAATCAATTTAAACCTAACTCTATGCAAAAGAAGAGCTCTTTTTAGATTTAGTAATTACATGTTCAACTTGCCTGACTTTAAGGAAGTAGTAAAGAGGGGATGGAAAAAGCATGATGAAGGCTTTAAGTCTATAAATGTATGTCCCACTTGCAACCTATAAAGGATAAGTTGAAACGCTTTAATAGAACCTTTTATAGTAATACTATGATTGCTAAAAGTGAGGCCTTGGTGAATCTTAATTGGGCTCAGTAACTACTTACTTTTAATCCTGATGATGCGAACCTAAGGCAACATGAAAGATTTTCTCCTAAAAGATACATGGATAAGGTGTATTAATCTCTTGTTAGAAAAAAAAAAAGCTAAGATAATTTGGATGAAAGAAGGTGATATCAACACCACATTTTTCTATAATTTCATTATGGCTAAAAGATATTATAATACCATTGCTTCTATGATTTCACTTGAAGGCTTTCTTACCAAGAAACATTATGAGCCTAAGAGTGATCCCAAATAATATGTTCTCTTCATGAATTGGAAAAATGTATCACCCAAGGTGTCAATGTTGAGATTGCTAGCTCCCTAGTTAAACCATTTTCCAATTTGGAGATCAATAATGGTCCTTTTAGGTTCAGTCCTTATAGGACCCTTGGCTTGATGGCTTTAATGTAAACCTTTTTTTATAGAAACTAAGTCTCTCTCTGGTGACTTCATCGTCAATATAATTAATAAATTATTAAACAATGGTACCCTTATCTCTGAACTTAATAATTTTTACTTATATTTGTATTATCCACCATATCCAAACCCTTCATCTCTAGCTAATTATTGATATATCTTATATTATAATGTCATATACAAGGTTATCTCTGAACCCTTCACTGTCATACTCGAATATAACTTTATGGTTTAATTAATCCTTACAAAGGTTCCTTTATACTAAGGATATCCACAGCTGATAATGTCCTAATAGCATAAGATTTATTTAAGAACTATCAAATATATTATGAAATTAAAAGTTATTCACTTAAGGTATATTTTAGAAAAGACTTTGACTCTATTAGTTAGAATTTCCTAAGCTCTATTGGAGGTTTAGGGACTTTATTCCAAGTTTATTAAATGGATCTCCTAATGCATCACTACTATGTCTTACTCTATACTCATTCATGGAGAACCTACTCATCAATTCAAGGCAGGTAAAGGCGTCAAGAAAGGGTGTTGGACCCGAATTTTTCTTAGAATTGCAAGTTAAAATTTGAAATGAAATGAGAAATTGTTGGTGAATTAGTCAGGTGTAAAGGAAAAGAAAATTCATGATTTGAATGATTATGTGTAATGTTCTATGTGAGCAAATTCTAGTTTGAACAAATTGAAGCGATATTTTGAGAATAATACATGAAATGGGTGTTTTGAGTTTTAGGAAATTGATGTGATGTTTTGGGTAAATTTTGTATTGTATTATGAAATTTTTTAGTGAAAATGTTATATTTTGGAGATGTGAAAATCTGAAATTTTGAGGATGAATAGTAGCAGAAAATGCCAATTTGGATCTGAAAATTTATAAATTTTTCTGGCTTCATTTAGGCAGAATTTGATAAAATGATTTTCATGAAACTTGTAGCTTTTGTTGAGATATTTCTATCGCCATAAGTATGATATTTTTCGATATTGGGATTGAGAGTTATGATCATTCGAATTTAAGCATTATTTTGCTTTGTTTTTGGAAATGACCATTAGAGTAAGTTTGTGTGTACTGCTTTGAGGCCAATTTCTGTATTGATGTGTTCTCAATTGAGTTAAGTGGTCTTCATGAAAGTTATAGAATATTTTTCTAGCTTTTAAATGATGTATCATATGTTATTTGTGGGTGTGAGAATTGGAAGATGTGAAATTTGGAAGTTTGGATGTGGTATAGGATAACCAATTATCTGGCAGAAACTTTGACTGAAAAATTGACTTAGCTAAAGGTTGAAATTGCTTTGAAGTTCTTCATGAAAGTTTTAGATTATGCTTTGATCTTTCCATTGATGTAAAGTATGGAAATTTTGGGCTATGAAATAGGAAGTTATGATTTTTACAAGTTGTTGTTACTTTTTGGGAAGAGTTTTAGTGGACAGAAACTTTGAAGTGATTTTTGACTCCCTTAGATACCAAATTGATTTCTGTCCTTAATGAAAATTTTAGGTTGCTTTTTGATCTTTGCATTGATATAAAATATGACATTTTTGGATCTTGGAGCTGAAAGTTAGAAATTTTAGAAGTTGTGATACTGTTTAGGGAGACTTAAATTGGACATAAGCTTTGAGTGGGATTTTGACCTCTTTAGAGATGGAATTGATTTTTCAGTTCTTCATAGAAGTAGTAGAGCTTACTTTCATCTTAATTTTGATACCAAGTTTGTGAATTTTTGACTTCTATGCAAAACGTTATGAATTTTAGAAGTTGGAAAGTTGCCCTGGTGAGCGACCGCGCTCAGTCGTCCTGACGAGTGACTCGCTTAGTCGCTCCCACTCGGTCACTACTGCTCGATCACTCCCGCTTGATCGCCCTGGCGAGCAACCCGCTCGCGAGTGCGAGCTCCGATTTGAAATTTTTCTTGACCGACCTCTCTCCATTCTTTTGGTCATAACTTTTTCGTCCGACCTCCGATCGACCTGATTTTTGAAGTGTTAGATTCCTAAGACATCCCTTTATCTATCCATGGAAAATTATGGATTTTTGATATTAAATTGAGGATGATTAATTTAATCAAAGTGAGTTGGATAATTTTCTAAATATGGTTCAGTATTTTGGTGAATTCTTGATATGTGGAGATCGGATTGAATTGATTGTTGTTACAAAATAAAATAGAGACATGGAGCTACAATTCATATGAAGAAATTGAATTTCAATTTAGCCCCTAAGCCGTTAAATATCTGAATTGAAGTCAGGTTTAGTGTGCAGTCTTGGATTAGTAAAAGCTGAAAGTATTTTGACCATAACTTTTGTTCTAGTCATCCAAATGAGGTGATTCTTAATTTGGATTAAACTAGAGAAATAGGGATACAAATGTTATGAAGGATTTGAATTTCAATTTAGTCTTTAAGAATGTCAATTTTCGGATGGAAGCAAATTGCTGGAAATTATTTTAGCATAATGATAGTCCGAAATGTTTGAGGTGTAACTTTTGGATTAGTGTACCAAATTAAATGAGTTTGGTGGCGTTATGAAATTGAGATTATAAGGAACATTTCTCTAGAAGGAAGTATTAGCAAATTCCTTCACTTTGATGGTTAGAAAAATATCCTAAAGTAAGCATGAATTAAAATGCATAAGGGCAAAATTGGAAGAATACTAAAGGTTTTAAGTTATAAGGCATATATGTGAGGGTATAATGGTCTTCTAGCACTCATTAAATGACATGGCATGTGGCTGTCGTTTTTAAAGAAGGGGAAGCACGACACTTACAAGGAAAAGGAGAAAAGAAGAAGAGAAAGAAAAAAGAGAGGGAGAACTTCGGTGGAAAGAAAAGGGGAAGAAGAAAAATGATTTAGGGTTTCGATTTTATGGGTCTTCAAGTGAGAGTTTGATGTTGTTTCAAGAGGAAAAATATGGAAGAAGACAAGAGCTTCCCTCCAAGCTAAGAAAATCCTAAAATGGTGAAGAATAGAGGTAAAAGAAATTTTTGACTTGTTATATTTTAAAGAAGTTTTGGTTTATATAGCTTGGATATTGTATGGGTTTGTGATTACTAAGCTCAATTTTGGAGTTTGCATGGTTTAGATTGCTTAATTTAGGATGGTTTATGAATTAGGGTTTTTGTCTTAAATTAGAGAATTGAAGTGAGGCTTTGGACAAATTGATGCTTGGGACAAGTTAAAAGCATAGAAATGAGGTGGGTAATATGTTTATATTTTGAATTATAAGCTAATTATAAGTTTTGGAAAAATCAAGAAAAGAAAATATTTCCGAAAATTTTGTTCCGAATGATTTTTATGAAAATTGTTACAAAGGTTAGATTTATTGTTTCAAATGATTTTGATAAATTTATAAAAAAATCTGAATTTCATTATGCTTGAATGATTTGTTAATTATGAAAAGTTATGCATTCATTTGACTTTGATGTTTGAGAATCCATGGTTGTGAATGACTGAATAATTGCTATGTGAATTTTTGCAATTGTAGAAATTTATGAATGACAAATTTTTTGATAAGACATGATATGAAAATCAAGCTTTCGAAATGTGCCTTCGGGCAATTCGATTTCCAAGTATGAATTTGTGTGTTATGTGGGTTTGGTTAGGTCCCATAACTTTGAGTCAAGTGCACTTGTCTCGTTTTTAAAGGCTTCACCCGCCTCCCCGTTAGTGGCACTGGAGCTCCGATTTCGGACTCCCATAAGTTCACGGATACACTGGACCGCTATGCGAGAAAGTGTAGTACGCTCTGTTCACAGTTGCACAGGACCGCTATGCAGGAATGTGCAATACGTTCCGTTTTGGACCGAACCAAACCATTCTGATGTGTTATGTGGTTTTGATTTTGTTCATATTTTTGATGCATTCATGCTTTGAATTTGTTCATGAATTGTGAAAAGTTTGAAAATTTTGAGAAATGAGAAAGCGAGGTTTTCAACCGTGAAATTTTTGGAAACTGATTATAGATGTTTTGAAAGGTTGAAAAGTTTGAGAAATAAGCTTTCGATAAGTTTTCTACTGTGAGATTTTTATAAAATGGCAAAAGTTTAGAAAATAATTTTTGCTTATCTTTTGATATATAAATATGTTATCCACGAGCTGTCAAGCTCACCCCCCCTTTCATCCCCATCTCCAAGTTTCGAGCAGGAGATCGGATGAAAGAGAGTCGAGACTTTTGTTCGATTTTGCTTAGCTTGTGTTTTTGTGTATTTTTGGATTTTGGTATTGGCTTTGTAAATGGCTTGGAATGCCATTAAGGGTTTTGTAAGCAATTATTTCATGATATGTAGGAATTATGAATTTGTATAAGGTCTTGAATTATGAAATTGAGTATGATGAATATGATTGGTTTGGGTTTGGATAAATTATAAATTTGTGTAAGTTATGAATGATTGAGATATGAATGTGACTGTATATAAATTGTATATTGATTGTGTTTAGATTCCGGACGGGAGGTCCGATGATTATGGTTTAGAAATGTGTTTGTTTATGATGAGATTCCGGACAGCAGGTCCGATGAATTGTAATGTTTGAGCTGATATATTGAAGTGCCTTTTGTGTATGAATTGTGGATTTAAAGATATGAGTATTAAGGATCTTTTGGCAAAGGAAGATAAGAATTAGTTAAAAAGAAGAATTATGAGATATGTATGTTTGTGATAGATAAAATATTTGAGTTTATGGAATTGATAATTTCCAAGTGGGAAATTAGATTGCTTCTTATGAGAATGAATAAAGAAAGAAAAAGAAAGAAAAAATTTATACCGATTTGAAATGTTTTAGTCTAATTTGGTTTTCCTAAGTTTTTTTTTATGATTCGAGGATGTCGGAAAATTTGATTCAATTCGATTGAACCATTTGGTTTGTTTGCTTTGTTTCGATTCGCTTTCCGATTTGGTTCTGCTTTTGCTTTTGATTCGTTTCCGTCGCTTTGTTTTCGATTTGATTTTCTGTTTTTCCGGTTAGGGTTCGGTCTCGAGATCGGGTCCTAACAAAGGGGATCCTCTATCCTCATTTTTGTTCACTATATACGTAGAGGATCTCATGAGGTTTATAAAGTTGAAGGGATCAAAGGAAAAAAAAATTTAAGCTATATTACAAATGTAGTAAATTCCAAATCATAAGTCTCACATTTACCAATGAGTTATTGCTCTTTTGTGGAGCAAATTATGATTCTATTATAGTGCTTTATTATTCTCTATAAGTCTTCAGGGATACGTCAAGCTTAAACATTAATTCTAATAGGAGTTATTTTTTCCTTCCTAAAGGATGTGAGAGCATGATCAAGTTCATTAATTCTTTTATAGGTTTTAAATATATGTAACCACCATTCATATCATTATAAAAAGACTCTTTATAGGGACCTGTGATAGAAAGTGTATAGAAGAGATTCAGTTATTAGTGTAATAGAGCTTTATCTGTGGTAAGGATGATGCAATTCATTAACTCAATACTTAAACCGTTTTCATATATTGTATACATTTCACCTTTACCTACTGATCGATATCATCAAGTCAATTGCAAGGTTGTTAAGGAATTTTCTTTGGTCAAGCAAGAAAAAATGCTCATAGGTGCAAAAATAGGATGGTCTAAAATTTCAAACCTAAAAATCATAGGGATTGGGGATTAATTCCATAAGGCTGCGAACAATATCGTATTGGTCAAGAAAATATGGAAAATCCTAATAAACAATGAGTCTATTTGGGTGCATTGGATCCATTCATATTACCTAATAGGTGCTAGTCTATAAAATGATAAAATTAAATTTCACACCTACTGGCCTTGAAGAAAATGATGGAGTTTAGGAATAAGGTTTTTAAGAATTTCAAATACATTATAAGTAGGGATTCCTAATGTTTGTTTGACAACTAACATAAGATTAGTGATTCATACCTTTTTGTTCTTACCCTTGGAGGTCAAATCAAAAAAATTTAATTCCAAGGATTGCAATATAAGATGCAACCTAGGGTCGTCTCACTTAATCGGAACCTAAACGAATGGATCTAAGCTAATCTATATGTCATGAAATGCAAGTTAAATTAGCAAGGAAGGGGGTTTTGATCTTTGGAAATCTTGAAAAATTAAATGAATTGTAAGAAAAATGTGTAAAAATATTTTTTAAATTTTGGGAACAGAAATCAGAAAGATGAATTCAATGATCAAATAAGATAGTATCCTCTTGAAAATGCACTTGGCTTTCATAGTTCGAAATTAATTTTTTTAATGGGAGTAGAAATCACTAAGTTTCAAATAATAAATCTTAAAGAACTCTTTAAGTCCAAGGTCTTAATCAATGAACTCCACTTCTTAAGACCTTGTTGAATGCCCTTAGTGTGTGTAATGGGTAAGTCAACGCAACAAGTCATTTTGGGATCTCAAATCAACTCAATATCAAACACAACTATGCAAGATAAAAGAGATCCAACAAGATCACAAATAGACGTATATGAGACTTCATATATTTAAGCTCAAAGTTCTACATCAACAAATCCCAAAAACAAATTGAATATCCAACACTTGATTAAACTCTAATCAAGAATGTTCAACTACAAATTACAATTCCTAAACCTAGGAGTTCATAAATCATAGCCAAACATAGATTAAACTACTCCTCTTTTAAGCCCATTGAACTCAAGTCATTGCTACATCTTCAAGAGGAGAGAGGTGCCTAGCTATGCATAGCTCTAAGAGACTTCACAACCAAGAACCCAACAGCATCTATGGTAGCAGTCGACGGTGGATGTTGGGCCCTGAATTTTTTTTAATTTACATTATTAAGCATGAATTGTGTTAATTATGTGTTTATGGCTTAGTTTGATTAATTTGGGAGTATTAGTGGATAACTTGAGCTTAATGTGGTTTAAATGGGAATTATAGGGTAAATATGTTTGGGGGCAAAATAGGAAGACCACTTAGGTGGGAGAGCTTAAGGCATGTCAAGGAGGGCTGTTTTGGTCTTTCCCTCCCCTTTAAACTTAAGAGAAATAGACTTAGAAAAGAAAAAAAAAAGAAAAGAAAAGAGAAGAATAGAAAAGAGAAGGGAGAGTTGCCGTAGGTGGAGGAAGAAGGAGAAGAAAGAGGGTTTGTGATTTCAGTAATTTCCGACAAATTCGAAACATTCCCGGGTAAGTTTCACTTCATTCCATTGTATTGTGGTTAGATTAAACCTTAAGGATAGGTTGAATGTGTGAGAATCGGTGATTTAGGGTTTGAAAATAGATTTCTTGGGTTAATGATTTTGTGCAGGTTTTTAAGGTGTTAATGGGTTATAAATGTAGTATAGGACTTGAATCAAGGTTTAGATGTGTTGTATGTGATTAAGGGAAGGATTGAAGTTAGAAAATGCTAAAAAATCGGGTTTCGAAGTCGTTCTCCAGGCCCACACGACACGACGTGCATATGAACACGCCGCGACGTGCGAAATTTTGTTCATCGCGACGTGCAAAATTTCGTTCATCGCGACGTGCGAGGAACACGACGTCGTGACGTGTGAAGAAGGCACGCCGCGACGTGCAAGGGAAGGCACGCCGCGACGTGCGTTAGAAAGCACGTCGCGACGTGCGAAGAGATGGTGCACGCCACGGCGTGCAAACAAGCACAGCCCGTTCGCCGCGGCGAGCGTACTTTCGCCGCGACGAGCCTCCAGTTTTTTCAAAGGAGATTTTTAGGCATATCTTTTGCTATAGATATCCAAATGAGGTGGTTTCGGATTCGTTGTGACCTAGAGATAAAGGGCTACAAGTGTTATGAAGAAGGGAAGTTTGGAATTTGCCTCTTAGGATTCAGGATTTTAGGAGGAAGTCGAATGTAGACTTTTAGTGATAGTACTTTTGATTTTCAAGCTTCTGAGTATTTTTCTTTTGGATTATTGTTTGAATGAAAGCTTTGTTTGTTATAAGAAACCAAGCCGACCTAATCCAATCGCAAGAGGAAAGACAACAGTGAGTCGGATACTCAAGAGATATTAGGTGGGTAATATATTTATGGTTGTTGTGTGTATGGGCAAAATGTTATTCTTGCTTGCATGCGTATGTGATATTGCTTGTTTGAATTATAAGAAATACTGCTAATGCATTGTGATCATGATTTTGTACTGCCTTGATAGGCATTATGGCATTTTGTAAGAATGAAAAGTATGAAAGCTATGATAAAATGCTTTGAGCATGAAACGAATTATTATGTGCTTTGTTTGGGTGAGAGAGTAACGGATCGTTAGTCACGTGCACGTCGACGTATAGCCTTTTCCCGGCTGTCCGCTTGAGGCTACAAGATTCTTGAGAAATCGGACACGGATAGTTTACGGTATAAACTTCGATTTATCCGGATCGTTTTTACGAAACTCTCGAACCATTTGTGTGCATTCATTTTGCTTTGTTGGGCATGATGCATGATGAATTGAATATTATGAAATCCTATGACATATTCTTGTGATGATTATCAATGATAACTATTGACTTGCTATGAGCTTGTGTATACATATATATGCTTGAATATGTGGCTCGTTGCCAATGGTTATAAATGTATATGCCACTGAGCTTCACAGCTCACCCTATTATCTCTCACTCCTCAGGTGCAGAGCGGGACGAACGTTGATCTTGCAAGGCATCGGAAACTCCAAGATAACTAGGAGCTTTGTGTTAAGTTAGTATTTTGGTTGGCTCTCCAAGCATATCATCATGGAGCATTTTCATGTATTTTGGATTTAACCTTTATTCTGTATTATGCTATTTTGAGAATGCTTGTTTGAATTTCCTTCGGATTGTAATGTGTAGAATGTGTGTATGTATGTTGTGTGAAATCGACATTATGTATGGATGTTTGGATCAGGTCCGAATTTGGGAGCGCATCGCTGACGCAGCCCAAAGGACCACCTCGGGAATAGGGATCTGGGACCCGGGCTCAACATGTTTGGTATCAGAGCCTTAGGTTATGTGTCCTCGGCTTAGAATGCATATAGGATGACTTGTTTGATATGTAAGTATTTGTTGCATTTTATTGATTGCATTAAGTGACATGCATATCATGCATACATGTAGGAATTAAGATTGACGTATAGCTAATCCTTAATGTTTATACTTCAAGGAGTACGATGCCACCTCGGAGAAGGACACGAGGAGTTATGCAAGGATCGGTTGCACCTAATTCTCTGACTAGAGAGGAGAGGACTGATGAGTCAGTAGCCCCAGGAAATACTGAGGCTTCTATAAGGCTAGGTAGTGAGCCCATGCCATCGCAGACTCAGGAGTCGCCGGTTTTGCAGGAGCAAGTGCCTCCGCTAGATCCGAGGTTGTTTCAGGCGTTCACCCAGGAGTTTGTCCAGGCTATGGGTCAGATGCCACAGCCTTCAGCTTCAGCCCCAGTTAAGAAGGGCAGACGGTTTGACAAGTTGAGGAAGTATGGAGCAGTGGACTTCTATGGGACCACTGATCCTGAGGAAGCTGAGACATGGCTGAGAAAGACCGAGAGGGTACTAGATCAGATGGAGTGTGAGGATGATGAGAGGGTTGTGTATGCTGCAAGCTTGCTTCAGGGAGATGCTCTGTATTGGTGGGAGACTATGCCAGGGAGTCAGATGAGACCAGTAGGGTTGGCATGGCAGGACTTCCTTGCTGCTTACAGGAAGAAATATTTGTCTGAGGTGTACATTCAGCAGAAGCAGAGGGAGTTCCTTAGTCTCACCCAGAGGGAGATGACAGCCAGTGAGTACGAGTGTCGGTTCACTCAGTTGGCAAGGTATGCTTCAGATCTGATGCTGAGTGAGGCTGCTAGATGTCGCCGGTTTGAGTCGGGACTGCCCTTGGCCATTAGAGAGAAAGTGATAGTGCATAACTTTTGTGACTTTCAACAGCTGGTTGAGGCAGCATTGAGGGTTGAGAACATAGAGAATATCAAGAGTGCAGTGAACCGGAAAAGAAAGGGGAGAGAGTAGTTCAAGAGGGGAGGTAGTACTTCTATGCCTGAGAGGAGTGCTAGAACCTTCCCTGTGTAGTCCGATGAGAGGAGCAGTGGTGCGAGCCGATCTCGACCTGTGAGGACTTCTACTGCTTCTCACCAACCCTCAACGGTAGGCGGCAGTAGAAGGGGAGATGGGGATGTGTCATTTATCCCGAAGTGTGAGCACTGTGGGAGACCCCATAGAGGAGAGTGCTTCCGATTGACAGGTGCTTGCTTTAACTGTAGGGAGAAGGGGCACCCAGCTAGAGAGTGTCCTCAGCCTCCACGACGTGAGAGAAGCCAGATGCCAGCTCCCAAGAGATCTGAGACTGTGGGACACAGGACTTCTACAGAAGTGGGCAGTTCTGATGCAGCGAAGAGGGTGAGACTTCCAGGTAGACCCAGGAGGCAGGCACCAGCTAGGG
Organism: Erythroxylum havanense; assembly: GCA_024752395.1. Lineage (NCBI taxonomy): Eukaryota > Viridiplantae > Streptophyta > Magnoliopsida > Malpighiales > Erythroxylaceae > Erythroxylum > Erythroxylum havanense. The sequence goes on from JANTNU010000009.1 coordinate 10,690,328, forward strand.
TGTTTGTGATGACTCGAGAGAATGCAGAGATCGCTCCAGATGTTGTCACTGGTACGGTTAAGTTATTTTCTGATGATGTGCTTGCTTTGATTAGTCCGGGCTCTACTCATTTGTTTGTTTCCTCAAGTAGACTTGTGTGTGATAGACTTGTGAGCCCTTTGGATACTCCGCTGATGGTGAGTACTCCAATCGGTCAGTATATTATTATCAGTCAAGTATATAGAGGTTGTGAGCTGTGTATTGGTGGAGAACTTCTAGTGATAGATTTAATGCCACTGAAGATGGGAGGATTGGATGTGATTTTGGGTATGGACACCTTAGAGAAGTACAACGCCCGTTTGGATTGTAAGCAGAAGACAGTGGAATTTGAAATGGATAACAGCAGAAGAGTGGTGTTTATTGGGGACAGAAAAGCAAGTCCGCCCATGATTGTTTCAGCTTTGACAGCAAAAAAGATGATGAGGAAAGGATGTGAGGCATTCTTAGCCTATGTGTTAGACTCTAGGGCAGATAGAGGGCAGTTGGAGGATATTCCAGCAGTCATGGAGTTCTCGGATGTCTTTCCCGAGGAATTGCTAGGACTACCGCCAGCTAGGAAAATTGAGTTTCCCATTGAGCTCTTTTCAGGTACAGCACTGATTTCAATTCTGCCTTACCGGATGGCTCCGGCGGAATTGAAGTAGCTTAAAGAACAGTTGGAGGAGTTGTTGGAGAAAGGGTACATTAGACCGAGATCTTCACCTTGGGGAGCTCCGGTCCTTTTTGTGAAGAAGAAAGATGGATCGTTGAGGATGTGTGTGGATTACCGGAAGCTAAATCAGGTCACTGTGAAGAGCAGATATCCGCTTCCTCGCATTGATGATCTATTTGATCAATTGCAAGGGGCGAAAGTCTTCTCTAAGATAGACTTGAGATCGGGTTATCATCAGTTGAGGATAAAAGAGTCGGATGTGCCAAAGACTGCGTTTAGGACACAGTATGGGCATTTTGAGTTTATGGTTATGCCTTTTGGATTGACGAATGCCCCTGCAACCTTTATAGATTTGATGAATCGGGTCTTTAAGCCATTCTTGGACCAATTTATCATTGTCTTCATTGATGATATACTGGTTTATTCCAAGAGTGATGAGCAGCATGAAGAGCATTCGAAAATTGCTTTGGAGACTTTGAGGACAAATGAGTTGTATGCCAAATTCGATAAATACGAATTTTGGCTGAGAGAAGTTTCCTTTCTTGGACATGTGATCTCAGAGTAAGGAATGCATGTGGATCCGAAGAAAATAGAAGCTGTGGTGAATTGGGAAGCATCGAAGAATGTAGCTGAGGTGAGGAGTTTTCTGGATTTGGCAGGTTACAACCGGAGGTTTGTGGAGGGATTCTCCATGATATCCACTTCGATGACTAATTTATTGAGAAAGAATCAGAAGTTTATCTGGAGTGAGGAATGCCAGAAGAGTTTTGAGGAGCTCAAGCACAGATTGACGAGTGCTCCGATTTTGATTTTGCCATCGGGAGATGAGGGTTATACTGTGTTTAGTGATGCTGCGAGGAAGGGTCTTGGTTGTGTTTTGATGTAAGGAGACCGGGTGATTGCTTATGCTTCGAGGCAGTTGAAGCCATATGAATTGAATTATCCGACACATGATTTGGAGTTGGCAGCGGTGATCTTTGCTTTGAAAATTTGGAGGCATTATCTGTATGGAGTTCAGACAAGGATCTTTACCGATCATAAGAGTCTTAAGTACTTGTTGAGCCAGAAGGAACTGAATTTAAGACAGAGAAGGTGGCTAGAATTGCTTAAGGATTATGATTTGCTGATTGAGTATCATCCGGGCAAGGTCAATGTAGTGGCAGATGCTTTGAATAGGAAGTCTTCGATTACTCATATTCGGACAATTTATTTGCCTTTATTGGAAGAAATGGCCAAGCTTAAGATAAGCTTGAAGCAGGAGGAGCCGGATTGCCTTCTAGCTAACTTCCGAGTAAGACCGCTACTCAGGGAGAAGGTTAGGGAATTGCAGGCTCAAGATGCAGATTTGAGCAAGCTCAGAGAGAAAATTTAGAATGGTAAGATTTCTGAAGTAGTAGTGATAGATGATGGACTTATGACAGTGGGGAACAGGCTATGTATTCCAGATGTACAGGAGGTTAAGGACTAGATTTTGGATGAGGCACACAATGTGCCATATGTCATGCATCCAGGTAGTACCAGGATGTACAGAGATTTGAGAGAGCATTTTTGGTGGAAAGGCATGAAGAGGGATGTAGCAGAGTTTGTGAGTAAGTGTCTAGTGTG
>JANTNU010000009.1:10696295-10706691 GCA_024752395.1 Erythroxylum havanense
ATTATCATTTATTTAAAAATTCATAAAAGTGGAAATATATCTAAAAAAATCAATAGAAAGAACTCTAACTTTATTCTAACTTTTTTTTAATATCCTTTAAATATGCTTCTTCATAGTTTAAATATTTTTTAACGCATTCTTAAATTATCTTAAGCATGATTACTTATATATATTAATTAACAATTCAATTTAGTAATCAAATATATTATAAAAATAATAAGTAGTTTTTTAACAATAATAATTTAAAATTTTTAAATTAAAAAATAAAGAGATAAATAGAGAACTTAAATTTTGACGACAATAATGATTATTAAAAAGAAAAAAGAAGAGAGAGATGTGAGAGAGAGAGAGAAAGAATAGCGGAGCATCCATAACTTCTTAGATCGCGGGTGGTTTTACTCCCCTCTTAATCCATGACTACTTCTTATTCTTCCCCTTCACCATCTCGCATAGCCCTAGCCCAAATCTCTATACAATCACCTGGACCTTCCCTCTCAACTCCTTCCTCAAACCCTAATCTCATCCAATTCGAACCGCCAAATTCCTTCTACTGTCAAGAATCAGACAGTCGTAGGAGTGCAAAATCAGTCTGCAACCCATACGAATTTTTGTCACCCCTCTGCTAGAGTTAACGAAGAAAGACGCAACTAAATTTTGACGTGCTCTGATAGGCTTCTTCATTGGTAAGCGTCCTGTATACCTAGTGGTTCAAAGAGCCCTATCTAAAGCCTGGTTTGTGTTTGGTTTAACAGAAACTTTGGTTACTAGTTTGAATAAATTTTTGTTCGAGTTTGATTCGAAGCTTTGTATGAATGAGGTTCTGGAGAAGGGCCCTTGGCATATCCAAGGGAAACCTTATTCTTGTGAAAATGGAGCTTGAATGCTGATGAGCAGGAGGAGATTAGGTATGCTCCAGTTGGTAAAAGAGAATGTTTCACTACCTATATGTGTAAACCAACAAAAGGGGTTTGGTCAGGAGCAAGGCCCTGAGAGGGAACAAGTAAGTCCTAAGAAGAGCAGACCTTTAGAAATCTTAAATAAGAAAAGTGAGGGCAAAGAACTTTAGCAGAAGCAAGATCATTCAAATGGATGCCTTGAAGATGCTGACCGTCGTGTTATGAGTCAAGCAGGTAATCCTATTTCCTCTCCTAAATCTGATTTGGTTCTAAATTACTCTTTAGAATTTTAGAGTTTGAGTATGTTGGAAAGGGAAAAGGGGGATTTTATTATTAGGAAGAGCAGGAAATCTAGGAGAAAACAAAATTTGTAGGGTTTTAGTCCTGTAAAGTGTTATGGATTTAGAATTTTGAAATGTTGGGGATCTCAACAACTCAAAAAAAAACAACTAGCTGTGAAATCTTTTCTTAAGATGTTGTCAGATTCTTTTGTTTGTTTGATATAATATAGGATCAAGTCTCGTTCCCTTTTGAATAATATATGCTCTTTCATGTTTCCTAGATGGCCTTACTACAGTAATTTAGATCAAGCTTCTTGTGCTAGGTTAGTGTTAGCTTGGAATCTAGATCTCTTCTTGTGTTCTCCCATTATGACTAATGATCAATTGATTCATTTGGAGGTGACCTCTATGAACTATGATTTAGTTTTTTTGTAACTTGTGTTTATAGGTCGAATAATTATAATCATAAAAAAATCTTTGGTATACTCTTTCAATTATCAAACTTAATGTTGGGAGTCAACTGTGAATTATAGTTAGGGGCTTTAATGTTATTTTGTTTCCTCATGAGGCTAAACCTCTTTGTCCCTCGACTATTAATGATATGAGTGACTTTAGGAAGTGTGCAAAGGATTGTGGTTTGTATGATTTAAATTCTACTGTTCCTAGTTTTACTTGGACTATCAAACAATCTGGTGAACTCCTCATAGAAAGAAAATTAGATAAAGCTCTTATCAATTTGGATTAGAGTTCTCGGTTTCCTAGTTCCTATGAAGAGATTTATAATCCTAACATTTCAAACCACTCTCCCGTAGTGATTAGGAATTTAACTATCCTAAAGAAGAGATCATCTCCATTCAGGTTTTCTAACTTCCTAGTCTTGCAGGCAAATTTCCTTCAGACAGTAGAAGGTGATTGGAATTCTCATGTTCGGGGAACTTCTATGTTCTGTGTGGTGTCTAAACTTAAGTAGTAAAAAATGCACTCAAATCCCTAAACTCATATTAGGTAGGTGATGTTAATGTTAGAGTTAAGACTTGTAAAGCTTTCCTTAATAATATATAAGACCAAATGAGACTTTTGACTAATAGGACTCAGCTGGTTGTCGAGGAAAATGAGGCCATTACTAACTTGATTAAAGCCTTAAGTGATCAAGAATCTTTCTATAAACAATCATCCTGTATTAAGTGGCTCAGAGAGGGGGATATGAACACCAAGTGCTTCTATAATTCTATCTTATCAAATAGTAACAAGAACAACATTCACTCAGTACTGGTGGGAAATGGTCATAGGATTACTAATTTCGAAGAAATCCAAAAATAGTTCCTAGATTTTTTTTTAAACTCTCTTAGGAATAGGAAAGACCTAGTTTCTTCTAGAGAGTACGTGGTAGCTCTTTTTCCTCACCCGATTCTTGAAAATCTTAGAAACATCCTTATAGCGGAAGTCTCATTCCAAGAGATTAGGGATGTGTTTTCCTCTTTCAACCCAAATAAGGCCCTTGGTTTGGATGGTTTTAATGGTTTTTTCTTTAAAAAAACCATGGCATATTACTGGGGATGATGTCACTACGGCCATCCAAGAATTTTTCCAACATGGGAAGCTTCTCAAAGAGCTTAACTCAACTTTTATTTCTCTTATTCCTAAGAAAAATCATCCATCCGCTATGTTTCATTATAGACCAATCTCCTTATGTAACATGATTTATAAGGTGATCGCGAAAATCATGGCTAATAGACTTAGAGAGATACTACCCCATATTATCATCACAAACCAAAGTGCTTTCATAAAGAACTATCGTGTAGGGGATAATATCCTTTTGGCTCAATAAATTTTTAAGAACTACCACCTTTCAAATAATCATAGGAGATGTGCTTTTAAAGTGGATTTGGAAAAAGTTTATGATTCAATTCAGTGGGATTTAGTCCTGAATGTGCTCTTAGTTGCAGGACTTCCTCCTAAGTTTATTAAATGGATTGAAGATTGTGTAACCTCACCTTCATACTCTATGCTGATCAATGGATCTCCTACTAAATTTGTTCTAGGTAAGTCATGTTTAAGATAAAGAGATCCTCTATCTCCTTATCTCTTTATTATCTGTATGGAGGTATTGGAGTTTGAATGCTTCTGTAGCAAATAGTGCTTCCTTTAAATATCACTGGAGGTGTAAAGCTCTTAAACTTTCCCATCTTTTGTTTGTTGATGATCTTTTACTATTTTGTCATGTTGATTTGACTTCGGTTCATACATTGCTTAATTGCATGCACACTTTTCTCAATTTATCTGGTATGGACATGAGCCTTAGCAAGAGTCAGTTCTTTTTATCTCTTGATATGGATCATATGGCCCATCAGATGGAAACAATTTCGGGTCTTAAAAGAGATCAACTCCCTATTAGGTATCTAGGAGTACCTTTTTTAACAGGTAGATCGTCTAGGAGAGATTACATGCCGTTGTTGGATAAAATTGACTCCTAGGTAAACACATGGACTCATAAAACTCTGTCCTATGCTATTAGATTTTAGTTGGATATTTCTTTCCTTTCTACTTTTCAGGTCTATTGGTCTAGTCATTTCATACTTCCCTCCTCTATTATTAAAGACACAAAGACTAAACTTAGGAATTTATTGTGGTCTGGGAAGGTTATGTTAAAAGCTCATGCAAAGGTTAAATGGAATGACCTTTGTAAACATAGAAAAGAGGGTGGACTAGGGATTAAAACATTTGTCTACTTGGAATTAAGCCTTGTTAGGAAAAAAAATCTGGGTTCTTTATAATGATAGTGAAGCCTTATGAGTCAAGTGGGTACATACTATTATTTTTAGAAGGAAAATTTTCTGAAGAGTTTAACCAACTAATAGTAGTTCGTGGAGTTAGAAAAAGCTTATATATGTTAGGAATCTCATTAGGAACCAATTCAAATTTAAGATATGAAATGAGAATTCTACTTTCTTATGGTAGGATCCTTGGCATCCTAGAGGTATCCTAAAGAATCTCTCAACTCCTAGAGTGATCAATGGATCAGAACTCTCGATGAACACAAAAGTATTTGATGTTATTAGAGACAATGGATGGTGCTGGCAAGATGCCACAATTGAGTCCATTTGTTTACTAGAGCCATTAATGTATCAACCAAATTGTTCCTGACAAGATAGATTGGATGGATTGCCAGCTCCTCAAAAGCATATATAAATATTTCAGCATACAATTTTATGAGACCTCCTAATCCGAGTGTGCCATAAAAGTACTAACCCAAAGTATTCCTTTATCCTGCGGTTAGCTTTTCTTAATAAGCGACAATTACTGGATAAGATCTTTTATTCTTATGTTCCAAATCACTGCTCCTTGTGTTCCTTGGATAATGAGTCTATTAATAATATGTTCTTTGAATGTTCATTCTCAAAAATAGTTTGGTTACACTGTCTCAACCACTTTTAGATATACATACCAAACCTGTTAAACCTTCAATCCCTTCTAAATTGGTTCAACTAGCCTCAAAACTTCAAAAACTTTGATCTCAACATTTTTATAATTCTTCTATCTATTATTGTTTATAACTTATGGTCTGAAAGAAAGCTCATAACCTTCAAAGACAAAGTCATAGAAGTTGGGAGCATTAGTACTAGAGTGATCTTCCAAGTTATGGAACAACTCTGCTTAAACACTGAGAGAAGATAATAATGGTGTTTTGTTTTTTCTAATTGTACTGTTTTGCATGTTTGGTTTCAAGTTAAGGAAATTTGAGGTAAAGGGGAGATCACAATATCATATCCCTCTTTGGTAATTTATAACAATGCTAAACCCATTTATCAGGATAGTGTCCTTAAAATTTCTTATTTGAATGTTTTGGGTGAGTGGTTGTGTTAGTAATGTCGATGGTTTAGGGAAGGTTTTTTTTAAGCCTTAAAGTAGAAGGTTGTAAAGTCTCGGAAGCATGGTGAAGGGATAGAATGAATGCAAACATCATCGAGATAGGTATGTGTATTATGCAAAGGACCTTGATTTTTCAGCAAAAGAGATGACTTCAGTGAAGGAGCTCCAATCAATGGATTCTATCAAGTTATATCGTTAGCCTTGATGATGAGATGGTACCAGAGAGCAGTGAGTATATATGAAAGGATCGGGTAAGGTTGTCTCTCAAAACATTATTGGAGGGATGATAGAAATAGGCAGTATTTTGTAATTGGTTATGTATAATTTTAGTTCTTATGGCATACTTTGATTTTCTTGCATCCAGTATAGATTTGCCTCAAGGCTAATCGGGTTAGGTTTTTCTTTTGGTTTGGGCTCAGTATGAGATTTGGTTTTGATCAATCTCTAGTTATGTACGTAAACCCTTGATTTATAAAATTACTAATTTATCAAAAAAATGTGACAAATATAATTTATTAGTGAGATTAAATAAATTTAGTAGTTTTTAAGGATAAAAATAGTAATTCATTTTTAACAATAATGATTTAAAACAAAATTTTTAAATAAAATATAAAGGTATATATAAAATATATATTTTATTAATAAGATTGTGTGATAGAATTAAAAAGAAAAAACTTTCATTAAAAGTTTCAAAGATTTTTAAAAAATACCAGTTAACATTTCAACTTTTATACTAAGACTTCAATTTGCATTAATCATAAGTTAACACATGTCGAAAATAGAGAGTATCAAAGACAATATATTGGCCCCACATATTTAAATGACCTCACAAATTCTTTATTTCAAAGACAACATGGGCTCCACATATTAAAATGAGATGACTATAGCCATTTTTTTCTTGAAATCGGTCAATTTTTTCCTTAATCGGCTAATTTTCCCTCATAGAGATCATATTTATTCTAGTCGAAGCGGCCTGTCCGATCTAGTTTTTCAATCATTGCTTAGAACTAGTGTAAGAAGGATCTTATTCTAGTTAGAATGGCTTTTAGTTGCTTAGTTTTTATGATATGGAACAAAAGAGACTAGTATATTTGGCTTTTAGTTGCTTAGGTTTTACGATATGGAACAAAAGAGACTATAGTATATTTATCGGCACCAAACTAGATGAATATGCTTTTTGGTGTAATGCTAAGGCTTACACCAAATTTAGGAAATTTAAAAAACAAAGAATAATGAGTTGCATATAAGTCCTCGTATAGTTTCAGCTCAGTGCTTGGAGTAAAAAACCCTCTATTTTTGTTATAGCTGAAGGGGTACTAGAAGTTTTCTTTTTTGCTTACTCATTTTTGTCCCTAAATCCCTATTCCAAATCTCTTTTTCGATCTATATACTAATTTCTAAGTTTCATTACTTTGTTCAAAATCACGCTAGTGCCAGTATTTTCTTCCGTTATATTAAATAGTCTTGGTTTCTAAAGCTTGAATTTTGTACTTTTTTTATACTAGCCCCTTCTTAGAGGTTTATTGATTCTATCCAACTTAAAAAAAGGAGAGCATTATACTAATTACTGATTATTTGAAAGTAATATTGGTTTACCCAATCAATTAGAAATATTCTATGTATAACCATATAACTATGCATGAAAATGGTATTCAAAAAAAATAAAAGGTTAACTTAATCTCTAGTAGATTGTAATCCTTAGTCTATTACAAATTAACATATGAGTGAATACATATGAATAAACCCAGAAAACTTCTATTCAACTCTAAGGCAAATGTGTAATCATAAGTTTATATTCTATTAGTAATGTGGCCAATTGAAACCCAAAGTCACCTCAGCAATAAGGTTGTGGTTGATTGACTATGGCGCATTTTTTGTTTTTGTTTTCATAAGATCTTGTAATTGTAAACTAAAGAAAGTTGTTTATTGGTATTTCGATTGATTGAAAGATTTGTAAGTAAAATTTCTTAGTTTAAAAGATTATGCTTTCAAATCCGTATTTAATTCATAAAATATTCTTTTGAAATTTTATTTATACATTTTGAATTAATTAACAAGAGTATCTTTTTATGTTAGAGTATATCATTTATTAATTAAAATAAATTTGTTTTTTGATTTTAAATTATTGATTCATCAAATAACTCATTTAATATACCTATTTAATAAATTATTTTATACTCTTAAGAATTTATTTGTTAAACACCTAAAAAATGATGATAGAAAGTTTTTCAATGTAAAAGGAACTTAAAGGAAATTGTAATGTATGTTAGAATCTAGATATTACTTATAAAATATTTAGATACTATTCATAATTGTTAGGATAATTTAGATATTATTCACAAAATATTTATATAATGATAAATATATTGAATGTTTGGTCATTAGAATAAATTGAAATGTGTGGTTGTAACTAGTTTGATTCACCTATGAATACTCATCCATCATCTTTTTATTTGATATATCAAGAAAACAAATTCAAACATTTAAGAATAGAGCATACGCGGACACCAATCCGGTAGGTTCTAGCTTATAAATTAATATTTTTAACTTATAGTTAGCATATGTTTGTGTTGTAACTTCTTTTTTCACTCATAATAATATTTTATGAGTCCTAATTCGTTTAAATTTATTGAGATGTGATCATGTTCTATCCACCTAAACATTCTAACAAGTGATATTAAGGCCTAATTAAGGTGCATACATATACACACACACACATATAAGTACATCCTCTATATTAAAAAAAATTAAGTTAGATATTATTCACCTTTTGAAATCAATGATTACTATTTATGTATATAATAATTGTTTATATGAAATAATGAGAACTGTTTCTCTAAGCTTAAAACAGCTTAGGATAAAAACAAAATAACCAAATATAACATTGAGAAGCTCAACAAAAATAATTTTAGATTATGGAAGCCAAAGATGAAAGTTATCATCATAAAAGATATTTACCTTGTAGCCATTAGTGGAAGGCCAATGGACTTTACAAAGGACACTAAGTAGAAAAAATTGGCCACAAATACTATTGCAGATCTTCATCTAACTTTAACTAAAGAAATTTTGTTAAGCAAAGAAGAGAAGAAATAATAAAAGAGATATTTGATCATCTTAAAAAAGTATATAAAAATCCAAGTTACTCCACAATTAATTTTTTAAAAAGAAAACTTTATACTCTTCAAATGTTAGAATCAATGATTAAGCATATAAATAATTTTGCAATTTTATTCTCTTATCTGACATCATTGTGTTATAAAATAGAGGTATATGAATGTTTTCTAATTCAAAGTCTACTTGATTTGTATGATCATCTCATCATCAGTTTTACCATAACCTTTTTAGAAACTACCTACTACGATGTCGTAGCTACAATTTTAGATAAAGAAAATTAGCAAAAGAATAAGGAAAACTGATAGTTTGGTCTATAATAAGTCTAAGCCTTAATAGTGATAAGAGTGAGATCAAACAAATATAATCTAAGTGAGATCCAAAATGATGGTATATCAAAATCTAGGAGTAAGAAAAATTTTAAATGCTACAAATATGTGAAGAAAGGTCACTTGAAAAGGATTGCTAGAATTTAAATAAGAAAATTATAGTCATTAAGGAAATTCTGCATGTACTTCAAATAATGGCAATGCTCTATGTTGTAAAGTAGTGATAACAATTGAAAGCAAGAAGTCACTTCTTGATATGTAACTCTTTGACTCGGGAATTATTTTTCAATTGATCTCTACAAAGAGTATAGTTTTATCATTAAAAACCTATCTTAGGAAGATTTATGTATAGTTATGATAACTATCATGTAAAGATTTTTTGGCATTGAAACCATCAATCTATAGATGTAAGATGGTATAATTCATACAATTCAAGAACTATGATGCATGAAGGGCTTATAGAAGAATCTAATATTTTTAGGATGACTAGATAGTCATTGGTACGAAATAGAAATTGTTAACAAGATTTATAACTTGTTACACACTTGTGCTTATAAAGGGGGAGAAGAGTGCAAATTAGTACAAGTCAAAAGGAGAGATATTGTAAGAAATAGAAGTATTGGTCACTTCAAATAGTTTACGTGAAATATTGGTCACTTCAAATATTTAAACAAAAGATGGAGATTTTTTTTAAGGAAAATCTACTCCCTAAGTTCACGAAGGCAACATTGTGTAAAATTCAAGAAGTAATGTTGTTATTGAATCAGAACACTCTAATGTGTGACAGGTACTACTTTTATCCATAAGAGGAAGCGCTTTATCTCTTGCATTACTGATTATTCTAAGAGGTGTTAGGTGTACTATATCAAGAAGAAATCAGATGTGCTCTTTGTCTTTAAACTTTTCAAAGCACATGTTTAATTTGATAATAGTAAAAAGATCAAGTGTTTAAAGATAAATAAGGGAGTACATACTGAAAACGAATTTGGTACATTTCGTAAACGAGAAAGCATCAAATGACAGTTATTTATTGTATACACACCTCAATAAAAGAAAATGTTAGAGCAAATGAAAAGAACTCTATTAGAAAGAATATGAGCAATGTTGAGAGTTCTAGACCTAGAAAAAGGCCTTTTAGGAAGAAGCAAATAATACTATAAGTTATTTGGTAAATCAAATTTCATTAATTAACATTAAGTTGAAGATGACAATTATAATGTGAAATAGGAAGTCAGCAGAATATTCCAACCTACTTATACTTATTTTTTGGCATGTTGATGAAGTAAAGTAAGTACCACCTATAAAATTCCACCGTCTAAGGTTATTTTTAAATGTAAACTAATATTATAAAATTAAATAAAAATTTAAAAATTTAATTAACCACTTTATTATATTCTTCCAAACTTCACGACATAATTGTACGATAAAAAATCAACTTTAAAAACACACAAAATAAAAATAGAAAATAAAATGGAAGGCAATATTGTCATTAAACAAACAACTGATTTTTAAAGCTATTCTTACGAAGCTTTTAAAAATCAACTTATAACCATGCTGCGGAACTGAATTAGTCCTCCAGATTAATATCTTAAACTCCTGGAGAACCTTTATCGTATAATTATCAATATTTTAAAAACCGGACCGTCCGATCCGGCCGAAAAAAGGTTAAACCGGCCGGTTTTTATACAGAGAGGTTAGTAGGTAAAACCGAACCGGACCAATGAGAGGTTCAGAGGTTTTTCGGTCGGACCGGACGGTCCGAAGGGGTTTTTAAAACATTGATAATTATAGAAGATTGTTTAATACGGGTAGGTTAGGTTGCTCATCACTTCATGGATTTTGTTAATTATTCGAAACTGGGGTGACAAAAAAAGCCTTGTTGTCTCCTGTTGAGTGGCATGTTCTCCAC
>JANTNU010000009.1:10712689-10724385 GCA_024752395.1 Erythroxylum havanense
AATCCACCCAACTTTCCTATTAGAATTCTTATAAGTATCCAAACATGTGAATATCTTTACTTTCCATAGATTTATTTCCAAAAAATCATATTTCAAATTCACTTTACTTTCCCGCCAACCAAACGGGGCCTTATGTCTATCTTACTGTATTCCATGCCTTTGGTGTTGATACACCTAAATCATTCATCCTTCTTGAATCACTTAAGTTCTAATATTGATCAATTTCACTTATCAATAACATCTCCATCAATTCTGGCCTTCAACCATTTTTAGGCCTTAATCATCACAATACAAAAGCAAACGACTCTTTCTATCATCTAACTCCTCATATAGTATTATAATGAAATCACTATGACAATGATTACAATGCTTGAAGTCAAATAGAGCTATACATGGATCTCATATTCCTATGAACTTCAAACTATAAGCCTTAAGCATATCTCTGACAGTTAAGACTATCGACAATTTAAGCATTCACTCACTTGGTTCGACATTCTTAGTCGTTAAATGATGTCCCAACGTATTTCTACTAGGATGTATAACTTATGTTACCATTTGTACTTTTCTAGCAATCTCTTTGCTCTATCACCTTTATCGGTACATATACTTCTTGTTTCGATCACAATGTATCATTCTTCCTATTTGATCCCAAAATTCATATCTGTTTTCAATCTCTCAATAAGATTTACGATTTTTGAATCCTCAATTTGGGCTTGGTTAATCTTTTCATGTGAAATTGATCTTCAATTCCATAGCAATTTGTACTTTGATTTGCCCAAAATTCAACTCCACATTCTATGCTTCCTTTTTGCACTAGATCTGATAACCTCAATATCGAATTCATGCTTCACTTCTATTGGGATTTCAGCTTAATGCATTAGATACAACGCTAAATTTATTGAAAAATACTCATTTGTACCATCATATTATTTCAATACTTATATCCATTGTCTCAGTTTCATATTCAATTTTGTTCAACTCAATAATTATCTCAAACTTTAATGATCTGTACATGTATATATATATCCAAGGTGTTCCTATATATATTGTCTCTAAACTTTCAGAGCAATCACTACTATAGCAGCTCTAAATCATGTATCGAATAGTCAACTCATAAGACTTTTAGTTGTCTCCATACATGTAAAATCACTTTATTATGCTGCATTGGATTTTATCCAAAGCTCTTATAGAACATTACTATATGCTATAAATCTCCAAATCCATATGATATAATTAATATCAGTATAACTCCTCAAAATTCTCTTTACTTTTATTTGTCATACGCTTTACACATTTTCCTTCACATATTCAAACTTTTTTCTCAACTTTTCGAATACCTTTAATACATCATCAAATATTTACTTGGATTACTTTAATCTTCAATACCATAGTACTGTCGGGGCAATTATTAACTTCAAACAATTATTATCAAACTCCATATTCCCATAATTAGTTCTCATAATTCCTTAAATAACTAATTCCTCAATAAGGTAGCATTATCTCACATTATTTTCAATTTCCTAATTGACTTCCTTTCTTGAATGATTTTCTACATTCATTCGATTTCCTCATACCTAACCTTGACTTATTCTAATGTTTGCTCATTCATACTAGTTTCTCCACAAATTTCAATTTATTTGCAAACTTAACTTATTGTCGTTGTAATGCATTCATCAAGTCAAATTTGTATCTCCCAAACATATTTACACATAATATAACATGGATCTATATAATCCTCATAGTAGTTAATGTCTCCTCAAATTCAGGAATCTACTCATATAGTTGGATGCTTTACATCAAACAAAATACATACATTCTTAGTAGCATACTCTATCTTCTATGCTTGAGTTTCCATTAGGGATATGACTCCAATATTTACTTTTGAATCATCACAGATTCATTTCTGATTTGTACTTTTGTTGATCATTTTTAACATAAGCTATCTAATCTACTTAATCTAACTCAGTGAAATTCTTCTTCGAAAGAGGGTTTCTTGATATTATCATCTATACTGTTCATGTAATGTTTATCAACCATCTGTTATCATCATCACTTTATCAGCTATCCTTAATACCTCAAGAGGACTGATTTCTATTGTTCTTACAAGGTCATAATGTTCTAATTACCAAAACTTAATGAAGTAGTAGATATAATTATTGTCACATATGCTTAGATGTGCATCATCAAATCATCCCATTTTGTCCACATATTTATCTCCATCAATTCACAAATTTATATCTTACACGATTGATACTTTGATCTCTATTGATCCTAGATGATATTCTTCTCTTTATCTTCAAATTAATTACTCATTATAACGTCATCAACAATCTCAATCTATCCCCGATTGATCATTATAAGCACTTTTATGGGTTACTCTAATTCCTCTTAGACTTTAAACAATGGGAACTCTGACTAACAAATATCCATTAAGTTATAGATTGCTTCCTATATCATCTCCACACATATAATACATATGTGCTCAATATTCTCACTTGTTATGATGATCCCATTATCAGATAGGTACTCACAATAATAATTCAACTTAACCTTTTGAGCTTGTACATATATTGCTATTATTCATCTCATCTTCCAATTATCCTTCACATTACATCTTACATATGTACATTAGCCATTGATTGAAAATTATAGATGTATAATCATCATAAAATTCTGATCCCAATCATTCTTATGGAGGATCATAACTCTTGTTATATTAATCAAACAACCACTCAGGCTCCAATTTCTCTTGCCATATTAATCAAACAACCACTCAGGTTCCAATTTCTTCTTCTTAAGATCATAGCAATTTATGTTTTTCTTACATTCTACTTGTACACTTTAATCTCATCATTTCTACTTGTCTCCCCATTTTTCTCAAATAATCTATGCTAATCTATTCACATCCACATCACGTTCAAGGGTACACTTTCACAATACAATATTGATGTCATATTCAATTCTACCAATACAAATACATTGACTCATTAGCTGTCATATTTAACCAAGTATTATTTCCCATTTCTAATTATCCACAACTTTCATTTTCTTATATCATAGTAGAACATCATTTTTCTTACTAAGTTTATCAAGTTAAACTCTTAACAATTACTCATATGTGTAACTCATATATATGTGTCTTGACTAAGGATTAGTTGCTACTACATGCTAAAACATGTCAAATACATGTAACTTGATACATATTCCCAAAAATGCCCATGTAAGATCCTAATTCTAGGCTCTGATATCATAACCAGTGGACCCTGATTCTAGAGCCCAACTGGGATGTCCTAAAACGTGTGCTTATGCTTGTTACCATATATGGTTATTCCAATTAACTCTCATTAGTCATCCTCGTTTCATCTTCATTCTCTGATATCGTAAGTGTCAAGCCCTATTTTTCAAATCATTCTTATACTGAAGCAATTATTATATGCTCAATTTCCATCCAGGTATTGAATATCTTAGAGAATGATATAATTTGTAAACCTACATTTCTAGTTTACTCCACATTGAAAATCGTCTCAGTTAGAACCCTACAGATCCAGATATATTCAAAATGTCAAAGCATGTTCAATGAAATAATACCAATTCATACTATTCCAACAAATTCTTTTACTTTCCTTCAATCAAAACCTTTATCCAATCAATTCGAAATGCTGCCAATTTTTATGGAGAGATAGCATAATGTGAGAGGAATCTATTGTCTTAAGGATCACTTCGTTTAGAGGTCGGATAACAATTCCCATCTAGAAATTGTAAGTCTTAGGGATTGGGTTAAAATTCTATTCCTTCATATCATTTGTAGCTCTATGTCTCTAGTTTGTTTAGACACATGATTCATCTCATTTGGAGGTCGATAACAAAGTTATGGCCGAAGGAAAATCAAACAAGGTTCTGTCCTCAATCATATTGAACCTATTTCAGGAAAAATGGCCTAACTTGCTCTAGGGATATTAGATCAAGGTCATTCTTAAAGGGTTCGAAAGAGGACTTCAATATCTACATCTTTTATGAAGACATTGAAGTGAGATTTTGTCATCTAAAGGATTATAATTGGACCAGACGATACAAGATGATTAATGATCAGAAGAAGGTTATGAAAAGTATATAGAAGGTATATTGCAATTAGCATAGATTTCTCTAGAGACATCAGATTGGGGTGTTCTTTAGATGGTTTTGAAGAAGACTTCAAGATCTACAACTTTAATGAGACCTTAAAGACATATTCTATCATCTAAAAGGTCAAATTTGGATCAGATGATAGGATTAGATGAGCAGTGCACCAGACGATATGACGTCATCAGACGAAGCGTCCTCACTAGACGAAGCGTCCTCACCAGACGAAGCATCCTCACTAGATGATACGTCCTCACCAGACGAAGTGGCCTCACCAAACAATACGTCCTCACCAAACGAAACATCCTTACGAAATGATACGTCCTCACCTGACAATACGTCTGGCATCCTTACTAGACGATTTGACGTCATTAGACGATATGATGTCATCAGACGATACAAACTATACTATTGAGCATCTTCACTTATAAGGATCATAACTTTCGACTCCAATGTCAAAAAATTTCATACTTTATATCATTGGAAAGCTAGAAAGATAAGCTATAACTTTCCAAAAAACAACTTTGACTAATTTTGACTAAATTAGTCTAGTTTTTCAACTAAAGTCGGTACACAATTTATACACCTATAAAAGACTTGAAATTTTGTATTTCGCAAACTTGGAATGTCCTGAGCTTAACCATTCAGCTACCAAATTAACTTCATTAAACTCTTAAATCTCATCTCATTTGTCTCATCACCTTCAACTACATCTGATCAGTCATAATTCCTATCTTCCTTCCTATATCATCTCACTTATGCATACATATATATATATATATATATATCAACGATTTATGCTCCAAAATCATCAACTCAAAATGATAACTTCTTTATGTATATCTAATTTTAACTCACATCATCCATACACCATTCACATTTTGATAACATCAAAAGAATAAAGTTTTACAAATCTTTAATGGCATTCTAAACGACATTACATCATCGTTTCAAAATCTCAAATTACAAAAGGTTCTTGAACAAACAAACTTCTTGCTTTCCTAAAATCAACTCAAACTACAAAATAAGCAAATTTGGAGAAAGCCATTAGGCTCTTGATCACTTGGTCTTTTAGCTATCACTTGAAAAGGAGACAAGAGGGGTGAGCTTAAAAGCTCGTGGGTAAGAGTTTATAATGGAAAAACAAGTAAAACCTTTGAAAAAATTTACTTATCGCAAAAAAATTTCATTGAGTTCATAAAACACATATTTCTTAAATTCTCATTGTGTAATCAAATTCACAAACCATAAAACATGAATGCATCAAACTTGTTCACAGATCATAAGCGCATAAACACATCAGAATGGTTTGGGTGGATCCAAAATAGAACGTTCTACACATTTTTCCTAAGGTTCCTGTGTAGCCGTGAACAGAACATTCTAACACAATCTCATATAATGGTTTTATGTAGTCGTGAACTTATGGGAGTCTATGAAAAAGCTCCATGCCACTAGCGGAAAGATGGAAGAAGCCTTTAACTTGGTTAACGTGCATGTGACTTAACTTAGGGAACCACCATAAACCCACATAATCATGTATTTCACATCTTGTAAACATATAACAGATTTTCAATTCATTCAAGAAGCGATAGATGCAACACTTATGATGCAATTTAAATCATTAAGCTTTCTTGACTCAAACAAAACATATAGTAGATTATTTACTCTATTATAAACATATACCCACCTTGATTTCCTTGCTTATAGACTTGCTCAAAATGTCTCTACTCTTGCTTCTCTTGTCTTTCTTGATTTCCTTTATTTTTCACCAAATGAAGAGATCTTTGGCTCAAATAGAAGCTCTTCTCTTCCTCTACCTTTTTCCTTTCTTGAATAACCTCCAAAATCTCTCTTGAAGTCTAAGAAAATTGAAACCCTAACTTATTTTCTCTTCTCCTCGACACTCTCTTCTTTCTCTCATCTAATTTCATTCTTCTCCCTCAATTCACGTTTTCTCCTTCTCTTAAGTGTAAGACCACATTTTCATTTTCCAATCCTACCCTTAATGAGTGTGCAATGTCCATTTTACCCTTCTTTATATACCTTATGTTCTTTATCCTTACGTGTCTTATCAAAAACACCCTTGAACATTCTTATAACCTTAACACTTTAATTCAATCAACCCATATCATATAATCTTTCTAATATCAATATAGTAATTAACTCCACAAACTTTCATAAAGACCACATAATTGTTATAAATTATACTTATTCATCAAGAAAAAAAATTGGGGCCAACATTGACCCTTTTTCTTATGGTTGATTCTAGCTTGGCAAAAAGCAACAGGATGGCCTGGCTTATGGCACCACCATCAACCACCATCAATCCTTTTGCACTTAAACTGACCATGCTTGTTTTTGTTGAAAGACCTGTTGTGTCCATCATTCTTATTAGAGTTACCTGCATTTTTGCATTCAATAACGTTAGTCTTAATAGTTAGAGCAGGTGTGAATAATTTGGCCTTTTCTCGTATACAATTTACATTTTTAATCTTTATATGCCCTATCAACTCTTGTAACTTCATGTATTTCTTCTTATGCCTCAATTGGTTTTTATACTCATTCCATAAACAACTTCTCAACAAGGGCATTAGCTTGAAACAACTCACACATGTTAATACCCTCAGTAAGGATTTCTACAACTGATTTTTCATACTCATATAATTGGTTCATAATGTGCTTATCATCGTCAACAGCAAACTTTACTGCATATTTCTTAGTATTAGCATCATTTTCCCCATTTTTAACTTCTAAGGCATCTCAAATTTCCTCGACAGTTTTGTATCTACAATCGAAATTAAACAATGGGTTTATCATATGGTTGAGCAAAACACTCCTAGCAATGTGGTTATTCTTAGTTGTCTTAGAGTTGTTATTATCACTAGAAATTTCTTGAAACAATACGTTATTAATTTCGTATTGCTGAAAGTAAAATAGAATTTTCTCAAACCATTGTTTAAAATTTCTCTCATCTAGAAGCTCTAATCTAGTTAGGTCAAGTATAATCCTCTAGGCTACGGTGATAGGGGCAAAACCTATGTAAGAAACAGTAAGTGCATAACTATATTAGTCTCATTCGCAGATGGCATATTAAATCCGAAAGTAGATATGTCTTACACAAAATAATCAAACAATATGAAGAGAACAATAGCAAGAGTAACTAGTATTTTGACTAATGTAATAGAAAGAATAGAACAATATTCCAACTTATACCAAAACCAACACGTAGCATCACATTAGTCTGAATTATACCGAAATAAATATGTAGTAGTAAGAACGCATTAATTTCTAACCAACAATAACAATTCTGAAAACAATAGCAAGAATAGAAAATATCTTGACAAAGAGTAAGCAGAACAACACAATTTCTGACAACAATAGTAACGTAATAAATATTTTTGACTTAGATTGTTAGCAAAAATAACATAAATAAGTAAATCATAATGGCTTATCTGAAAAGCAAGGCGTCGTGAAAATCACTACCTAAAGCCAGAAATTCCCTATCTATGGTGCAACAGAACAATAGGATTTGAACTTAGGGTTAAGACCCCCTCCACCAGCTTCAGTGTACTAAAAAGGGTGGAGTATGAATTGTATAAGTGATTAAAGAAAAGACAAAACAGAAGAAGAAGAAGAAGAAGAATGTAACAAATAGATGTGTGTCGTATGTAGCAAAGTAGACGCATATATGAGAGGCAAGAAAAACAGAACATATGTGGAGTGTGGAGAGAGGAGTCACGTATGTTCATCTGTTGTATATATATATGAGAGATGAACCCTATTAATCTTAAAAGAGCAAAGAAACGTTTTTGGTATAATAATAATTATAAACTGATGAACGTTATGGTAATAATGATGGACGTTTGGGTAATAAAGTATAATAAAAATGATGGTGGATGTTTGGCTAATAAAGTATAATAAAAACCATGGATGTTTGGGTAATAATGTTATGAACATTTTAGAACAACACCAATATGTAATTGTTGAACTAGAACATAAGGTCTGCTGTGGCTACTCTTTTTCTCTTATAGTTAACAATCTCAAAAGGGTCTCTATGGTTTAGTATAAATGTCACAAATTTTGCTTCTTCCTTTTTTTTGGACGGTTGATGTTTGATGGTTTCATTGTGAATGATTTGAAGTATGCTTCTTCTACGTTATGTTCTTTGTAATTATGGAGCTTTTTGAGCTTTTGGTTTATGATGGCCATCTCTCTTTTCCCTTTCCTATCAAAGGTTGTTTTGAATATTATGTTAAGGAGTTGTAAATGGGAATTTGTTGGCTTTTGATTGTTAATGCTTTTGTATATGGAAAAGCTGGTTTCTTTTAGCTAAGGAGAAGTCTACATTGAACTATCGACAATATGCACAAGCCAATTTTAGTAGTATGCATGTTGAAGGAATAGATTAAGTTGATCATTTATGTTGAGAATGTTGAAATCATTAGCTTTCTGTTATTTGCTATTTTGTCGTTTAGCAGAGTTTGTTATTTGGTTTTGTTAGAAAATTGCTTTATATTCTACAGACTCTATTGTACTGTTTCTAAGGGGAATAAGAAAATTGTTCTTCTCTCTTTTATCTCTTCCATTTTTGTTGATTTTAACATGGTAGCAGAGACCATGGCTGACGACCCATTGCTTCTTCCAGTCATCTTCGGTTCACGTTCTCTTCTTTGATTTTTTTCTTTCCCCTTTCATTATGGATTTTCCTCAAACACCTAGTGCGATTGATTTTCATCTTCCCCTGTACTTGCATCCCTCAGACATGCCAAGTGCTCTTCTTGTCTCTCATCAGCTTCTGAGCATCGAGAACTATAGCATTTGGAGTCGATCTATGCGCATCACTCTTTTGGCAAAAAACAAACTGGGTTTTGTTGATATTTCGTGCAAGAAATCAGACCTTCCTCTTGACCTTCATTCTCACTGGGATCGGTGTAATGCGATCGTCCTATCTTGGATTTTAAACACTGTCTACAAAGATCTCTCTGCCGATATAGTCTTTGCTTCTAGTGCTTCACTTGTTTGGCAAGATCTTAAGGAGCGCCTTGACAAAATCGATGGCTCTCGCATCTATTACCTTCATCAAACTATTTCTTCTCACATTCAATGTACCACTTCCATCTCTGCTTATTTCACAAAGCTTCGTCTTCTATGGGATGAGTATGATGCCTTAGTTCCCCTCTCAACCTGTGATTGTGATACTTCTCGAAAGAGCTCCGATCATCTTCTTCAACAACGTATGGTTCAGCTATTAATGGGACTTAATGATTCCTAATCCAATGTTCACAGTCAGAATTTGCTCATGCCCCCTCTTCCCTATGTCAATCATGCGTATTCAATGTTACTTCAAGATGAATCTCAGCGTAATCTTTCTTCAATGATGTCATCTGCTTCTAAGCCCACTACTCTTTATTCATCTTCTCAGGGTACTCCGAAACCAAGATTTAATGGTTCTTGTGATTATTGCGATGTCAAGGGACACAAACGTGCCAATTGTTACAAATTGATTTGATTTCCACATGATTAATTTACCAAAAAGAAACCTACTGCTAATAATGTTGTTTCCTCTAATAAGTTGCAAGATAGCGAAATTACTACTATCAAGGCTCCTTCTGCCCCTGTTCTTAATTTTAAACAGTATCACTAGCTTCTTCAATTGTTGCACAAAGGACTTTCACCTTCTACTTCAGTAAACATGGTAGGTATGGTTTATGCTTGTACTTCCACTAAGCTAGGGTGGATCCTTAACATAGGAGCCACCAACCATATGACATTTGATTTCGATTGTTTAGATTCTCTTATTCCTATTGCTTATACCAATTCTTGTGTTTAGTTGTCTAATGAAAAATCAACCTTTGTCACTCATAGCCTATCACCAAATCAAACACTCACTAATGTACTATACATACCAGATTTTCACTATAACTTGATTTCTATTTCAAAGCTCACCAAGGATTTACACTGCTTCGTATCTTTTTACCCTACATTTTGTATTTTTTAGGACGTCTACATTGGAAGGATGATGGGGATTGGTAAAGAACATGGCAGCTTGTACTTCCTCACACCATCACAGTTACCATTCAATACTAGTTTAATCTCTGTTAAGACTTCTGTACCTTCATCTATGCAATATGTTTCTTCTTTTATGACTTTACATAGTGATCCAAATGTATGGCATACTAGACTTGGCCACACTTTTGTATTGAAAATGAAAAGGATTCCCAAAAAGGTAAGTGGCAATTGTAGGAGGTGGATAACCATAGACAGCTTCGAATGGGGTTATGTGTGTAGAAGAATGGATAGAGATATTGTAAGGCCTTTCTACCTAATGTAGTACCTTGACATAAGATTGTGGATGATCTAAAGTGAAACACATGAGGTATGTGTCAAGGCACCTATTCAGAACCTTATATTTCTCATCTGTTTGTGGGTGATAAGAGCTACTGTGTTTCAATCGAGTTCCTTAAAGTTGAAAGAGTTCTTTCCAAAAGCCACTGATGAATAAAGGGTCTCAATCACTTACAATGAATTGTGGAAGCCCATGTAATTTCCCAATTTCTTAAGAAAATAAAGTACCCAACATTGGAGCAGTAATACCTATAGGAAGAGCTACAAAGTGCCCATGCTTAGAGAGTCAATCAATTACAACCCAAATGGTCATTTTTCCATGAAAAGGAGAAAGACCTGTGATAAAATCCATGGCTAAGTATTTCCATATATTAAAAGGAATTGAAAATGGTTCCAGCAGCCAATAAGTTTGCTAAGATCATACTTGGTTTCTTGACAAACACGACAAATGGCCACAAAGTCAGTCACTGGCTTTTGCTTCCCTGTCCAATAATAGTTGGTTGATAATCGAGCCAAAGTTTTGGCTATTCCAGCATGTCTACCAGTTATGGTGCTATGGTTTTCATAAAGAAGAGTTTGTTGTAATAGGTGATGGTCTAGAATCACAACTTTTCCTCGTTTCAAGATAAGTCCATCCACAATGGAAAACTCTAGATGTGCAACTAAAGATTGACTCAATTGTTGAAAGTAAAGTTGACCTGTAACATCAGAGCGATAGTATGCTCAAAGTTAATCTAGAAAAGAGAATATTAGACTAGTTATCGCATATATAAGAGCAAGAGAGGGCATCAGCCACTCAATTTTTGAACTGGTATACTGAAAATCCAAGTAACATGGTGAGACATTTTTATTATATAGAGTTTGACTTGTTTGATTCATAAGACCTCGTAAACTCTGTTAATCAGTATAGATGATGAAAGGCCGACCAAACAAGTATTGCCTCCATTTTTTTACTACCTCTGTTATAGCATACATCTCACAGACATATGTCGAGGCTGATTGCATTTGAATCCCCAATTCCTTGCTAAAATAAGCTATGGGATGACCTTGTTGAGAAAGGACAACCCCAATGGCTACATTGGAAGCATCTGTCTCTAACTCATGAGCTTGAGTAAAGTTAGGTAGAGTTCATATCGGGAATGAGGTAAGGGTCAGGTGTTAGTAGTGTGCCCTAGGCCAATGGATATTTGTGATTCATGTATTAACATTATGACTTGTTAATAATATATTAT
>JANTNU010000009.1:10811410-10822096 GCA_024752395.1 Erythroxylum havanense
AATTTATAAATAAATTATATTTTAATAAATTATTTAATTTATTATATTTTAAATATTATTAACTATATCAAAATTAACTAATTAGTTATTTAATTAATTATATTTTAATTATTTATTTATTTTTATATGTGCTAAATATATTATAATAAATTAATTATGTTATAATTAATAATATTTAAATAATTAATTAATTATTTAATAAAAAGTTATAAAGTTATATCGATGTTAATTGCCTGCTAACAAGAAAAACAAAATAACATCCATGGTTGTGACTTAACAAAGCATAACATTGCATAGGAGTTACGCCTATGACTATTAATATTTGAGGAGTTATATATATACTAAATATTACTATATAATAAATAATAATAACTAACCATTAATAATATAGGGTCATGACTAACATATATAGTAAATATTAATATGTACTACTTAATCAATTAATTATATTTCAATACATTAAGTAATTAATTGTATATTAATTATTACTAATTATAACTTAATAAACTTATCAGGTCAATGATTAAAAATTAATTTATAAATAAATTATATTCTAATAAATCAATTAATTTATTATATTTTGATTATTATTAATTATATCAAAATTAATTAATTAGCTATATTTTAAGCATATTTAATTGGGAAATGAAAAAATATATCTTTTTCGAAGGTGTGTCACTCTATACTTAATTAACTTAACAATAATAAGTGATCAATCTATTAATTATATTTTAATTGGTGAATTAATTGTATATAAATTATATTTAATTAAAAATCACAAAAATTATCTGGGCTAATTAGTTCCATGTATAATTGCTCTGCTTTCTCATAATCAAGTTTCTTGTTTAATTAGTAAATTAATTATATATAAATTATATTTAATTAAAAATGATAAAATATATGGGCTAATTATTTCTATGTATAAGTGTTATGTTATTTCAAAATCAACTTTCTTATTTTACGTTAAATTGCTTTCTTCAAAACTTCAGATAGATCCACAACTGGCAATTGATCATAATGCTGAAATATATTTATTATATGTCGCGCCCGTGTAATTAATAAGTCATGAAGTTCCTAGATAATTAGTAAGCCCATAAGTCATAGAAAAAAATTGGACCGTCGGATCATTTAGACGGCAGAGTCACGTAAAGAAACAACAGCAACAAAAAAAAGAACCGTCGGATCATTTAAATGGCGGGATGAAATTTCGTATTGTTCCATCCGTTTGTCCTTAGTTTTACATAATGAAACTTCATTCAAATTAATGGTAACACGTGTTTGATGGGCTTGGAAGAATGCAATTCAAACACGAATGTAAGTTTCATCAAAGTCAAAACTATTGGAGACTCTTTTTTAACCTTGTTCAATAAATACAAAAGTGAGGTGATTGTGGAGTGTGAGGGATCGATCATCAGCTGATTAATTAAATATATAAAGATTGTTTCTGCGTAAAAATATATAAATTACGTAAAAATATGGGAGATTTTAGAATTTCAAATTTATATCATCTAAATTTTTAGGGTAAAATTATAAGAATTTAGAATTAGTCGGGCTACGAAAAAAAGTGAGGTGATTGTCTTCTATCCAGAAAGCTGTGGAAATTATTAGACATATTTGAAACAAAACGAATACTTTTTTTTTTGATTTATAGAACGGGGCAAACGCCCAAAGTAAGAAACTACAAAGTAGTAACACGGGGTAGTGTCATCCTAACCGAATCAGCAAAAAGTAATGGCGAAAGTCCTGCGAGAGCCTCAGAGAACCATTGGACGCCCACAGGAAGACGATAGCTATAGGATGCTAACCAATCCGCGCATTGATTTCCTTCTCGAAACACATGACTCACCCGCACAGTCCAATTCCTGGACAGCAATTCCCGGATAGCTGGAACTAAGTTATGAGCCACCTGAAGCGATGCACTCGTAAAACTAGTTACAGTCATAGCAGAATCCACAGTCAGCTCCACCCGTGAGTACCCATGGAACCACGCAAGAGTCAGTCCATGATAAGCCCATAATTCTGCCTGCCAGGATGAACAGACACCTAAATAGGCTCCAAACCCAACCAGCCAACGACCCCCAGCATCCCGAATCAAACGAATACTTTGATCATCTAAATAATGGTTTTGCAATATTCTAGAACCTTCACGGCGACTCCTGTTACTACTTACTACTATAAAGAACGAACCCCACACCAGCAAGCTCCAGTCCCCACAGCAGCGGTATCTTAGAGGGCGAAAAAAGAAAAAAAGAAGGTATAATTAGCATAGTGGTTAAGCTGGGCAAGTATGGCTACAGACGAGGTGATTCTGTTGGATTTTTGGCCAAGCCCTTTTGGGATGAGGCTTAGAATTGGCTTAGCTGAAAAGGATGTCAAGTATGAGTACAGAGAAGAGGACTTGGGGAACAAGAGCCCTCTTCTTCTTCAGATGAATCCTGTCCACAAGAAAATCCCTGTTCTTATTCACAACGGTAAGCCCGTTTGTGAGTCGCTCGTTGCCCTTCAGTATATTGATGAAGCGTGGAACCACAAATCCCCTTTGTTGCCCTCCGATCCTTATCGGAGAGCTCGAGCTCGGTTCTGGGCAGATTTTGTTGACAAGAAGGTACCTTTTTTTATTACTCTTCCTACGTAATATTTACTCATTTTATGTATCTTCTTGTTGCTTATTTAACTAATGGCTGTGCCTCTTTAGATATACGATATTGGGACGAAGACATGGCAAACAAAAGGAGATGAGCAGGAAGCAGCAAAGAAGGAGTTCATAGAATGCTTGAATTTTCTGGAAAAAGAGCTCGGAGATGAGCCTTACTTTGGGGGTGACAAGTTTGGATATGTGGATGTTGTGCTTATCCCTTTCTATCCATGGTTTTATGCCTTCGAGACATTGGGTAACTTTAGCATTGAGGCTCAGTGTCCGAAGCTCATTCAATGGGCTAAGAGGTGCTTGCAAATTGAGTCCGTGTCCAAGTCTCTTCCCGACCGTGAGAAGGTCTATGGTTTTGTTCTCGAGTGGAAGAACACACGTGGAATTTAGGTTACGGCACATCAGTGTTGGTTGGTTTCTTTGGATTTTGGCTGTTCCTTTGTTGTCTGCTTGTTGCTTGTGAGCGTTTGGAGGATCAATAAGGCCACTTGGCTGTTGCTTGTGAGCGTTTGGAGGATCAACGTGTCTTTTATAATGATTACGTTTTCGCTTTCATGTTCTTCATTAAGTATATATACAGAACATTAATTATATATATTAAAAGCGAGTTTGATCACGCAATTCATCCTATCGTCTATTTAATTGAGTGGTTTATATTTTTTATTATTTTGTTCATTAAATATTGTCTCCTCATACGATACACTTAATAATCACGCAATTTTTCACGTAATTTTGAATGTTGTGTCCTCACACGATATATTTTATAATCATGCAATCTTCTGACGCCTTATTTTATCAGGTGACCATGCAATTCATGCCTTTGTGATCGCTTATATCTGTTTATTGAATGTTGTGTCCTTTTTTTGTCTTTTTTCTTATCAGCCTTTACCTTCCTCTGCTTTGTGGTTAGTTTTCCTTCTTGGTTAGTTTTCCTTCTCGCTTTTTTTTTGTGTTTTATATTTTAGTTTTCGTTTTTTACTTCCGTTTCAGGACGACCACGCAATCCAGCTTTGGTATCAACCGTGGTTTTATATTTCTGTTTTATACTTTAGTTCACGTTTGATTGTCTGCACATTTCCTTCCAATTTCATCCATTTTTTTTATGTGTACAGATGACTTACAACTTTGGAAAGTTTTCGTCTGACTTTCATTTCCTTGCTGCCGTTGTTGTTGTTCCGTTAAAACGTTGTCATTTCCATCCTCCATTTTTGTCCCACTGGCTGTCGATCCGACGCCGATTGATCTGCTGGCAACTCTACCGCTCAGCTTCAACGGCCGCTTCCCAATCCACCTGCAGACCGGGTCGCCGTTAACCTTCACCGCGTCCCCACATTACGCTAATTCGTTTCTCTTTCTTCCGTATAAAGACGCTTTCTTGGTGCTTTTAAGGGTGATCTGATGAGTCTCTTCTTGCCCATTGCCTCATTTTATCTCTGTCACAGTGGTGGTGGTTGTCGTAGCTGTTATTGTTGTCGAAAGAGTATTAGTGGCATTGCTGCATATCTCGGAGGCTTTAGTGATTTCTGAAGCTTCCTTTGTTACTTGTAAATCTTCTTTGAGCTTTTTTTTTGTGTGTACAGATGTTTTTGGAGTTTTTCTCCAGGTTTGGTCAGTTTTCGTTTTTGCTTTGATTTTTTTGACTTTCATAGGGTTTTGTTCAATATTTGGAGTTTGTTTGCAAATGTTTCTGCGGCTGTAGTCATCGCTTAATATCGTGACGTCATCCTCATTTACCCCGCGGAAACAAAAGTCGAAGATTCTATAACTCGAACTTGAGTTAGTGCAGACTTGGATATGAGAAGATTTATTATGTTGTTCATCGTCAGTGTCAGTTGCCTCAAATAAAGAAGACGTAGTGCAGACTTGGATATGAGGAGATTTATTATGTTCTTCATCGTCAGTGTCAGTCTATATTCTATAACTCGGATCTGAGTAACAAACTTGGAGCACCTACATTCAGGGGAGAAAAATATGAAAAAGGATGCCTTAAATAAAGAAGACGTAGTGCAGACTTGGATATGAGGAGATTTATCATGTTGTTCATACAAAATCGTGAGGTTGAGGGGTCGATTCCCAGAAAATACCAACGGATGAAACCGTTAGGTTGAGGGCTCGATTCCCAGAAAATATCAAAGCGGACAATACCGATTGTGGAGGGTCTGGGACCCAACAGAGAGTGTCGTTGGAGACTAAAGGAGAAGAAGAGAATAGTAGGGTTTTGAGATTTTTGATGATTTCGAAGGATTTGGAGCATCATCAAGTAAGTATGAGTTTATTTTCATCTTGTTTTGATTAGATGAAACCCAAGTATAGCTTAACATGTGTAGGAAATGGTTGTTTAGTGGTTTATGAAAAATGGTTAAATCTTTTAGGGTTGATGATCATGTTGTGTTTGTGATTGATTGTAGGTTGGAATGAGTTTAGAACTGAAGTATAAGAAATAATTTAGGGTTTAGATGTGTTATATTTACAAAATGGGAGGATTATAGTTGAAGAGTATCGAAAAATCAAGTTTCGGGGGAGATGTTTGGGCTCGCACGTCGCGACGTGCTCATGTGTACGTCGCGGAGCACGAAAGCGTGCACGTCACGTTGCACGCAAGCATGCACGCCGTGCCACACGCAAGCGTGCTTGCGTGCACGTCGTGGCTCGCGGTGAGCTCCAGCTTCTGAACGGATATGTTTTGATAATTTGGGCATAACTTTTGATGTAGATGTCTAAATGAGGTGATTTTTGATTCGTTGTAAATTAGAGACATAGGGCTACAAGTTTTGTGAAGAAATAAAGTTCCGAATAAGTCTCTAAAGATATTCAATTTTTATGGAAGTTAAGCATAGAATTTTTGTTTCAGTCTTGGTTATAGTTCAAATTGTTAAAGTATAACTTTCCAATTTCTACACCAAATTGAATGAAATTTTGGTTATTGGTTAAGGAAATCAAGTGAGGCAAGAGGAGTACGAGGAACAAGAGAAAAGACATTCCTAAGCAAGTTTATAAGCAAGGAACTCAAGGTGGGTACACGTTTATAATAGAGTAAATAAGCCACTCATTGTTTTGTTCAAATCAAGAAAGATTTAATGATTTAAATTGCATCATCAATGTTGCCTTATTTGCTATTGTGAAATTGTTATGTGTTTGCTACACGATTTGTATTTATGATTGATGAAAAGACTTTGAAAAGGGTTTCTCTTTAAAAGAATACATGCTCATGAAATCATGTTTTTGGAAATGATTTTTACAAGGATATCAAGGTTATGAGAAGCAAGTTTACAAGAAAGTGTCATTTTGGCAATAAGTTTACAAGACTTTGAACTATATATGTTATGTGGGTTTGTGGTAGTCTCTCAAGAACCGTCACGTGTATGTTGACCTATGTATAGGCTTCTCCTGCCTGCCCGCTAGTGGCATGAAGCTCCCTCAAGGACTCCCTCAAGAATTTACGGCTACACAGGACCATTATATGGGAATGTGTAGTGTGTCATGAACCTGGACTAACCCAAACTATTCTGCTATTCTTATATGTTTATGATCTGTTAACACGTTTGATGCATACATGTTTTGAATTTTGCTCATGAATTGTTTGAAAATCAAGCATTTCGAGATAATGATATCTACATGCGCACTTACTATGGTTTCAAAGTGTACCACGACAATGAGTTATCTTTTTGAAAACAGTTTTGCTTGTTTCTTTATTATAAATATGTTACCCACGAGCTTTATAGCTTACCTCCTTTATCCTCCTCCTATCCAGGTGATGAGCAGGAGACCGAGTAAGTCAAGAGTTATGGAACCACTCTAAAATTGTCACTTTGTTGTATTTTCAAGTTATATTTTGGAATTCAAGGCTTTAGTTACATTTCAAGTTTTATTGGTTCAAGTGTATTTTTTATTTTTAGTTCTGGGACTCAAATGATGTATTATGGCTTGAAATGTCATTAAAGCTTTGTAAAACTCATCTTTTGGTTATCAATGAGATATTGTTGATTTTGTTTCAAATCTTTCGCATTGAATCATTTAGAAGATTGCTTGCGTGCATGCTGTCTATTTTTGGGTTGGGTTGTTTTGATAAAAATGAGTGAAAGTTTTAAGTTTGGTTTATGTGGGCAAAAAGGGCTTTCGTCGCGATGAGACGGTCTGCTCACCGCGGCGAAGCTACTTGCGCAGGTTCACCGCGGCGAGACTTCATTCGCTCGCCATGGTAAGGGCTCGTTCGCTCGCCATGGTAAGGGCTCGTTCGCTCGCAGCGGCGTAGCTTCTTGAGGGGTTTCGCCGCAACGACGCCCACCTTTCCTTCCGAGGGAGTTTTCTTCTAATTTTTCAACTCCTAGTTCTTCCCTCCACGCACCAAGCACCACGCTTCCGTGTCCGATGTTGGGCTCCAGAAACGGGGTCCAACAGTATCTACAGGTTATGGCAAGAACGCAACCTCCGACGGTTCAAAGACCAATCATCCACTCAAGATTGTTTGCTATCCCTGGTTTACACGGACATTCGGGAGATCATTATGACTAAGCAGTTAGAACAACGATGCAGCTCATCTTTCAGGTCTTCTTTACGCATTTAAGGATTCTCAGCCACAACACTTCTTATTGCAGTTTCGCGTAAGGTGGAAAATGGTTCAATGAATTGCTCACATTGTCGCAATTAGTTCCAACCATATTTGAAGCTGATGCTTTTGTGTTTTGATTCCTTATGTGGTTATTTCCAATATGTTTAGATAGGTTCCTTGCTTTTGGTGTTTCGGTCTCTACCTCTTATTTTTGTATCTTATTTCATTCAATCAATTTTTCTTTATAAAAAAAAACTCTTAAGAGGAATTAAGCAAGAGTGCTAGCTCCCTTATGCTTATCCCTATTTATAGAAAAAGCATTAGAGTTTTAAATTTTCTATTAAAATTAAATACGTCAATTATAATTAAAGTCAAATTCTAATTGTAATTAATTTAATTTTAATAAAATCAAGTATCTCATATTTGATCTCTAAAGTTTCTTAAACTTGATAATTAAGTTAATCTTAATTAAAATTGATTATTTCTTGACAAACTACTCTTTCATGTATGACTCATTAAGTTCTCGATATATTGGCAATGATTATAAGTTATAATTGTAATTTACCATTAGAATAAGTTAAATTAAAACTCTTTTTAGTTTATCTTTAATTCTTCGATTAAACAATTTACAATCATAGATTAAGACTGACATTTAGCAACATGCCATAACTATCAAATATTAAGAATATCAAAGTGGTTTGACCTAACATGTTCATATATGGTTATGAAGTATAATTTAATTCTTTCATCATCTAATGTTTCAATTAGACAGAGTATAGATATAGTGTCTACTCTTTCGTATCCAATCATGTTTGTTCTTGCTAATTAATAATTAATATCTATTTTTTTCTAATGTCAATTCACTCTGACCAGAGAATTACTACTAATCAAGAACAGTAAAATATTCTCTCTAATTACTTGCGAGTGACGAATCCTTTGTTGACTTATTCAACTATTTTCATATGATTCATAATATATTATCCGAGCCCTATCAACTAAATAATCTTAAAATAATTCATAAATAATATCAAAATACAGTAATTCTCACAAGAGATACCTAAACAATCTCAAGTCTAAGGATCAATTATATAACCATCCTTGTAAGAAAATCCACATATACATAAGAAACATTCCATTTAGAATTGTCATAATCTGGTCAATTCAATGAGTTATTCTCTAATAAACACTCACACATTAGTTTAAATATTTCATACTTTAATTTATGAGATAAATTACTTTTTTCATAAGAAAGTAACACAATATGTGCTAGTTTTATTATTTTATCAATATCTCATCTTGATAAAACTACAACTGGAAATATTTAAGAATAATATATAAATATAAATTGAATATGATAATTATGAACTCATCATAATTTCAATAACAAAGTAATTATTTCAAAAATTTTATCTTTGGTATTAAAACATCAAACGTAATCAACTTAATACACAAATATAAAAAATACCTTTTATTAATTAAACAATAATGTCATGCATTAAATCACAATCATCTGATTAGTTACAAGGACATAAACTAACAGTTTCTTCTTTAACATGTTTAGATTAAAAAAATAAAATAAAATAAGCAATATACATGAAAGAAAACCAAGATAGAACTAATAAGATGTAGCTAATGGTATGGTTACATCGATCCTCGGCCAACACCTTGCTCTTAAGTGAACTTTTGATAGATTCGTACACCCTCTAAAAAAACCGTTTGAAATATGGGGAGATGATTGGTTCTTTTTTATAATTTTTTTAATATAGGGTGGTAAACAAAATAACAAACACAAAGATTGACTTGAATTTAAATCTTAATTAAAAATTTAGATATTTAGTATTGTGGGAGTGTGATTATTAGCCACGTTTAGTTATATTGTATTTTATGTAGCCACATCCTTTCCCATCATTGATTCCGTAATTTTTAGAAAAAGCGAGAACAAAGGAAAGAAATTTAATAACTGATAAAGAGGGAAAGGAAAAACTAATAAGAAGTTAAAGTTACGTGACTTAGGTCTTATGAGATAAATAACCATAAAAGCTACTTTGAAAAGTAGGAGAGTTTATAAGTTTATAAACCCTATGTTAGTCTTTTTTATTACCAATATGGGACAATAAGATCATAACATCCCATCACACTTCGCAATCATGGCACCGACAGGTTGGCTATGCACTAATCCTTTTCTAGTCTCGGGCGAACACTGCTATACCGGCATTACCATCCATATACCAATAGGTTGGTTATGCAC
Organism: Erythroxylum havanense; assembly: GCA_024752395.1. Taxonomy (NCBI): domain Eukaryota; kingdom Viridiplantae; phylum Streptophyta; class Magnoliopsida; order Malpighiales; family Erythroxylaceae; genus Erythroxylum; species Erythroxylum havanense. Next base: position 10,820,855 of record JANTNU010000009.1, read on the forward strand.
TAGACTTTTTCTAGCCCCGAGCGAACTCTGTAATGCCAACATCCCCACCCGTGAGTGTGGCACAAGGACTTGAAGAAGTGGTATTGGGTCTGATACTAATTGTTGCAGATCTTATGAGAGAACCAACTATAAAAAGTAGCTTGAAGGGTCAAAGAGTCTATAAGCCTATAAATTTAGCATTAATCTTTTTTATTACGGGACAATTAGACCATAATATTATGCTAATTTTTTGTGTATGAACTTTTAAGTGACATGATAATTAGTCAGAATTTTCAGAAAAGCAAAATCAGTAAATCTATTTTCTAGTAGACAGATGGTTATTAATCTGACCTTTCGTGAAACTCCGAGGAATCAGTCTGAACTGAAGTTAGTTTTGCTTAGGAATCTTATCCAGAGGTGAGATGGGGAAGGCATTAAGAAAATAAATTATTAATATTGACGGAGTAGGAAGGTCTGTACTTTTCTTCTTGTCATTATCATTACCTAAAAGGAAATGGACATTTTGGTGTACTTGTACTCCCCTCAAGAGGCATTCATTTTATTGTCTAATTTAAAACATTCTCGTACTTTGATGGAAATGGTTAGGATCATGATAAGTAATAGTACTATACCTTTATCATTGTGGATGCATGCATTAAAGACCGTTGCGTATCTGCTAAACAGGATTCCTAGTAAGGCAGTTCCTAAGACACCTTATGAACTGTGGACAGGAAGGAAATCTAGTTGATGACACCTCCACGTTTGGGGTTGTCCGGCAGAAGTAAGGCTGTATAATCCACATGAAAAGAAGTTTGATGCAAGAACCGTTAGTGGTTATTTCATCGGCTATCCCAAAAAGTCAAAGGGGTATAGATTTTATTGTCCTAATTATAGTACGATAATAGTTGAGTTTGCAAACGCTCGATTCATTGAGAATGGTCAAATCAGTGGGAGTGGAGAAACACGAAAAGTGGATATTCACGAGAATTGAGTAAAAATTACTTAAATTCGAGTAGAATCTACTACATCAGACATGATTCCACTGATTGTTATTCCTATTGTTGCATAACGAATACGCAACATACCGGAACAACAAATTAATGTTCCAATTCCACAAATTGAACATATTAATAACGAACTAGCTAATAATGATCAAGTTACAAATGATCAAGTAATGTCACAAGATGTAGCATTACGAAGGTCTGTAAGGCAAAGAAGACCAGCTATCTCAAGTGACTACAAAATTTACTCACTTGAACATGA
>JANTNU010000009.1:10913241-10926800 GCA_024752395.1 Erythroxylum havanense
GACAGGTGTTGCATTTGCGACGACGAGTACATTTCTCAGTGACTGATCTCAATCTTCCATCTCCGCCGTGAGTTCCTTCCTACCCACCCTTCTGTATTCCTGGCGATAAATTATGCAGATACATGCAACTTTTATGCGATTAATATAATGCACTTGGAAAAGAGTAAAATTCTGTTTTGTTTGTCTGAGGACAAACAAGATTAACATTTAGTATGCTATGCATAATTCACAAATTGATGAACATTTTTCATATTCAAGCGTCAGAGCTGCAGATGCCAGCAAATGTATACTTGAACACTTACATATATTTATGAGATTGGAACTTTGATATGGCGTCCATGTGATGCCTTCCTGACATCAATTCGCCGCTGCTTCACATATTGTACATGTGTACATCTGTCAATTCTCAAATGTTTACTCAAAACTTTTTCGTTTTTTCACATCAACAGTGAGGTAGCGTCTATAGGTTTTCATGCATTTTAAATATTCATTTTCTAAAATTTAAAAAAGTTAATAAACTGACAGTAATAAAATTCAATTAATACCTTTCTTTCTACATAAATTGGAATGAAATTTTTTTCTAAAATTTGTAATCTTATATTTGAAAGTGTAATTATCCCATGATATTCCAATAAAATAAATTATTTGGAAATATATATGCTCACTGCAATATTAAGAGTTGAACTTTTATTCAAAATGATATCAAAATTTTAACATAAAATAAATGGTAAATTATGTTTAAATTTGAAAATTTAAATATATTTACGAGATTGGAACTTTGATATGGCGTCAATGTGATACCTTCCTGACTGAATCAATTTGCCGCAGCCTCACATATTGTACATGCATACATCTGTCAATTCTCAAATGTTTATTTTTTTTGTCGACACAAAATTTTATAAGGATATTTATTAAAGTCAAGGATGTACATTAAAATAAAATGTGACAACTCAACTTTTTTTCGTTTTTCCCAGTGTTTAAGATACTGTACCGGTTGGTATGGTAACGGTATGGGCTATCATTAATATCGGTGCGATACTGACAGTACTTGAACATACCGGCCGGTACCGTAAACTTTTAGAAATCCAATGACCAAATTGCAAATTTTTTTAAAATAAACCCTAAAATCTCCCCTGCGTTGCTCGCCTTCTCTTCTCTGTGCGTCGCCTGCCTCCTCTTCTCTGTGCGTCGCCCGCCTCTTCTTTGTCTACTGTCACGTCTCATTGCCGCCGTCGCCGTCTCTGCTCTGCCCCTCCTCGGTGTCTGCCTCTCCTCCTTCGCTCATCCTCTTTTGGCATCGGTTGAAGACGCTTCCTCCACGGGACTCGAAGATGCCACCGCCTACATCGCCCGAAGCCACCGTACCGAAGCCACCAGAGATGCGTCCAGACTCTGACCTGTGACAAAACTTGAAGACCCACCGGAAGATTCGAATTTGGTTTCGTGATTTTTTTCTAATTTCAAAATTTTTATGCTTAATTAAAAATTTTGTCGTGTTGGATTGGATCATTGGAATGTTGAAATTAGGATTATGGTTTTGATTAGATGATGCACGATGTTGGAGTTGGACGGTATTTTTTGTGATAAATGTTTTGTTGCGTGATCTGGGATTTTGGAATCTGGATACTGAATTGGTTGGGTTGGGTTGGGTTTCTGTATCTGATTCTAAAATAAATTGGTTGGAGTTGGAATGTGATCTGAATACTGAATTGAATTGGTTCTGTTCGTGTATCTTAATTTTGAAATAAATTTGTCATTTGTGTTGGTTCATGGACATAGTTGTTCGGTTTGGTTTGGTCAAGAGGAAGTTGCAAATTATCATATAAATGAATCTTTAAGTTTAAGCTATTTAAGGACATAAATTATAACATAATAAAACATGTTTACGTTAGAACTTAGAAGTTGACCAGAAAAAAATTGCAATTTAAGGCACAAAATTAGAATATAATGAAAACCCTTTTTAAATCAACAGATTTAGAAATTAAACTTACATTGGTTCGATACTTCGGTTGGCAATGCAAAAGGGTTGTTGTTAAGAGTTAAGATCCTTGGAATCAAATTGAAAATTTTGTAACTCTTAATTTAAAAATTATGGTACCATAAATACCATATATATAATTTTTGTATTCTCACATGATTTTTATCAAATTAATTTTTGGTTTTATAATAAAATGAAACTGTTGATGATGTATGTTTTGTAATCATATATCATCAATTTTTATCAAATTGTTGACGTATGTCTTGTGATTGTTGGAAATTAAAAATTGTTAGAAATTGATAAAAATAAAAATTATTGATGTATATTTTGTGATTGTTGGAAATTGAAAATTGTTATAAATTGATAAAAATGAAAATTGTTGATGTATGATTTGTGATTGTTGGAAATTGGAAATTGAAAATTGTTGAAAATTGATAAAAATAGAAATTATTAATGTATGTTTTGTGATTGTAGTAATTGGAATTTGTTGAAAATGAAAATTATTGATGTATGCTTTGTGATTGTTGTAATTGAAATTTGTTGAAAATGGCAATTGTTGATGTATGTTTTGTAATTGTTATAATTGGAATTTGTTGGAAATGAAAAATGTTGATGTATGTTTTTGATTGTTAGAAATTGAAAATTGTTGGAAATTGATAAAAATAGAAATTGTTGAAGTATATTTTGTGATTGTTGAAAATTGAAACCTGTTGGAAATTGAGAAAAATGAAAATTGTTGATGTATGTTTTGTGATTGTTGAAAATTGGAAATTATTGGAAATTGATAAAAATAAAAATTATTGATGTATATTTTGTGATTGTTGTAATTGAAATCTGTTGAAAATAAAAATTGTTAATGTATGTTTTGTGATTGTTAAAAATTGATAAAAATAGAAATTGTTGATGTATGTTAATGTTTGTGATTATTATAAACTGAAAATTGTTGTGAATTGTGAACCATGAAATTGAATTGTATGTAATGTAATAATACATAATGAGTTATATTATATAAGATGAATATGCATATTGTGTACTGAAATTATATGTTATTTATTTTTATGTGTACAGATAATGGAAGAAAGTTCAAATGCTCCCAATCAACCCACTTCAGGAAGATACAGTGATCCAGCTTGGGCTTATGTTGGTACTGTTCTTGGTATAAAGAACCATACCATTTGCTTATTTTGTAACAAGCATTTGAAAGGTGGAGGAATTACCTGATTGAAAAGCCATTTAGCTGGAGTTAAAGGAGATATAGAAGCGTGTAAAAAAGTTAGTCATGATATGAAGTGGCAGATGAAAGCATTGCTTAATGAACATCATTTTGAGAGAGATAGAAGGGAAAGACTGAATTTTGAAATTGGTAATGGAAGTTCATTTTCTAGTTTCCGTGGTGATTATAAAAATGTTAAAGGTCGAAGTAGAAGTGGTAGTGGTACTGATAGTGTTCCATATCAGGATTATGAAGAATCTGATATGAGGAAAAGAAGAAGGCAAGTGACCAGTTTCTTTGTACTACGAATAACTCCTAGAGCCTAACTTTCAATTCGTAGTGCAATGTAATCAAGAGATGCGGCTCACAATGTCGATATGGCAGTAGCTAAAAAACCTAAGAAGATCAGCTTCTTTGCACTACGAACAACTCCTAGAGCCTAACTTTCAATTCGTAGTGCAATGTAATCAAAAGATGCGGCTGACAATGTCGATATGGCAGTAGCTAGAAAACCTAAGAAGATCAGCCTAGCGGACATGAAGTCCATCCAACGGACATTCACTAGCTACTTGGACTTAATTTAGGCTTGAATGGAGCTTGAATTGAACCTAGAATGATGTTTTGATTAAAGGACTAAATGTGTAATATGTATAAAGTGATAATGGAGGTTATAACTTAGTGAATGAATTGTTAATATCAATGTACCAAAGGTATGTGTATAATGGGAATGAAGATGTTCATATGATAAGAGTTATGATTCGAAAGAGTTAAGTAATATGTGATAAGTAAAGGTGAATGAGAATTGGATATTATGAGAGCATATAATGCTAGTAAAGAAATGACAAGTAACTGAACTATGACAGTAGAATAACCAAGTGTTCTTGAGCTGTAAACCTAAGAATAAGTTAGATATATACAAATGATAAGGTTTGATTGATCAAAAGACATGATTAAGGAAACATATCCGAAATAGTCAAATTGAGCATGCATTATACATGAAACATATACATATGTGTATAATTGAATCTTTATCTAATTGTGCAATTAATAATGTGTATGCAATGTGTGTTTTGCATAATGTTAATGCAAGATAGAACGTCCCCATCTAGATGTTTCCGAATTATGGAAGCAAATGGTAATCTGGAGCGTACTATGAATAACCTAGATGGTCTCACTTAATAAATTATTTGTTTTAAATGTTGTATTGAATTAAATTGTGAATGTAATTGTGTTGATTCCAGACATTAAATGTTCGAGGCGTTTGATGCATAAATGAGATAATGGAAGTACTCCTTGTATGTGAATCTGACATAAATAAGTGATTCTCAACGTATAAGTTGAATGTCGGACTAATGTCTAATGACAAATGTGAATGAGAATGCGATAGTGAATATGAATGTGTAATATTAAGCACTTTTGATTGACTGAATATATGTGATGCATTTCATTACATGAATGCATAAACAAATAATGACAGTTGTGACCTAAGTAGCAACCGAAAAAGAGCTTAAAGCTCAGAATGTGATTAAGAGCCAAAGGCTCACTATGTATAATGAGCCATACATCCCTAATGGATAAGGGACAGTTGTATACGGGACAGTTATAGGCATTCGGTCACAACAATATTAAAATCGAAAATGTGTCTCATGAGCATTGCATATACATTTAATATGTATGCTTCTAATGATTTAAATTGATTGTTGAATTGTGTTGAATGAGAATGTGAAAATTGTGAACAAAGTGTTATGTGATGCTACATGATGATAAATGAAATTGCCCTAGGATTTTTGCTTTTATCATTAAACATTCATATTTACGTTAATAAAAATAAATACAAATTTAAATAATAAATATAAATCTAAATAACAAAAATAAATAAATGTAAATTAAATAAATTAAATAAAGAACTAGAAATAAAATCAAATTTTTTAATAATAAATAATTAAAATAATAATTATAATATATTATAATATATTAGAATATATATTTATATTCTATGTTCATTTTTTATCTAAATATACTCTTTGATCTAAATATACTCTAATTCTTTTTTATAATAGCTATATTTTAATGTTATAATAGTTATATTTTTAGATAAATTTATAAAATATATAAAAATAGAAACATATGAAGAGGAATGAGTGAACCATCGAGGATGGTTAACTCATTGAATTCGTAAAACTTATCAAAATTGTAACATAATGTTTCAAGCTTATAGAAGATCTCTAGTTAGATAAATTGGAGTCTAACCATTGCATTCGAGTAAGAGATAGAGGTTGGGATCAGTTCGCGTCTGCATTTATATTTCCTTATTTTTGTATCAAATTGTATATTCCGCAATTATTGTACCTCGATTAATTGAATAATTAAGCTTTGTAATGACTTTCCAAATTAGAAATGTTTGTAAAATGAGATTGATCAATGATTGTAGTAATACTTATGAATGAAAATGTTTATGAATATAGTGGGCCCAATTTGATTATTGATTTCCTAAATATACATGTGATGTTTGAAAATTTTGTAACGAGTTTCGATTGTTTGACTATTATAGCATGCCATCCTTACAGGGTGCGTACTTAGATATCCTTCAGGATTTCTGGTACGTATCCCATAAGAGTAGGGTGCTACAGTATAGACTTTGGATGATCCACCCGAAAGGATAAAATTTATAAGGTGCAAATGGGTTTTTAAGAAGAAAACTGACCTAGAGGGTAATGTAATTATCCACAAAGTTAGGCTTGTATCTAAAGGTTATCGTCAAAGGCAAGGTATTAACTATGATGAAATGTTTAGCCCAGTAGCTATGCATAAATCCATTAGGATACTCTTAGTCATTTCCACGTGGTCTCTTTCTAAAATAAGTGCCCAAGGGTGGTTTCTTATCAGACCCAAAACAGACTGGATCCATTCAATTCGAGTGTGTAATTCTGGATTTTGTACAATTTCTGTGGCATTGCAAAATAAATTTTTGACAAACCATCATGTTCTCAAAGGAAATTCATGATCAATGGAATTGCTGAAACGCATCAATGCGCCAAGCTGTGTCCTATTATAACACACTACAATAGCTAGGGAAGGTATCGAACTATGTCGTGATCTGTTGCAGACACTAGTGAGGAAGACGGAGCGAGTGACGGAGCGGGAACGTCGTCAGCGACCGTTAGAGGATAATACAAAACGTATCGTTTAAATAATTGTCTACCCTATTACTGTAGGGATTACACTATGCAATTGTTTTCTCTTTGTTTATTTCAGTCGATTGTAACGAATTGGAGATTTGCCAACTGAATGACAATGATTTGAAATTCTCCCTCTCTCTCTCTCTCTGTGTGAAACTCTCTCTCTGTTTTCCCTCTGTTCCCCTCCTGAATTCTGTTACGATTTTCTTGTCGATTTTTTTTATTCACAACAATTGGTATCAGAGAAACGTTCATGTCATCACGAACATGGCTGAAGGTACCAGAGGCGCAGACCTGCGGAAAATGGAAGAAAATATCAAAGGATTGATGGAGAAAATGTACTCTGAAATGAACAGTAGAGCCGACAAGGTGAAGAAGGAAATGTCGGAATTAAGGAATCTTCTGCTACAATCTCTACCAAGGTTTGGAGGAGAATCTGGTTCTACCGAACCAGGGTCCCACGGCGACTCTGGAAGAGTTTCGGAAGGAGGAACCCCATTGCCGTCGAGAATGGCGCGAATCGACTTCCCCCAATTTGCTAGTGATAACGTTAAACTTTGGTTGTACAGGTGTGAGCAGTACTTCTCATTGGATCACACTCCGGCAAATACCAAGGTGAATGTTGCGATTCTTCACATGGACGAGCTGGCACAAGAATGGTATAGATTGTACATTCGTAACTGTAACAAGGTTGGACCCATAGATTGGGAGGAGTTTACACATGCTCTGAAGCAGCGCTTCGATGCTGAGATATTCGATGACCCAGTAGGGGAGTTCAAGGATTTAAGGCAGGAGGGGTCCGTTCTGGAGTACTGCGCTTCATTCGATCATCACTCGAATAGGTTGTCCCTACCAAAAGACTATCTGATTGGGTTTTTCATAAAGGGGCTTAAACCCGAGATCGGAGTTACAGTCAAATTGCATGAACCATACCCGAGATCGGAGTTACAGTCAAATTGCATGAACCATCGTCTTTACATCAGGCATACACGTTAGCAAGGAAGCAAGAGGCAATCCTGGCATCCGCCAGTCATACCCTGATTAATCGGAACCAACCTACTAGGAGCGTTAACAGTCACTCCAATGCTCTGTCCAGGGGTTCTCCTTCCCCATCACCTACTATCTCCAGGAATTCGAGCTCGGCCGGGTTATTGCCTACCCCTGTAGCTACGCCTCAATCTAGGGTGATTAAACCACACAAACCCATTAGCAGTAGGGACTTTGATGAGAAACGCGCTAAGGGGTTATGTTTCTGGTGCGATGAAAAATATACGGCAGGTCATAATTGCCGGAAAAGAAAACTGCAATTTTACTTGGTGACCGAAGAAGTGTCTGGAGGGGGAGGCGTTACGCAAGGAACGCAGGTAGAGGACGATACAGAGGAATTTTTCGATGATGTTCCTCTAGTATCCTTGCAGGCAATGTTGGGTTGTGTAGAGAATACGAAGTTCCAACAGATGAGGGTGATCGGAGTCCATCAGCGGCGCCAGATCCATATCCTGATAGATAACGGAAGTACCCACAATTTTGTGGATTCTTCGGTGGTCAGAAAAGGGGGGTGTTTCCTCGAAGAGATCAATCCGATCAACATCACGGTTGGGGGAGGATTACAGCTGAACTGTACTCATCGTTGTCGGAATTTCGCATGGTCCATGCAGGGTGCTAAATTTACCATGGACGCTCTAGTATTGTCGTTGGGTGGGTGCGACGTAGTCTTGGGAGTTCAATGGCTAGTCGGGTTAAACGATGTCTTGTGTAATTTTCGGGAACGAATGATGACGTTCCAATGGGAGGGTGAGGTAATGACAATTTTTGGGAATCCAAAAGGGAAACCACGTGTTTTGTCAGGGAAAGGATTCGAGAAGCTTCTGCGCGAACCCTCAGAGGGTCAACTATTCATGCTCCGATTGACAACACCCCTCGAATCCCAGTTGCTCCAGATGCAACTGGGGGACGAACATTGTAGCGCTACAGATGAAATTAATGTGATTCTTTCCGAATATGCCGACCTTTTCGGAGAGCCCTCACAACTTCCCCCAAATCGCATGCATAATCATCAGATAGTTCTGAAGGAAGGGGTGGAAGCCATTAATGTCCGCCCCTACAGATACTCAAGGATACAGAAGGACGTCATTGAGAAAACAGTAAGCGACTTAATGAAACATGGATTCATACAGCACAGCTTCGATCCATTCGCTTCTCCGGTAGTGCTCGTTAAAAAAAAAGACGGCTCCTGGCGTATGTGCGTGGACTACAGGGAGCTCAACAAACATACGGTTAAGGATAAGTTCCCCATCCCATTGATCGAAGAGTTGCTAGATGAGCTTCATGGTGCGAGCTGGTTCACCAAGCTGGATTTGCGTTCCGGGTTCCGTCAGATCCGTATGAAATCGGAGGATATACCCAAGACGGCGTTCAAGACGCACGAAGGGCATTACGAATTTTTGGTGATGCCCTTCGGATTAACGAACACTCCTTCAACGTTCCAGAGGCTGATGAATGAAGTCTTTCGGCCTTTCTTACGTGAGTTCATTCTGGTTTTTTTTATGACATTTTGATCTACAGCCCATCTCTACAGACTCACGTGGAGCACATATCTGAAGCAATGAGGACATTGAGGGAAAACCAGTTGTATCTGAACGGGGAAAAATGCACCTTCGGCGCGCGCCAAATTGACTATCTGGGTTATGCGATTTCCGGAGAGGGCGTTGCCACTGATGAGCGGAAGGTGAAAACAATTTTGGATTGGCCCGACCCGAAGAATACCACGGAGCTCCGCGGGTTTTTGGGGATCACTGGCTATTACAGACGCTTCATTAAAGGCTATGGCTTAATAGCTAAGCCCTTAACAGAGCTATTAACGAAGGAGAGGATTTCTAACTGGTCTTGGCTACAAGAGGAGAAGTCAACATTTGAGGCACTCAAAAGGGCAATCACCGAAGCCCCGGTGTTGGCCTTACCAGATTTCAACAAAACCTTCATTGTGGAGGTTGACGCTAGCGGGCGGGGTATTGGGGCGGTTTTACAACAGGAAGGTCACCCTATCGCCTTCCTCAGCAAATCGTTAGCTCCCCGTCATCACGGTTTATCCACATATGAAAAGGAGTTCCTAGCCATCATCAAGGTCATTAGGTACTGGCATCACTATTTGAGTTTTAAACAATTCGTTGTTAAAACAGATCATCGGAGTCTCAAGTTCTTGTTGGAGCAGCGCCTATCCACTCCCTTCCAACAGTCCTGGTTGCCCAAACTTTTGGGATACGACTTTGTAGTTCAATACCGCAGCGGGAAGGAGAATGGGGCTGCGGATGCTCTGTCCCGAATTACAAGTGCGGAAATGTTGATGTTCTCGGTAACGCAAATACAAGGTGAGAGTGACTTAGTGGAATCGATCAAGAAAAGTTGGGAGGAAGACCAAGCTATAATGGAGATTAAGAAGCAGATGGAGTCGGGGCAGAAGAAAACCAGAGCATATGAGTGGAAGAATGGTCTATTGCGATAGAAGGGCCGACTGGTGGTCGGAGCTAATTCGACGTTAAGACAACAGATCCTCGCCATCAGCCATGATGACGCTATGGGGGGTCACGCAGGAGTACTGGCAACTACGAAGAAGGTACAAAATATGTTTTTCTGGAAAGGATTGGCCAGAGACGTTCGGAATTATGTCCATGATTGTTTGGTCTGTCAGAGAAGAAAGCATGATAATTCAGCCTACCCAGGGTTGCTGCAACCGATCAAAATCCCTGAAGGAAGCTGGAAAGAAATCAGTCTCGACTTTATTGAAGGTCTCCCTCGATCGAAGGGTAAGTCAGTTATTTTGGTGATTGTGGATCGATTCACCAAGTACTCTCATTTTATCCTCGTTAAACATCCTTACACTGCCAGTAAGATCGCCGAGTTATTTTTGAATCATGTCTTTAAACTCCATGGAATGCCGGAAGCGATAATCAGCGATCGAGATCCGATATTCATGAGTAGATTCTGGCAGGAATTACTTCGACTTCAGGGTGTGAGGCTTAAACACTCCACAGCGTACCATCCCCAATCGGACGGACTCACTGAGGCTGTGAATAAAATTCTTGAGACTTACTTGCGTTGTTTCTGTGGAGAGGATCCTCAGAAGTGGGCAGATTGGCTGGCGTTGGCTGAATGGTGGTATAACACCACCTACTGTTCATCCATCAATGCATCTCCTTTTGAAATCCTTTACGGGTATCCGCCCCCAGTTTATACACCATATGTTGCTGGAGATTTCAGAGTAACTGAAGTGGATAGAGTTCTGTCGAACAGAGAAGAGATGACCAAGCTCACCCGGTTCTATTTACAACGAGCCCAAAACAGAATGAAGCAGTACGCGGACTCTCGCAGGTCGGAGAGGGAGTTTGCAATAGGCGAAATGGTGTTCCTCAAGCTACAACCTTACAGACAACATTCGTTGCAGAGGCGTAATAATCAGAAGTTAGCTCCCTTGTACTACGGTCCTTATAAAGTTATACAACGGATTGGTAAGGTGGCTTACAAGTTAGAGTTACCCGAAGATTCGTTAATCCACCCAGTGTTTCATGTGTCACAACTAAAGAAGGTTTCCGGGGAGATGGGTCGTGCCTCTTCATCACTTCCAAAATTCATTCGGTCGATTGAGCGAACTCCAGTGGCAATATTGGATAGGCGAATGACCAAGAGGAACAATCGGGCGGTGACTCAATGGCTCATTCAGTGGTCAGACGGGGAGGAAGACGGGGCAACATGGGAATTCGTTTTCGATCTTCAGAAAAGGTTTCCGAAGTTGAATCTGGTGGATAAGGTTGTCAAGGAGGGGGGAATTTTTGCAGACACTAGTGAGGAAGACGGAGCGAGTGACAGAGCGGGAACGTCGTCAGCGACCGTTAGAGGATAATACAAAACGTATCGTTTAAATAATTGTCTACCCTATTACTGTAGGGATTACACTATGCAATTGTTTTCTCTTCGTTTATTTCAGTCGATTGTAACGAATTGGAAATTTGTCAACTGAATGACAATGATTTGAAATTCTCCCTCTCTCTCTCTCTCTCTTTTCCCTCTGTTCCCCTCCTAAATTCTGTTACGATTTCCTTGTCGATTTTTTTTATTCACAACAAGATCTTGGGGATAATTGTGCATATACAATTTGTTACCATACTTGGGAGTAATGTCTGATCTTACTTTCTTTCTACTGGCTGCCCTTTTACTACCAAGTTCTTTTCTTACCTTCGGGATTTCAGAAGTTTGTCTTCCTCAGAGAAAGGGAAGTTACTATTAAATAAAGGCTTTGGAGCAAAGTTGTTAGTTTTTCATGATCTGGAGAGAAGCTTGTCTTCCTCAGAGAAAGGGAAGTTACATTTGCAACTACAAAATAATCTTTGTAAACTTTCAGCACATAAATCGCAGCAATCTATAAGTTGTCAATACCATACTTCAATAAATTTAGATCTGGAGAAACAAAAATTTTGAGGTCGAATCCTCAACCTTGCTTTATTATTGTCGAATTCTGACAGTTGATTTGCCAAATTCAATTGGGCGTATACCTTGATATCTCAACTGGCTGATGCTTTTACTGCTTTATCGGCGGCATCGTCCAAGTCCTCTGCCGTGATTAGCGTCATTCCACTTTCCTGCAAACATCAATTAATAAATCCTCAAATAATTTACGTCACATTACCAACTTGAACGCAAGCTATATAAAGTGTTTACATCACGTTCATTTTCATAATTTACCTTCAAGATTCTCTTTCCTTGGTCAACATTAGTGCCTTCAAGACGGACTACTACTGGTACTTTTAGAGCAACCTTGAAGAGAGGACCAAGAGAGATAATGTGTCACAAGCAAAATAAAGCTGTCGACTGATTATTATGTATCTGATATGGAAAGCGGTATAACGTAGACACGGTCCTACTCTATTGCATTCAGCTACTAGCATTAACATTGAAACTTTTCCAACATTTCATATGCAAGTTCAAGACTCCTAGCATTATACCATGTGACCAAGCAATTGATCATCTATCCAAACACAGATTCCCAATTCTAGAACATTTATTCTGGCACTTGCAACCACAACGGGGCAGATGGAGAGAGAGAAACAGACAGCTAGATCGTACAATTTTGGGTGAAGACAACAAAACTTAATGCAGATCTTACCTGTTTGGCAGCATTGACAATTCCGCTAGCTATCACATCACACTTCATTATTCCTCCGAATATATTAACTAATATTGCCTTCACTTTCTCATCAGAAGTTAGTATCTTAAATGCCTCAACCACCTGTCTCAAAAATTTTGAGAAAATTAAGCCATAGAGTAAATTGTCATAACAACTAAATAGGCCCAGCAGAAAGAAAACACACACTTGATTTATGACGAGGCAGACTCACTTACATGGCCAAAACAAGAAGGAATGACGAAAGGAAAACAAGAACACTTACAGAAAAGCTAAAAATATAAGCATTACCTGCCCTTCAGATGCATTACCACCCACATCCAGAAAATTGGCAGGAGTTCCTCCATGCAATTTAATAATATCCATTGTAGCCATTGCTAATCCTGCACCATTGACCATGCATCCAATTTCTCCGTCTAAACCGATGTAATTTAAATCTGCCTTGGCGGCAGCCACCTATGAGAAATAAAACACAGGAAAAGAGCAGTTTAGTAAAACACTAAGATTCTTCCTGATTTCTACCTACATTACATGAGTGGGAGTTAGCAGAGCTCATTGTACGAGCACAAGCCTTGATCAAAACTTGCATGCTTGAGAAGCTAAGTTCTCAATATAGCCAACTACACAGAAGAATTTCCCATTAAGACAAACAAAGAACAATCAAATAAATAGAACCAAACCTCTCGGGGGTCCTCCTGAGTTGGATCGCGAAGAGCAAATATTTCCTTCTGACGAAAAGCAGCATTGTCATCAAAATTCAACTTAGCATCAGCAGCAACAAGCTTCTTATCAGAAGTTTCTGCAATAGGATTGATCTGCAGAGGGACCATAAGGCTCAAAACTCAGATAACTGTGCAGGAGAGAGGAATTTGAAAGTAGTATTATGAACCTTATCAAGAAAAATATGCAGAATGAAGAAAACTAATACCTAGATACAGTTGCAAACAAAGAAAAGAAAATTGGAAGATGCGGAGATTCGAAATATTAGAATTTCAAGAGATATAAAATATAGAA
>JANTNU010000009.1:10937380-10950469 GCA_024752395.1 Erythroxylum havanense
GTGATGCATTTTTTGCATGATTTTTGGTTTTGCCATTATTATCTGAATGTTGTGCAAGTTATTCTCCTTTCACATTTGCTACTTTTTTTATACTTTAGGTTATTCAAATTTTTACCTCTTTTTATCTTTTTTAGGGTGATTAGGTATTCTCCTAGCTAGTGGTAGCTCAATCATTTCACATAAGTTCAAAATCTGGGTACGTCAAGTAGCTGAAGAGAATAATTATATGTTTGCATATACTTGTTAGTATTGTAACATTTGCTTATGTAGTCCTCTAAGTCATAAAGACTATGATAAATGGCAGCAACACAAGACCATGAAATTTATGTCAAATCTCAAGTTATGTATATACAAGTGTCACTACTAATTCTTATACAAAATGTGTCTAATCCATACTCTACGTCATATCTATCAGATCCATTCTCATAAGCTCATTATCAAAACTAACACAGATTTACAAAGATTATGAGATTGGTTCATAAACAAAACAAGTTTAAGTTAACCCAACTTAATTGATGATTACAAACAATTAAAACTTGTAATTAAAAATTAGATCAGAAAGAATGATATTAGAAACCCTAAATTATTGTAATTAATTCAAAAATTAACTTATTACAATATGCTAAAGTCATCAACAATTAACTTAACTCACATTTTCATTACCATACATTAAAATTCACATCATAAGTTGCGATCTCTTTCTTTTATGTTTCTTATCACTAATATATGATGGAAAGAGGATAGGGGTATAACTTGAAATTTTCTTGGTTCTAATGTCTTACTTCAGTTGTGCTCCACAAAATGATTCCTCCATGTACTTAGGAAACGAAACTATGAAAACAAAAAAAACCCTAAAATATTCTCAATTTGTAAATTAACTTACCTCAATATATTAAGATCACCAACAATCATCCACACTTACATGCTACCAAATTTGTAACAAAACAATCTATTTCAGTTTTGTTTCTATTGTTAATATGTGATGGAAGGAGGAAATTTTATGTTTTGCATTTTTAATTAAAATACGTTGAGGTCATCAACATAATTTTCCCAACAACAAACTATGCAATTTGTAATGTATTAAAAATTGGTTGTGTTGATCAACTCCTTGTTAACGATAAAAATAAGATTTAAACAATATTTTTTTGAAAATTTGAGGGCAATGCGACAAAAAATTTAGTTTAAAATTTTGAATTCACTTGAAATAAAAGTTTGAGTACCAAATTTAATTTATTAGTAATTTATTATGTGAATATATATTTGATATGGCGTATTTCGGTACAAAATAATAAATAATTAGTTTTTTATGAATTATTTTAGTCCTTTAGAAATTTACGTAATTTATTAAAATATAATTAATTAAAGAGTTCAATTAAATTATATTTGACTAAGCTTCTGTTTGATTGAGCTTATACCAGTAGAGCTTTTGTTAGTAGAGATTTTTTCTGTAGATCTTTTATAAGAAAAGTTTTTCTAAGAAACCAGTTGATTGTTTAGCTATCATTTTAAAAAGAACTTTTTTGAAAAAGTTTCATACAATAGACTGTTTGGCAAAATAAAAATAAAAATACTTTTAATTTTAACTATATTTTATTTTGTAATAAAAATTATTTATGCATAGTAAATATTATTTAAAGTATGTTAAACAATATGCAAAGCACAATATATTAATTATTATATAATTTTGAACCATATCAAACATAAATAAGATCATAAGTGAATCTAATATAAAAAATAAATATTAAAACATATAAAAAAGTTAAATAATATTATATGAATTTCAAAATAAACATGAAGATAAGTTTGTAGGTATTGGGAGAATTATGTATAAAATATAAGGATAAAAGAGACTTAAAAAAACGCTCATTAATTGATCTAAAAAATCTACCTGAAAAAGTAATTTTTAAAAGTTTTAAATTTGAGTTTCTTAAAAAACTATATTTTGGCTACCAAAAAGTTATATCTATTAAAGAAATGCTTTTTTGCTCTCCTGTCATCAGGTCACCAATTTTGTTGATCTTCTTGCACTGAGCAGGCATCGACCCTTATTTTACATGCAAACACTCGTTAAAAAAAAGACTTTTATGATTAAAAAAATGTTTATTAACTTTTTAAAAGTTCATCTAAACAAGCATTAAGTTTCGCTCATTTTAACTGTACTCAATGCTTCATAAATGATTTGGACATTTTTATAAGATGGACTTTAAGGATGAGTTTTGTGTTTTTTCCCCCCTTTACACGAATTGTGATGTGGAAATTATTTTGCTTTGAAGGAAAGTAATGGTGTAAATGGTCCTCCTGTTACTTGATTTATAAATTAAAATGAGCTTGTTCCTGTTCGAAACAAGTATAAATGCAAATTTCCACAAAAACTGTTAGCCAAAAGAATTTCATTTCTTTTAAAGATATTAGTTTGAAAACATTAATTCTACTAAAAAGTGTGAAGCAATTTATTTTTTTTCGATGTAAACCATCTGGTATCCGATACTACATGGACAATCGATTAATCCAAATTCGAGTCGGATTAAACCTTTGCGGACGGCAAAGCTCTCTCTCACAAATACAACTCCATTCTTAAAACTCAAAACTGAGACCTTGATTAAGGAAGGAGGAGCTTCAACCACTCCACCACAGCACTCGCGGGTTGAAGCAATTTATTTTGACCGACAGACAACGGTGGTACTTGTCGTCAGATGTTAAACCAAAAAAAAAGAAAAAAGCCATGGACGAAGCATCCAGCAGTTGTTAGGACTTGGGAGTTCTTTAACCACCCAAGTGCACGTGTATCAGTCTGCTTTGTTATAAACCAAACCAACACCTGGTTTTTGCCTTCCGCTTCCGCCACTTGGGCTGCGGCTCAAAATTTTTATATTTTTCACGAAAAGAAAATGGCTGTTGATCATACCCATTAAATTAAAATTGAGTATCAAGAAAATTACAAATTTCCCAGTTAACCATTATGTAAATATACTAATAGGGTTGATATGCATGCTGTTAATCAGGTCAGATGAAGCCCAATTAACAATAACCATCTGCCCTTTCTCCAAATGTAGTTGCAGCAAGGAAATCATGTTTTTTAAATATGGGATAGGTCTGAAGATCATATAATAATGCTATCACACTCACTTATGATCATCAGGTAAACAACATAATTTGTTAATCCGTCCAAATCGAATATAAGTGAATTCAATTTGTGGAATTGCTCAAGAAACTAGAAAATCCGGCCAATTCTTAGAGTTTATCGCAAGATCCTTCCAACATACCAAAAATGACTGGATAGAAGAAACCCAACCACTTAATGAAACCAAAATAAGATTATCAGTCAAGCAGAATTTACAAGCATCTCTTCCCTTTTTTTATTTTTGGAAGCCAAAAGATCAGATCTAGATAACGCATGATGGTTTTTTTTTCCCCCCCTAGATATAAAATCAATACATTCACTGTTACAATCTGACCCCACCAGCGCCACCGACCACCGTCATCAGTGCCGGAATTGCATTTTTCGGTTGGAGTGGGATGGGTCCGGTGGAATTGATATGCGTGTCAAGAACACGGGCTTACTATCTTCCCATTTGTAGGACGCGAGCGAGCTGGGTCGGGTTGACAATGCCAGGCAAGTGGGCCCCATCACTCTTCAACAAACTTGATACCTCCACGTACCTCTCGTAACTTTCTTTGTTCGGCTCGGCTTCCGCCTTTTGGCTCTGTTTCATCTTCTTCATCGGCTCCAAGCCGGAGGTTGGAACAGCCTCCGCTCGACCCTGGTCCCACGGTTGCCCGAAGAGTGTGCCTCTGGTGAGGTACTCGTGGGCCAAGTAGCCGGCTAGGAATTGGTTAGACAAAACCGGCTCCGACGATGCACTCACCTTCGACGATTTCATGTCTGCCGTGGACTGCGGCGGCGGCGGTGGAGGAGGAGGAGGAGGAGGGGGAGGGGGAGGAGTATGATCTTTTCTTGGTGTTGGAAGCGGCTGCGGTGGTGACGGTTTCAGGGGATCAAAACCGTCTCTCTCTTTCCGCTTATTTGACGTGACAACGCGACGAGGAGGGAGACGCATCGTTTTGGTGTTCATCGTTGTCGTTTTGATTCATGCCACGTCAGCAAAAGCGAAAATGAATTTTATAATGGAAAAGACTGGCTTCTTAGCATATTGGCAGAGCCCAGAGGCTGAAATTTAAAAAAGATAAACAGAAAATGAAAAAAAATAAAAATAAAAATAAAAGAAAGAAGGGGTTTACTTTACTTAGGAGGAGGTTAAAAAATTAAAGACAAATTTGGGAAAGAGTGAAAGAAAAGCAGAGGATGAATTGCTGGGGGAGACCTGAATCTGGGTTGATTTAAGGCACTAATTTAACACACACACAAATACAATTGTAGACAGAGAAAAAGAGAGAGGGATGAGGGGGTAGAGAGAGAAAATAAAATTTGAGCAAGAGACACCGAGGGGTTATCCAACATTTATAGGAGTAGAGATGAGTGATTGCCCCCGCTTGTAGAGAAAATTACGATGAAGACGAAGTAGGTACTGAAGTTACCTTTTTGCCCTTCGTCAATAGCCCTGGTTCAGCCTTTGTCCTTTTAGTATTATTAATTTATTATACGTACATATAATATATAAGAATAACATTTTCTATACTTTTAACTTGCTTGTTTCTTTTAAAAAAAAACTAAAAAATATAAAAATTAAACTAACTGACGTCTTTGTCAACAAAGAACAAACCCTTACCCCATCGCCTACTCTACTCCTTATTTGGAGCCTCTCAATTCATGGCTGGCTAAACCCCAAACGTCACTCCATACCCATTCTAATTTGTCCCCTTTTCCTTTTAAATCTAATTGCTAAGTCCTTGGCACTGGTCCCATCTCCCCCCTATTGACCTTTATTACAAAGGCCCATACCCATAGGCCTCGTTCAGGCCCTTTGGAACCCAAAAACCAAACCTCGTACATTTCAAAAACAGTTTTTAACTTTTTCCTTCAAGAAACAATACTGTCAACTTTCTTTATACATGCTACAAGCAGCTGTCGAGTTTATGTGGACTATAGGCCGAACTTAAAGGATGGTTTGATCATCAACCAACCCATCATGTCATGTGTAATATCGGTACGAAATGTCACGATGGTTTGATCATCAACCCATCGTGTCACGTATAATGTTGGTACGAAATGTCACTCACTTGCGACCTTGTTCACCATTCGGAGTACATGGAAAATTGTTGATGCACAAGTTTAGTCAAGCATAATCTAAGTCCGGTCTAATAAGGTATGATTCCTTCCATTAAAATATAACCCGCAAAGTTCCAACCAAGAAAAACCTAACGTACGATCCAATAATAACATTACGTGGTAATCTCCCAATGACCTTAGAACCTTTTTTTTTATATATATAATAACTTTATCAATATTTAAACTTTTTACGATTTTTTTAATTCAATAATATATTTTTAAATAATTATAACTTAATAATTAAAAATTTAAGATTTTTTAATTCAAATTAAAAGCTATTTTTAATGTAATATATGTAAATGTCTATCTACTAACTACATCAAAAAAATAATGTTTTTTATTTCGAATTTTAAAATTTTAATTATTAAATGATTTTTTAAAAAATTAAAAAATATATTTAAAGATAAAAATGAACACTTTTAAATAAATTGAACCGAGGCTTAAAATAAGTAATTATAAAAACTCAAATTTCTTGGAGTGAAAAATTAATTTGACTCGTGTTAAATCTTATTCAATCATGTCACATCAAATTGGATATTAACATAGGATCAAAGCGGTTTTTGATATACGCATACCATAACTGAACCCATCAGTGGTCACATATGGCAATATAATTGAACAACATAGATCAAGCATCAATGTGCAGTATAGAAATTACATTTAATGTGATTTTAACATGCCTACTTCCAACTAGTCCAAATTTCTTATTCCTTAGTGAAATCAACCAAACAAATGTTAAAGTTCAAATAAATCATAAAAGTGTCAATAACTGAAAATCATTTGAAATAACAAATTCCTACTAAAATGAAATATCTTCAATAGATACAATATCCATATGAGCGACATGCTCATAAAAGACCTTTGGTGGTAATCCCTTAGTGAGCGGATCTGAAACCATGAAGTTTGTCCCAAAATGTTCTATAGAAATTTGACCATCTTAAACTATTTCTTTGACAACTAAGAACTTGAGGTTTATATGTTTTAACTTCTTTGAGCTCCTATTATTGTTGGAATATAGCACTGCTGACTTATTGTCATAAAATAACTTTAGTAGTCTTTCAATACTATCTATAATGTGCAGCTTAGTGACAAGATTCCGCAACCATATTTTATGATTGGATGTCTCATAACATGCTATAAACTCCGTTGTCATAGTGGAAGAAGCTATGAGTGTCGGCTTAGTACTCTTCTAAGCAATAGCTCCTCCAACTAGCAGGTAGATATAGCCCAATGTGGATATTTGACTATCTTGGCATTTAGTAAAATCAGAATCAAAATACCTAGTGATCTCTAATTGATCCAACTTCTTGTATGTGAGTATGTAATCTTTTGTTCTTTGCAAGTACCACATAACTCGTTTGGTTGCTTTCCAGTTATCCATTCCAGGATTACTTAAGTATCTACCCAGCACTCCAGCAATATATGCAATAACTGGATGCATATATACTTGAGCATATATTAGACTCCCTATTGCTGAAGCATAAGGAATCTTTTGTATCTCTTTAGTTTCAACCTTATTCTGGGACCATTGGCTGAGACCTTAGCAACAAGGGTGTCACCTGGTTTACAATCCTACATGTAAAACCTTTTAAGAACTTTCTTGATATAACTCTTTTGTGATAACCCATATATATATTGTGGTCAGAAAGCTCTTAGTTTTGTGCAATAAGCCTGTATCGTTGTTGGCAAGCAGTATGTCATCGACATATAAAACCAAAAAAATATACTTGCTCCTACTAAACTTATGGTACATACAATCATCAACTGCATTCATTTTAAAACCAAAAGAAAGAGCAACTTGATGAAATTTGCAAGACCATTGACGGGAAGCTTGCTTGAGCCCATAGATGGATTTCTTCAATTTGCAAACCATTTACTTTGGGTCTCTTAACACAAAGTTTTCTAATTGCACCATATAAATTGTGTCATCAATGTCATCAGTAAGAACGCAGTCTTTACCTCCATCTGATGCAACTCAAGGTTGAAATATGCCACAAGTGTCATTATAGTTCTAAAAGAGTCTTTTGATGAAACGAGAGAGAAAGTCTCTTTATAATAAATGTCTTCTTTCTATGTAAATCTCTTTCCAACTAGACAAGCCTTATATCTCTCTACATTGCCCTTTGAATCCCTCTTGGTCTTAAATATCCATTTGCAACCGATGAGTTTTGCACCTTCAGGCAATGAGAAAAGATCTCAAATGTCATTGCCTTTCATAGACTTTATCTCCTCATTCATGGCATAAATCTAATTTTGAGAGCTAGAACTTTGCATGGCCTGATGGAAGTTGATTAGATCATCTTCCACAATACCAATGTCAACCTCATGTTCTTGGAGAAGTATGATGTAATCATTTAGAATCAAACTTCAAGTTTCTCTAGTGGATCTCCTTAATGACACTAGTTCTTGAGGTTGGTGAGTTTATTCTTCTGGAATAATTTATGTAATCTAAATAAGGAGTTTCTCAACATTATCTTGATGTTCTAGGTTTGTTACTTCAACAACATCAAGAATAAAACTCATATCATTGTCAACAAGAACTAGAGGAATATTAATATATTACCCTTCAAAGACCAAGTCTCTCACCTTGTCTCCCCTCTCAAACTCAACATCTTTAAAGAATCGGGCATTTCCCATCTCAAAAATTAACTTTGCAGTGAGATCATAAAACTTGTAACCCTTAGACCTTTCAGAGTATCCAAAAAAATAAGAACTAATAGTTCTGGAATCCAATTTCTTTTCACCGGGTTTATATGGCCTTGCCTTAACTGGACAACCCTAAATGTACAAGTGCTTCAAAGTGGGTCTTTCTCCCGTCTAAAGCTCACAAGGAGTTTTAGTAATTGCTTTAGTCGGAACCCTATTGAGTATGTAAGTTGTAGTCTTTAATGCTTCTCCCCAAAGAGCTTTTGGTAGAGTAGAATGACTAATTATATTCCTTACCATGCCCTTCAGTGTTTTGTTTCGTCTTTTAGCAATACCATTTATGCTAGGACATTCTGACCTAGTATCCTATGGGACTATATCGCACTCTTCAAGGAACTTAACAAATGGTCTTGAACATTGTTCACCTAATCCTTCATATCCACCATAGTATTATTATTCAACCGATCAGTCATATCTACCATAGTATTCACCACCACAGTTAGATCTGACACTTTTTATTCTTTAGTTGAGTTGATTCTCAACCTCAATCCTATAGTTTTTGAACACATTCAAAAACTAGGACTTCCCATGAATGAGATACAGGTGGCCATAACAGGAGTAATCGTCTATGAATATAATAAAATACTGTTAACCATTATAAGAAGTTGTATGGAATGGCCCACAAATGTTTGTATGTACGAGTTCTAAGATGTCCACAACCCTATTGGCACCTGATTTCCTTAGGGTTGTCTATTTTCCCTTAGTACAATTAACACAATTTTTAAAGTTCACATAATCAAGGGGATCAAGAATTCTATCAGGCATAAGACGTTCAATTCTTTGTTTAAAGATATGCCTTAAACATTTGTGCCATCATGAAGCAGAATTCTCATTAGTTAATTTTTGCTTTACACCTCTATATACATGCAGAGTTTCATTATATTAGGCAATGGTATTAATCAAATATAGGTTATCAACACATGATAACTGGTATCAACAAGCATTGAATCTTGAAAAAACTAAATTGATGATTTCTAAATGAACAAGAGTAACCAAATTTGTTCAATGCAGAAATAGAAACTAAATTACGTCTAAATGGAAATACATAATAAGTCTCATTCAAATCTAAATAATAATTGATCTTTAACAATAACCTAAAAGTTTCAATAGCCTCAACTTCTACCGCTTTACCATCACCCACATAAATTTATCTTTCACCATCAATGTCGATAGCTTAGGCAATCCTGCATGGACACACTTATGTGAGTAGTAGCGCCAAAATCTAGCCACCAAGTGTGTATAGGTAATGAAGATAAATTAACATCAAAACAAACCATAGTAAGATATGTACCTTTCTTTACATACCATGCTTGATATTGGTACAATCCTTTTTTTATGTGTAGTACTTTCACAAAAAAAAAAGGTAAAAGCCTTATCCTATTGCTTATGTTATTTCTTTTGGTGCAACACCTACAACTTCCTTACCCTTCTTTCTTTTCAGGTTCTTGTATTTTAAGTGGTTGCCAAGTGAGCACTCTCTGTCTTTTCTTACTTTAGCCTTTCCTCTTCTTGCACACAATGAGAAATGAGCTCATTTAGAATCCAAGTTTCTTTTTAACAGTTGTAGCTAAACTTAAACTGATTCAATTGTGCAAGAAGAGATATAAAAACTAAGTGCTCAAGCAAGTTCTCAGACAACTCTAACTTTAGTGCTGTTAGTTTCGAAGCAAGATGCAACATCTCTAAGTTATACTCCTTTATGTTTCCTTTTCTCTTATATCTCATTGAAATGAAATTTGCCAAAATCTTACTTATTTAAGTCTTTTCAATTTTGGCAAACCTCTTTTCAATTTCCTCAAGGTAATCTTTGGCAGTAGTTACCCCTTCAGACATAGTGGCCCTGAAGGTTTCTGGAATAGCACGCTTTATGATCATAAGACTTATATGATTTGAATGTTTCCACCTTTCCATGTCCCTCTTATCATCAGAGGAACTGTCAACCTTTAGATCAACAGGTCTTTCAGTCCTTAATGCAAGGTTTAGATCTATGACATTGAGAACAATCATAACGTTCTCTTTTCATTCCTTAAAGTTTCTGTCGTTAAGCATGATAATGGAATTGATGCTGGCAATAATAGTAAAAGCAGAAGTAGCAACTAAATAGAGAATAAAATAGCCAACAAATAAGCTCACATAAATTTCACATAATCATATGAAATCAAATAATGGTAAAGCCCTTTACAAGATACCTAGCATAATGTTAAGCTTTAATCTTTGGACAGAAATATTAACCTACAAAAGGTACTCTTAGTGCAGTAATCAAATATTGACAACAACAAAATTGTCAAATAATTAACCGTTCTTTGGACTGATTAATTGTTCACATAGCTAACTTAATAATTGTTACATATTTATCATCACAAGTGTATATGTTTCAGCCAAAACATTGACTTTCCTTTGAGCTAGTCAATACTCGCTTGAATTACATATACACAATCATCTTAATATTATAAAATAAATTAATTTACATAAGAGAGGCTACTTTAGCAACATGTTGTTTCAATCAATTTATTTCACATTATTAATAAAATATTAATTATAATAATATTTGAACATACCTTGAACAATCAATTTGAACATTGATTGTATTAATCTTAGTTAAGCAAATTCAATTTTCATACAAAAATATAAAAAACATATAAATTAAAAGCAAGTGTAATTGATTTATACCAAAATAACATAACCAAAACATCATTTGTGAACAGAATATAAAATTTGTAGAAATAGTTGAATGTACCAGTTGTTAAAGTATAAAACTAAATTTTGGTTTTATTCCAATGGTTAAAGTACAACCCAAGTAATGTTGCGTTATGTTTTAACAGAAGCCACGGCCATTGGATAAAGATTAAAGGCCTTTGAAAACCACCTTTTTAACACAGATTATCGTCATCTATTTCAGTGATTTCCATCTTTTTTTAAGTTATAAGACTGCAAAAATTATTTATCCCCTAATAGATGAAATGTAAATAAAAATATTTGGGCTCTCAATGCCGAAAAATATACGTACAACTTAGTCCAGCAAGCGTTTTGTACGGACATCACGAACAGCCGGCGAAGACAACAAAGACGGAAAGAGGAGAAGGATTGTCTTATTTAGTAAATTAGTCTTTAATCTCTTTATTTAATCTATTTAAATTTGAATTCTTATGAATTCTTGTCATTATTTCAATTCTCACTAATTATAAAATATTAAGATAAATAAAGTAAAGGATTGAATTATTAATTATCAATGTTAATTTTGCAGTCTTGGACATGAATTCTTCAACACTTCAATAATATAAGGACTCGAAAAGTAAGTAATGTGTTGGACGTGACCGATTATGTTTTGTTATCATCTCTTCGGTGCAAGTTTTCCACAAATGCTGGCGGACTCTGATTCGTGGTGGACGCCGTCATTGTCGGCTTTGATTTGAAGGTGCCAGCAACACCGGTGGCTGTGTCTGCCTGACTGGCTGGTTTATGGTTGGCTTAGTTTTTTGTGGAATTTGCAAATAATTTAATGATTTCTGTCTTTTGTGTTGTGATGTGGTCAACCGTGTTTGGCAAGGTCCGAGTTGATCAAAAAATTATAAAATTATTTCATATCGATTAATTTCTCAGCAATAAATGTAAGCCCATCAATTCTTATAATGAATTTATAAAGTACATTATTGTTTAAAATTTAAAAGAATTTTTAATTTTAATTAAAAGAATCTGTTGATTAAAATTTTAATTAATCTACAAGTGCATGTATTTGTACAATCTATCTTGCTATTTTTATATGATTATCCTATGAACAGTTCAATATGCTCATATCCAAAATAGATCTGTGCATTAACAATCTAATAAATAATATTCAGCTTCGCTCCAACTAATTTAATCCCTCTTAAAATATTTACCTTGTTTTGTTAGTATGCATCCCTTGTACTAATTAATGTGCTAATTCTTAATCAACAGATCAGTGAATATAAATGACATCTAACCTTAATTATATATCTCACGTCGACGTATCCTAAGATAGGCAACGGCATCTTGTGAGGTATGTAGGAAAAACATCTCATGAAGATGGAAAGCTTTCTGGGCCACTTGCATAAATTATTTCACGGCACGGGTGAATGAAAGTCTTCGCTCCACCAATGGTTTCCAGGTCCGTGGGAGCAGTCTAAGGGCACGTTCATATGGATGTGATACACGTGTAAGTCTAACTTCATTTCTTTTCAGCACCACTCACCGATTGAAACCTAAGCAAGTCTTTCTACTTCATGGCCGTCCACATCAAATTGTTAAGAGCTTTTATACAAATGCTCTTCCTTTTAAACGTATCACTATTTTCGTATGACAATGTTTTTCTTTTACAAATAAACCAGTCAATGGGAACTCTTTAATTGTGAAAAAGGAATCGATCTTGCTTTATTTTACAAAGATTTGGTGTATATATAATAAAAGGCTCCTACGATTCCTAAAGAATAAAGACCCCTAAAGAAACGTAACAATGCCGACTTCTACAGAATACAAACTCCTAAAGAAACATAACAACGCCTTCCATATATACAATTCTACCTAAACTACAACACCTTTCATATATACAATTCTACTTCAACTACAACAACTTCCATATATACAGTGTCCAATACTTCCCCTCAAGTTGGTGCTTGAAGATTTCGAATGCCCAACTTACAAAGAAAGTATTCAAACTGATGACGACCAAGTCCCTTTGTCAATATATCTGCCAATTATTCGTTGGTATGCACTTGACTTGTAACAATACTTCCTCGTTGTATTTTATCCCGAATAAAATGACAATCAATCTCAATATGTTTGGTTCTCTCATGGTACACAAGATTGGCAGCAATATGTAACGTTGCTTGATTGTCACAATACAAAGCATGCGAAATCTTCATTAAACACTCCCAAGAATTGTAAAAGTCCTCGCAACCACTTCAACTCACAAGTCGTAGTAGCCATGGAACTATACTTAACTTCAACAGAGGAGCGAGCTATCGTATGTTGCTTCTTGGTCTTCCAAGAAATAGGAGATTTACCCAACAACATTATATAACCTGTCAAAGAATGGCGAGTCAAAGGACATCTTGCCCAATATGTGTTAGAGTAGTGCCCTAAAGGCAATCCCCTTTAGCGCATTTTGTTCATAGTCATGTACAGACTTTATGAATAAA
>JANTNU010000009.1:11042786-11053645 GCA_024752395.1 Erythroxylum havanense
TTGAAAATTTCTCTTAATCTTAAACAACATTTGTAAAGGACTACTCTTCACTCAAAAGAAGTTATATAGATAGTTGTTGTACATTAGAAGAAGATAATGAATTTTTAAGTTAAGTTTGGAGAATGAATGTAGACTGAAGATTATTTGGCAGAATCATTATAAATTATTTTTCTCTTTTTTCTACTCTCTTTTATTATTCTTATGTTTATTTTATAATTATTTTATATGAATTTATCATAATTATTTTTTAGATAATATTTAAGAAATTAGTTGAAAAGAATTATAAAGTAAATTTTGTGTAAGCCTGAAAAAACAATTAAATATACACTACTCTTTTATTGAAAATATTTTTACACACTTTTTTTATTTATATTTCTTAATACATAAATATAATGGATATTAAATGTGAAGATATCATAGCACGTTTGGTAAGTGTAATGAATCTTGATTTATAATTATTCTGAATCTTTTATTGTCTCTTTTCTATTAATAATGCTTTTGGCATGAAGGTTTGTTGGGGATTATTCACGGAACCTACCAGCCTTTGGGTTCGGGTATTGGCTAGCAAGTATAAGTTCGATAGTGAGGCTGATTTGAATCCGATTCAACCTAACTCAAGCTCACCCTTATGGCACCTCGTGTGCAAGAATTGGGATGACATGATGACTAACTTGGCGTGGATTTTTGAGAACGGACAACATGTGCGCTTTTGGGAACATAGATGGGTGTCGGGACTCGATTTGCCATTAATTGAACTGGTGGTATCGCAAGTTTCGGATTCGATGAGATTTCGCGCGGTAGCCTCTTTTGTGACTGCCTCAGGGGAATGGGACTGGCAGGCCTTTGCATACCTCCTCCCGTCCAATGCCATCCAACTCATTGCTGCTATTTTTCTGCCCGATGAAAGCATGGATAATGATCGACCTTTTTGGTGCCCCTCGTCCTCGGGTTGTTTTACTTTGAAGATTGCCTATTTGAGCTTCTGTGGACAAAGCGATGTTATGTCGAGAGCTCCCTGACATCGGATTTGGAAGTGGGTTGGACCACAACAAATTAAAGTGTTCATGTAACTATGCTTAAGCAATGAGGTGCTAACAAATGCTGAAAGGTGCCGGAGGCATTTATCTACATCGAACACTTGTGAGGTATGCTTTGAATCCATTGAGAATACTATGCATATAATTCACGATTGTTGATTTGCTAGAGATGTATGGAGATCTATAAGCAAAGAGTATGGTTTTTTTTCCTCGAACTTGAGCTTGGATGCTTGGTTATTTCGCAACATTGCCGACATGCAATGCTATCAAACTGATGTGAGTTGGAATGTGGTGTTTGGGGTTATTATTTGGCTACTTTGGAAACGTCAAAATAGGGCTATCTTGGGGGATGATTCATAGCCCGCAGCCTTCACTGTTGAAGCTATTTGCTACATTGGTACACAGAAGGTAGTACAAATTGCAGCTGCTGTGCATGTCGAGCAAGGATTACCAGGGATCAAACGTGAGGAGCGGTTGGTGCTTTGGTCGAAACCGCCGGCAGGAGTATTCAAGCTGAATATCGACGCCTCGCTAGCGGCTAATGGCATGGCAGCGTATGGCGGAGGGGTTGTGCGCGACAGCCATGGTAATTGGGTAGGCGGCTTTGTGGTAAACATTGGTCGATGTCCAATTCTGAATGCGGAAGTGTGGTCTGTCCTCCATGGACTTGACTATGCTGCGAGTTTAAATTTGAGGCATATTCAAGTTGAATGTGATAATTTGTTAGCTGTTGACATGATTAATAGAGAGTATGCGGTTAATGTTTTAGTTGCCGCTTTGATTGCTCGAATACGCAAGCGAATGGAGTCTTTCGAGAGGATTTCGGTTACACATATACATTGGGAGGAAAATTTCGTCGCCGATGCTTTATCCCATCATGCTTATGACTTTAGTCTAGGTTTTCATTCTTTAGTTAGCCCACAGGATGCAGTGAATTTGTGGCTCTTTCATGATGTTATTAGTGTTACTTATGTTTGTTAGTTAGATACTTCTTTTCGGGCTTCGCCCACTTTACCTACTAAAAAAGAAAAACCCTAATCATGATTGGATTGCACCCTTAACATGTTTTAGAGTTCTTAAATTGATAAAGTTAATGAAATGACCATTTAATCTACCAATAGGGAATGTGTGTAAAAAATAAGTAAAGGTTTTCATTTATAATTTTTCAGGAATCAAAGCCCCCATTTTTTAAAATTAAATTTACGACTGCAGCTAACACGTTAATGGCAACCTGTCTGATATGGTCTTTGCGAGAACAATAACTTCGTTACAATATCTGAAATTGGAAATGTATGATAAGAATTTGAAGCCATTCCATACCCAAAAAAGGATTGGATTGGAACATAGCCAAATCTTTTGAAGGAAGTTTTCAGAAACCAGAAACCAAATGTAATCCAAAAATCGAATTTAACGATTTTCTTAGACAGAATTTGAAGTGACAAGTGTCTGATTATTGATTTTATGGCCAAGTAATTATCCTTTGCCTTCAATTTTCACACAACGTTGAAATAAAATAAAGAAATGTAAAGCAGAGGACCCTGAAATGCCATAAACCTGTTTGGTCATAGTTTCTGGGAAAATTTTCAGCTTCATCATGACAAGAATGAAAATGCTATGGCCACTATGTAGACCTAATAATTACAGTTTGACAGATGACTCCCTTCTGCTATATATCATTATATTATATCCCAGATCATTCAGAACTCAGAAATAACTAAAAACATGAAAGCAGAAGCAGCTGCATTTCCTATTCCTAAGCTCTTTCTTGCTTTCTTCCACGTTGTTTTCCTATCCTACCTCCCATTGAAGGCCACCTCTTCAGCAAGGACACAAGCAGAAGCTCTCATCAGATGGAAAGGCAGCTTAGACTCTTCACCACCTTCTCTCAGGTCATGGTCTACATCCAACTTGAACCACCTCTGCAACTGGACAGCCATTGTTTGCGAACCCACCTCAGCAACGGTCTCCAAACTCAAACTCTCCAACTTGAACATAACTGGAACACTTGCACAATTCAACTTCACTCCATTTGGGAATCTCGCAAGCTTTGACCTGCAGAATAACAAAGTTGAGGGAATCATACCATTGACCATTGGAAGTCTATCCAAGCTCACGTACCTGGACCTGAGCTCCAACTATTTTGAGGGCAACGTACCGATGGAGATTGGAGACTTGGCAGAGCTTAAGTATCTGAGTCTTTTCAACAACAATCTCAATGGTACTCTTCCTTTCCAACTTTGCAATCTTCAGAAGGTACAGTACTTAGACATTGGATCAAACTATTTGGAAACCCCAGATTGGTCCAAATTTTCTGGCATGGCTTCATTGACTCACTTTAGCCTCTCTCTCAATAGCTTTACTCTGGCATTCCCTGATTTCATATCCAGTTGCCGGAACTTGAGGTTTCTGGATATGTCCCAGAATCAGTTTATAGGCACAATGCCAGAATCGGTGTATACCAATCTTGGAAAGCTTCAGCACTTCAATGTCACAGAGAATTCATTCCAAGGACCATTATCAGCAAACATTTCTAAGCTTTCACGTCTCAGACACCTCCGCTTTGCAAACAACCAGTTCAATGGTGAGATTCCTACCAGTATCGGTTTGATGTCTTCTCTCCAGATTCTTGAGCTGTACAACAATTCATTTCAAGGAAACATTCCCTCTTCTTTAGGCCAACTTAGCCATCTAGAATTCCTCGATCTTCGAATGAATACCTTAAATTCAACAATTCCTCCAGAGCTTGGCCTTTGCAAGAACCTCACATACATGGCCTTGGCTCTGAATCAACTCAGTGGGGACTTGCCTTCCTCCTTGTCCAATCTGCATAACTTAGCCGATTTAGGCCTGTCTGACAACTTCTTCAGCGGTGAGCTCTCACCTCATTTCGTCGCCAACTGGACCATCTTGTTCTCTTTACAACTCCAGAACAATTTGTTCTCTGGAAGCATCCCACCTGAAATAGGATTATTGACAAATCTCAATATTCTGTTCCTATACAACAATACCTTCTCTGGGTCAATCCCACCAGAGATTGGTAACTTACAGAACTTAACAAGCTTAGATCTTTCAGGAAACCAACTCTCAGGAACAATTCCCCTAACAGTTTGGACTCTGTCAAATCTCGAAAGCTTAAACCTTTTCTCCAACAATCTCTCTGGAACACTCGCACCAGATGTCGGAAACATGACGTCACTACAAATTCTTGACCTCAACACCAACCAACTAAACGGAGATTTGCCCGAAACTATTTCACAACTTACTTCTCTTGAATCTATAAATCTTCTCACCAACAACTTCTCTGGAAACATTCCAGTTGATTTTGGAAAGTACATACCTTCACTGAGATACGTTAGCCTTTCGAACAACAGTTTCTCCGGTGAATTGCCGCCTGAACTGTGTAGTGGTTTCAGCATCGAACAACTAACAGTTAACAGCAACAATTTTACAGGATCACTGCCTATTTGCCTGAGAAATTGCTCAGGGTTAGTTAGGGTTCGTCTTGATGAGAACCAATTTAGTGGAAACATCACAGACTCATTCGGGATTCATCCAAATCTTTCTTTCATTACCATTAGCAAAAATCAGTTTTTCGGTCCAATTTCTCCGAATTGGGGAGAATGTCAAAATCTCACAAGTTTACAGATGGATGGAAACAGAATCTCCGGCGAAATTCCGACTCAGCTTGGGAAGTTGAATAAATTGGGTGTTTTAAGTCTAAAATCCAACAACTTGAGTGGGATGATTCCTCGCGAACTGGGAAATCTAAGCATGTTATTTAGGTTGGATTTAAGCCATAATCATTTGACAGGAGCTATTCCTCAGAACTTGGGCAAGTTGACAAGGCTCCAGTTTCTTGATTTGTCTAATAACCAGTTAAATGGTTCGATACAAGAAAAGCTCGTGAATTGCACGAAATTATCAAGCTTGGATTTGAGCCATAACAGTTTGATGGGTGAAATACCTTCAGATCTTGGAAGTATACACTCACTGCAGTATTTGTTGGATCTTAGTAGCAATGAGTTGTCGGGTTCCATACCTGAAAATCTAGGAATGCTTACATTTTTGGAAAGTCTCAATGTCTCACATAACAATTTATCAGGAAAAATTCCAGATGGTTTCTCTAGCATGATTAGCCTGCACTCGTTTGATTTCTCGTACAACAAGTTGTCAGGTAGTATCCCAACCGGTAGCAACTTCAAAAATGCATCAGCTTATGTTGGAAACTCGGCCTTGTGTGGGAATATACAAGGATTGCCTCCTTGCAATCCAATGTCAGCTGGTAAAAAATCCTCGAATTATGATAGAACATTTGCCATTGGAATAATCATTTCGCTTTGTGGTGTGTTAGCTATAGGAATTATTCTGTTTATTGCACTCCTAGCTCGTCGCAGATCCAGGCTGCTTGATGAAGAGACGAAAACCATTAACAAGCATGAGAGTTGTAAGTCAATGATC
Organism: Erythroxylum havanense; assembly: GCA_024752395.1. Lineage (NCBI taxonomy): Eukaryota > Viridiplantae > Streptophyta > Magnoliopsida > Malpighiales > Erythroxylaceae > Erythroxylum > Erythroxylum havanense. The sequence continues at coordinate 11,048,282 of JANTNU010000009.1, forward strand.
TGGGAAAGAGAAGGGAAATTCACGTTTGGAGAAATTGTTAAGGCCACTGATGACTTCAGGGACAAGTACTGCATCGGAAAAGGAGGATTTGGAACTGTATACAGAGCGGTATTGTCCACAGGTCAAGTTGTTGCAGTGAAGAAACTGAATATGTCTGATTCAAATGCCATCCCTGCGATAAATCGCCAAAGTTTTGAGAATGAGATTAAAATGTTGACGGAAGTCAGGCACCGGAACATCATCAAACTTTATGGTTTCTGCTCCAGGAGGGGCTGCATGTACTTGGTTTATGAGTATGTCTCGAGAGGAAGCCTTGGAAAGGTGTTGTATGGAATTGAAGGGGAGTCGGAGCTTGGCTGGGCTACAAGAATAAAAGTGGTGCAAGGAGTGGCTCATGCAATTTCATACCTGCATAATGACTGTTCTCCACCTATTGTTCACAGGGATGTAAGCTTAAATAACATATTGATAGAGTCAGATTTTGAGCCTAGACTTGCAGATTTTGGCACAGCCAGGTTGTTGATTGCAAATTCATCCAATTGGACTGCGGTTGCTGGGTCTTACGGATACATGGCTCCAGGTGAGCTAACTTTTAATGCTTTGCATTTGTCATTTCATTACTTGGAATTTGAGAAGAAGTGGCATAGTTGAACTAAATTTCCTGAAAGGATTCCTTAAAATGGATGTGCTAATGGCTAAGTTTTAGTGGCTGAATATGCTAGAGAACAAATAATTCCCCTGCCTAATTTGCAGAGTTGGCTCTTACAATGCGAGTTACAGACAAGTGCGATGTCTATAGCTTTGGGGTTGTAGCATTAGAGACTATGATGGGAAGGCACCCAGGAGAGTTTATATCTTCCTTAAGATCACCTACAACGCCTTCCTTATCAGAGTTACTCCTTAAAGATTTGCTAGACCAGAGGCTTCCAGCTCCTACAGGCCAATTAGCAGATAACATTGTTTTCATAGTCACAACTGCCGTAGCATGCATTCATGCCTCTCCAGATTCGCGACCCACAATGCATTTTGTGGCACGGGAGATATCGGCACGAACTCAAACTTACCAATCTGATCCTTTGCACAAGATGACTGCCACCAAGAATCTTCAAAAAAAGACAGCAACTTGAAGAGCTGTAATTTTGCACTTGCTTTTGGCTGCTTCAAGATATTCCTTATGTAATTTAGAAATTCCTGTACATAACCTCAATCTAATAAATAAAATGTAAGTAAGAGAAAATGAAGTGCTTGGAGAAGAAGCAACATGATTTGTCCTTGCCATGATAAACCTCTGTTTCTTCTCCAAAGATTCTCTTTTATACTGAATGCTGCTCGTGACTCATTTAGTCACAAAACATTCTGTTTTCTCGGGCAATTTAGAGGTAAAATATGATTCAAGTCCATATGCAACTGTCTTCATTAAAGTGTTGGAACTTTTAGATGTTTCTCAACTGACCAACAGCCTTGGATTGATCAATGAAAATGATCCATTCTTCGATACAATAGAGGACAAGCTTTCACAGACTAGCAAAATCTGTCTATATGACTACTGATACATTGACAATCCCCAGTGAAAACTTACAAAGCTTTTCTCAGAATTGATATAAGCAGTAAAAAAAACCAAATATGCTAGGGCTTTGACAAGTTTGAACTAGCAGTCCACCCCACATTGTTTAAGAATTGGGCCGGTTTGTTTGGGCAAGAAAGGATCAATTCGAACCCAAATGAGTGAGAAAATTGATGCAAGAAGAACAGACCAAAGGACTACAATGGTGGGAGTCCTGTTTTGCCTTCCCATCAGGCCTTTGAGGAAAGGGTAGAGATGAAGAATGACCCAAAAGGCAAAGAAGAGCTTCCCAAAAAGAGGACCCCATGAGCTATAGCCATTGTTGATTGCATCTGACACTCCAGCCACCACTCCCACCATGTTCAGGATAATTAGAGTGGTTGGTGGGATGAGAAGAGTTGTCCATTTGAAGAGGTAGAGCTCACCAAACTCCGTATCTTCTGCTGCTTTTGCTGTAACAGTGAAATTAGTGTCAACTCCACCAAGGACCTTGAGTAGGCCTTGGAATACCGCAAAAAGATGTGCTGAGACTCCTCCAATAACCCAGAACTGCTCATTACGCCACAAGTCCTCTAAAGACACCCCACTCCAACGAATTTCTAGCACTCCTGTTATGATGATGGAGAGGAAAAGTGCTAGGAACCATACACTGGCTAAGTTGTTAATCTGCAAGATATACAAATTTCTGGCTGTAAGTTCTAATGGATCGTTCATCACCAAGATACGTTAGTGTTAAAATTAATGACAATACCAAATACTTACAGTAGGAACGATGAATTTTCCAGTCAAAAGACATACAGCTGGGATAGTACAGTAGGCAAGTAAAGGAATGGACGTGAAAGGGTAAACAACAGTGTTAACGTAAGCGAGCCTTTGCAGCCATTTCAGTTTTCCTCCATATCCATACCATAGCGGACAGTGACGACTAAGGAAAATTTCTACAGACCCAAGAGCCCATCTCAGTACTTGGTGCAATCTATCTGATAGATTAATGGGAGCTGATCCCCTAAAAGCTGCTCTTTTTGGTGTACAGTAAACTGATTTCCATCCTCTGCAATGCATTTTGAAGCCTGTCAAGATGTCTTCTGTCACGGAACCATAAATCCATCCAACCTGCAAATCATCATGTTACAAGTGTCTGAAACCAACTTGTTTACGAGGATTTACATAAGCTCATGAGGAAATAAAGACATGCGAATGTGAGATAATAGGTTCAATACTCTAAATCCATCCAGCCAGTGAACATTGAGATAAGGCTCACCTCTTTGCCCCATTCAGTTTTCTCTTCATAACCACAACTTATGACATGGATAGCTTCCTTTATAAGTGATGAAGAATTAGTTCCTTCAGGCAGGCCACCGTCTTCCATCAGAGTGGAGGCAATAAATACTGGCGATTGCCCAAATCTTTTCTCAAAGTTCTTCTGTGACATGAGGGATGATTTTTCCAACTCTTCATAACCTTCAAGGCCTTCTTCAATTTCTTCCAGATCAAATGACCGTCCAGATGCTTTCCTTACGTAGTTTTTCCCCATCATTTTCTTTTTCTTGGGATATATAATTCTTCCAAGAAGACTCACTTGCCCTTTCTTCTTAGATTTTGACCTTCTCGAGCCACCGCAGCAACAGCAGCACCATGAAGGCCAACAATCACATGTCATCTTTGGCCTCTTCTCAGATTTTGGTGGATCATAGCCATACAAGGATTGCCGGTTGAAGACACATCCAGTACCAACATATACTGGTCCTTGGATCCCATCAAGGCCTTTCATGTTGATCTATTTATCAAAGAAATATACAAGATATGATTCAATGAGTAGCCAAAAATTTATCACGTATCAACTGCAAGTCTCTGATGATATGCTTACATCAAAGAATACAACATTGCGATTGGCATATCTGTCGTGACGATCAATACCATCAAACCTTTGAGGAAACTGCACATAGCAGATCTTCTTCCCAAGTTGGGGATCCATCAAAAAGCACATGGCTTCCCTTACAGCCTTGCAGTTGTTCAGGTAGTGATCACAATCCAAATTCAACATAAAAGGAGCATTGGTGAGCACTGCAGAGACTCGAATCTGGAGATGGCATAAGAGTTAGTTTTCGATCAAATTTGGACTAATAACCCAAAAACGCAACAACACCGTAGAAATTTTAGCGAGAGGTCTAATAATACGCAACTTTACACTAATTAATAGAGAGATTGTTTTCAAAGAAGTAAACCAAATAGTGACCCGAAAACAACTTACCAGAGCATTCATAGCACCGGCTTTCTTGTGGTGTGGATAGCCAGGTCGCTTTTCACGTGAGACGTAAACAAGTCGCGGAAGCTCTTTCCCTTCCACATCAAGTGCACCTTCACTTCCCAGATAAACCTGAAAAGGAACATATATTAAGAAATAGAGTAAGGAATATGAGAAAGCATATGTATACAGGATTTATTTAGACCTGAATCATGCCAGGATGATCCCTGGTGTTGTTTCCAGGCCATGGGGTGCCATCCTGCATCACCCATCCTTCTTCTGGTTTCTTCTGTGCCTTCGCCACCAATGCATTAATCTTCACCTTGAATTCTTCATACTCTCTCTACGATAAAAATACCACACGATCAATATATCAATGATTGGTTCACAGATAGTCACTTCGGAAACAGTTAGAGGGACTGGTTAGTTACCTTCATAGCTCTGCGCTCCTTAACAAAGTTGGGATGCACCTTATCTTTCAAGTAGTCAATCTTCTGAGAGAAATAGAACTCTGGAGCTCTTGGCTCAACATTGTGCTTTTTGCAGAAAGGTACCCACCTCCTTGCAAATTCGGCAGTTTCTGCTAATGTATCAAACAATAGCATCGACGCACCATCATCTGACACATAACAGCTGACCTTATCCACTGGATAATCAACAGACAATATTGACAGGACAGTATTTGCTGTTATTATTGGTGGCTCCTTGAGAGGATCCACAGTACTAACGAAAAAATCAACTGGGGCTAGCTTATTAGGCTCTCCCTCTCGCTCAAACCTCATGGATAGACGATCAAGATACGTTTCTCGAGTAATTGGTAACCATTTTGGAAACTGATCTAGTATCCAGGAGAGTGCAAACCATATCTCACAAATAACAGAGATGAGCCATAAGGGGAAAGCATCATAAGCTGGTGTCAAGATTCGGAAACGGAAAAAGAAAACAAGTATGATAAGTCTGAGAACAATAACAATGCGATACGGATTGATTTTGCTGGAGGCAATAGGAATTTTCCTCCACAATGGTTGCCTAGCTTCGGCCAAGCTGCAGAAGAGAAGTATTAAACTATGTCAGCATTATAGTTATTACTTCCCGACAAGAACCCTTCTACAAGTTGATAATGGCTTAAACATGGGACAGACTTTTCAAACTTGCATACATAAATTTCATATGATCTTGTTAGTAATTGGACAAGATGTCAATGATGAAAATCTGAACAACAAGCAAGGGCCACGAAAGAACAGATAATAAGGAAAAAGGCTTACAGGTAATCATCTTCATCTCCAGGATCATTTCCTCCATCATCTTTATTCACCAAGCCTCTCTTTTCTTGCCGGACTTTCCATTTCTCTACCCTCTCTTTCCACTCTGAGTTGCTGTACAAATCCTTTTCTCCTTCAAAATCCTTCCCAGCGACTGCAAACAAGTCGCACACAAAACCAAAGATATGGTTTGGTTATTTCCTGACGCCGAAACATGTTCAAACGTAGAACTTGTAGAGTATGATTTGGTTATTACCACTTCCTGTAGTAGAGAATGCTAGACCAGAGGGATG
>JANTNU010000009.1:11062998-11076909 GCA_024752395.1 Erythroxylum havanense
TGCGATCTCTAATCTATACAAAAGAGACCTAACATGTTAGCACGAGGAGCTCTATAATTGCTCCCCATGCCTACACAACCAAGCAGCACCTTAAGCTATATCAGCCCACTAAATGGCCATATCAAGAAGTACCTTTCCAAAATATGTTAATTCCCAGCAGAAGGTATTACAACTGAATTATTCAAGATTTACTTCAACACTTTTCCAGATAGTTACACATTGTTTACCTGTTTGCAGAGAATTACCACAGTGGAGGGATAGTTCAGTTCAGCTCGCATCCATCTGTCTTTGTCTTGCCTCTACTTTTTACTGCTACTCTTTCTCCAGTTCATCTTCTAAGGCCAATACAATCACAATTCAAGAAACAGGAAATACATATATACCAAAAATACGTATAAATCTACTACTTATTTCGTATCTATCAAATAATATGGCCTTGTACATAATAAAATATAAAGGTAATATTCATATTGCAAACTCATGAAATTATATGGTATAAGTGTCAGTTTATTATAATTCTTCATCTTATTTAGATATACATGAAAAAGTTTATAAAATAAATATACATTGTAAATAAAATTATGATAAAATCATAATTAGGAGATTCATATTACATTTATATCTTATCCTTAAATTATTTCTAGTCATTATTATATTATGATTTAATGAAGTTGAAAAACACTAGTATTTTTCTTCTTTATGAAGAAAGTAACCAATCTAATAAACTAAAGTATGAGGATACTTACACAATATGAGTAATTGTTAGGGAACAAATTTATTGAATTGACATCATATGAGATTTTCATTTGAAATATTACTTGCATGTCTATGGAAATTCTCATTGTGATGATTATTTAAGTAATCATTTGATTTAAGATCTCCAAAATCTTGTATAAAAATTATTATTTTATAACCTATTGTAATTAATAGTAGCTCAATCTGGAGTTGTTAGATATAATATGGATTATATGAAGATAATTGAGTGATCAATATAAGATTCATATTCTTAAAATCATTACTAAGAATGTTTCATTATTTTCGATTAATATTAATTTGAGAAATTATTAGTTAAGGTGAAATGACCTTGAAAATAGTTTTCAAATGTTATTAATTGAATCAATTACTAATGAAAAGAACGAATATGATTATACTTAAATGAGATAGACATAATTTCTATACTCTATCTTTAATCACAATATTATACTGTGAAAGAATTAGGTTATGTGAAAAAATTATGCACAGAAATGTTAATCAAAATTACTTTGATATTTTTAAATATTTGAGTGATCACGATACATTTCTAGATATCAATCTTGATCTATGGATATAAATTATTTAGTTAGAGAATTAAAATTAAATTAAAAAGAGTTTAATTTATATGCTCCTAAATTATGATTTATGATTACAATTTATATCCATTGTCAACAATTTAGGAATCTAATAGGTCACGCTCAAAGAATAGGTTGAAGAGAGACGTTGTATTTTAATCAAGTTGGACTTAATTGTAAAACTTGATAAACTTTGCGATTAAATATGAAACATTTAATAAATAAATATTGATATAAGATGTTGAATCTTTTTTACCACAATTGGTATTTAAAAATTAAGTTTAATTAAAATTTGATTGAAATTAAAATTTTATTTTAACTAAATTACTAAAATATCTAAAAATTATTAAAAATAGACTTACGTATAAAGAGAGTTAGCACTTTTTGCCTAACTCTCTATACAATAGTTGTAAAATTCTCTCAATAAATTTTGTAGATATTGTTAGTCTAACACACCACTACTATAAAGCATACATCTAAACATCCAAAGCACATTCAAGAACATACCCTATGAGAATGGCATGTTAGAGCAATCAAATTCACTATTATGACATCATACAGAACATAAGTGATCATAAGTTCAACATTTCTCATTTCATTTCACAAACATCATTTACATTGTCATTACATCTCATAATCCATATATGTACATTACAAAAACATTTGAGAGTTTACTGTTCTTTACAAAATATCTAACATGAAACGAGATGTTAACAAAAATAATTTATCTAAACTCCTCAAACATTAGTTGACCAGACTTTTGTGCCATTCTTGATTCCAAAATTGACAATACTAGAATGTTACTAGATTGCCTTAGAAGCTAGGTCTCCTCAATACCGAAAAACAATGTTGCAATTTTGATGAGTTTTGCGAACTCAGTGAGTAAATCATCATCGATGTGCTCACTCAAGTCAAAACACAACATCACAAGTATACAACCAAATTCGCAAGTATATCACATTAGCTTGAATCAATTCCCATATAGCTTTTATACCAAATCATACTAAACATCATATCTTAATGAGCATATTATAATATAAACATGTCATATAATCTTTTCAGAACAATCCAATCTTTCACCTCAATCATTTATATCATCAACATATATACAAGTATTGCAGATCACTATATCAACACAATTCGGCTTTTTTCCACAATCATTCACATGTACACAAACAGAGCATAACATTATATCAACTCAATTTAGTCATTCTTTACAATGATTCACATGATACATGTAAGATATATTTGCAATACACATAAGACTCCACTTTTATTTTTATTTTGTTGTGACCGAGCGCACTATCTCATATCTATTGTGGATACCGGGTTCATTTCAGATATTGTCTCGTACCTATTGTAGATATCGAGCTCATTAATCGTTGAGCTTGTAGTTCTGTGTGCACATTTATGAGCTTTAAGATCTTTTTCATGTTGGTCACTCCGATCACAACTTCTTTATCTAATTATGCATATCAATGTAATGAAAATGCATCAAATCACATATTATGCTATTAGTAACTCTCATTCATTGTGCATAGTCATATAACACATTCATTGGATCTAAGTCCGACATTCAACATATAGCTAAGAACACAATTTTCATATTCACATTCAATTTGCAAACACTTCCAATGCAGTCCAAAAATCAAATTCCTCGGACCATCAATGTTCGAAATTAACACAATCATAACAATAATAATTCAATATCTAACAGTTAATTAGGAACAATTCAAATATAGTAAGCAAACATCTAGGTTAACTCACAGTATACTCCAGATAGATATTGCCTTGACGAGCCAGCAATGATTGGAAGTTGTCGGTCAATTTGTGCATATACACATATGTACACATTACTAACTTGTTTAATCAAATAAGTACTTAATCATACACATGTATATGTGTATGTTCAATGATGCTCAATTGACTTTCTCGGGTATGTATTCTTATATATAGATCTCAACAATGCAATTTGTGCTTACACACCCTATGACCATTCAAACATCATATTTTGTATACTACCATTTTGCAATAAGTTTTGTACCTTTAAGTTAGCTTGATTTACTCCCAATTCATCAACCATACTTTATGAACATTTTCATGATAAAAAAGCCTCTTATTATCCACACATAATTGTTACTTTAGATCTGGAATCTAAGCAAGTTAGATCTATACATTCACCAAACCTTTTTCTAGCAATATATATTCATACATTTACCTAATTCTCATTGATAATTACCCCATGTTCATCAATACTTATTCATCTATACGTTATTACTTATGTCCTTAAGATCAAGTTTGCATTAAAAGAAGTCATTTATTCCTTTAACAAATCAAAATTTCCAGATTTGAACTCAACCATATCGGAACAGTCCTTTCTTTAGGTTATGACGTCAATTAACTACATAAACTTATCAAACTCTTAACCAATTAATCAAGCAACAATATAGGCTCATTCCTAGCCTTAATCAAGTCCAAATATATCAAATTAGAGTGAAATTTATCAGCTAGTTCAACATGTACATAAGGATGAAATTAAAATTCCAAAATTTGTCATCAACATCACTAATGTGTGTAACCTTACTACCTTCAATACTTCACAAATTTTATAAGCTGAGAGACATCACTAACACCTGAAATTTTCCAGATTTCATTTCCTTTAAGGTTATTTCATTTTAGGTTAATTTAACTTCCATATTGGTTTTATTAAGGCTTACAAAATTCTGCTCACTTATGTCATTAACAATCACTTTTTACAAACACACCTACAATTCTAATTTTTTAGATTCGAAAACACCTTAATAGCACCTATCTTTAGCATGAAGTCTCCATCAATTATACTTCAAATCTCAACTTAAATAATTCATACAACAGCCCATAAACAACTGTTTTCGTATATGCAAAAGCAAAATAGAGAAGTACCCATTCATTCTCCATTTTCCAACACATCTTCAACATCAACATTATACACAATCTATCTCAATTTAATCATCATAACTTTATGTTATAACATCCCACAAAGAACAACACCTTACTTACTTTTCTAGCTCAAAATTTTACCTCAATGATCAAGCTAACTTGGTTCTCCAGGCATGCAATATCATCCAAGTACAAGATGAAAGTAAAAATGATTTTAGCAAAGGCAAAATGATGATAGCAGATTATAGTTATCCTTGAGTATATTTTTTTGTGTGGATCTTGAAATCACTATGAAGGAAATTGAAGCAAGATTCAATAGCTATGAGGGTTTCGGTGGTGAGAGTAATGGAAATAGGGAGAATGAACAAAGCATAAACTACTCCTGTAGTAGCTTTACTCATCAAGTGCTAGGTGTCATGTGTCACTAAGCATGTAAGCCACTTATCCCCTCTATAATTTGTCAATTGTCACCTAGTTAATGGTCCATTTATCACTCATTCATTGCTACCATTTGTCGATTAATTATCTATGCCCATTAATTTATCTATGCCAGTCACTCAATTTATAGGCTTAGTCATTTTAATTTTTCATGTGGTAACTTGTCTTGCTACTTGGCATTTTTCCTAGTATAAATGTACCTTTTAATTCATCAATTTTTTAACTGTAACAATAAATTCCAAGTTTACTAATGATTGTCCCCAAACCCAAATTCAAGACATAAACAATACACAATTAACATTATGATCATTTTAAACCTTTCATACCCCGAAATATGTCAATTAAGTGCATATATTATCTTTGCAACTTGTATTAATTCATAATTCATGTGTGTATGCTAATGATATTCATGTGAATGAAATGCAATTCATGAATTCTCAATAATATGCCCATGTACAATATTCTAGGTTTTAACCATTAGTATGGAAAACGGGCTACTATAGTTAGAGATCAGATATTTGTGTGACTATAAGTGGTTGAGAAAAATTAATTTAAAATAGTTTAAGGAAAATATCAAGAAAAAGATTAAACTTCATAATAAAGTATGAATTAAAATTTATGCTTTATTATATTGTATGTGTTAATCATGTTAAAAATTTAAAATGATCTTGACTTTTGAGAAATTAAACAAAAAAAATTTGCTATTATTTTATTTTACATAAAATCCAATCCCTCCCCAAATTTCTAACAATAACTTGGGGATGCCTTCTACATTGTATGCAGCAACATGTTCTAGTTTTAAATAAGATGAAATGCTACTTTTGAAGTCAATATACTGGATTAGATAAATTCGTTCCTTAACCTATTGAGATGAACATTTATTGTGTTTTGTATCATCAATTACTAAATTGCAGCGTTACATGCTCTAAAACATGTGTAATATCTCGCATCATATACTTGACATCGAAAGTCTATATTTTTATTTAAAAATGTTAAGGAGACATTATCTTGGTTACTCCCAATAACCATTATAATTAATATTAATTAAATTATTAAATAATTTTAACATACAAAAGTAATTTAGTCATTATGATGATTATAAATACTACTGAAATGATGAATGTGTGACCTTTTATAAAAAATATGGTGTCAATTTTACTTTAACATTCTTTCCCTTTTCCACCTTCTATTTCTGACTTTCTTTATGAATCAAATTAATACCGAGTGAAATGTCCTTTTACTAAAATTACAAAATTATCATTTTCCATGATGATTTTCTTTTTTTGAGGGACATTATTATATTACTCAAATGGGTTTTACTTGAATTGCACTTTATTGATTTTACATAGAAATTGAAAACATATACTTCTCCTACATCTACTAAATTTAAATTTGAATGTATACGGAAATACTCCCAAAGTCTCATTTAATCACCAGCAATACAAGAATCAAAATAAAAAATAAGAATAGGAATGAAAAGTGAGAATCAGAATAAGAATAAAATTACTAATGATACGTGTTCGATATGCAAGCACTAAAAATGAGATAGTAGAAGTTAATAGTTATACCAGTGTTTAGTATCAAATATTAAGAATGATAATGACAATTTTTTACTTAGGTTTGATTATTATGTGATTGATTTTGTAAATAATTAATTAAAATATTTTGTATTATTATTAATTTAAAATATATTTAATAAATAATAATTTAAATTATTATAAAAATGCATTAGCTATCTGCTCTCGGGTTGGGCAGTACGAATAAGGGCAATCACTCATTCTTATTCTTAAACCAGCATTCTTTAAACCAAAGAGTGGGTTAGAAAGGGGGAAAGCTCTCCGTTCTTGGTTTTCCTGTAGCTAGATCCTCCGGAATCAGATGAATCTTTAGTTAGAATGTGATTCCAACTTAACATCTTTTGAGAAGAGTTGCTCTTTGGAGAGCTAGTACAACGAAAATTTTTAGATGTGTTTGGGGAGGAGTTATTGTCTATCATTGGCTTCTATGGTAGAATCAGTCGGGTGGTTGAGAGGCGGTGGTTTACCCTGTGGTGGATGTTAGCAGTTCGAGTCCACTTATCTCCAACTCGGGAACTTAGCCGATACAAAGCTATACGATAGCGCCCAATTTTTCCAATTCAGCAGTTCGATATATGATTTATCATTTATGAACGTTGATAAGATCCTTCCTTTTAGTTTAGTAGCAGCAGTTCGATCTATGATTTATCATTTATGGACGTTGATAAGATCCTTCCTTTTAGTTTAGTATCACCTTAGGATGGCATAGCCTTCAAACAAGGAAAGGCTTACGATAGATACCTAGGCACCTAGAGATGAAGAAGGGCATAGTAAGCAATGAAATGCTTCATGGAATTGAAAATAATCGTAGATCTAGAGATTCCTGAATAGGTCAACCTTTCAAAATGCTGCTGAATCCATAAGCAAGCAAGAGACAACCTGTTGTACTGAGGCATCTTAGTAACCAAAGGAAAATAAAGAAAAAGCAATTCTCGTAGTAGTAGCGAGCGAAATGGGAGCAGCTTAAATTGTGAAAACGGGATTGTGGGAGAGCAATACAAGAATCGTGCTGCTAGGTGAAGCGGTGGAGTGCTACACCTTAGATGGCGAAAGTCTAGTAGCCGAAAGCATCACTAGTTTACATTCTGACCCGAGTAGCATGGGGCATGTGGAATCCTATGTGAATTAGCAAGGACCATCTTGCAAGGCTAAATACTCCTAAGTGACTAATAGCGAAATAGTATAGTGAGGGAATGGTGAAAAGAACCCTCATCGGGTAGTGAAATAGAACATAAAACTGTAAGCTCCCAAGCAGCGGGAGGAGCCCAAGGTTCTGACCGAGTGCTTGTTGAAGAATGAGCCGGTAACTCATAGGCAGTGGTTTGATTAAGGGAAACTCACAAGAGCTATAGTGAAAGCGAGTCTTCATAGGGCAATTGTCACTGCTTATGGACCCAAATTTGGGTGATCTATCCATAACTGGGATGAAGCTTGAGTGAAACTAAGTGGAGGTCCGAACCGACTGATGTTAAACAACCAGCAGATGAGTTGTGGTTAGGGGTGAAATGCCACTTGCACCCAGAGCTAGCTAGTTCTCCCCGAAATGCGTTGAGGTGCAGCAGTTGACTAGACATCTAGGGATAAAGCACTGTTTGGTGCGGGCCACAAGAGCGATACCAAATTGAGGCAAACTCTGAATACTAGATATGACCTCAAAATAACAGGGGTTAAGGTCAGCCGGTGAGATGATGGGGGATAAGCTTCATCGTCGAGAGGGAAACAACCCGGATCACCAGCTAAGGCTCCTAAATAACTGCTCAATGATAAAGGAGGTAGGGGTGCAGAGACAACCAAGAGGTTTGCCTAGAAGCAGTCACCCTTGAAAGAGTGTATAATAAATCACTGATCGAGTGTTCTTATACCGAAGATGAACAGGGCTAAGCAATATGCCGAAATTGTGGGATGTAAAAATGCATCGGTAGGGGAGCAATCCCTCTTAAAGGGAAACATATGCTCAAGGGTGGATGAAACGAAAGCGAGAATGTCAACTTGAGTAACGCAAACATTAGTGAGAATCCAATGCCCTGAAAACCTAAGGGTTCCTCTGCAAGTTTTGTCTACAGATGGTGAGTCAAGGCCTAAGATCAGGCCAAAAGGCATGGTTAATGGACAACAGGTGAATATTCCTATACTACCCCTTATTAGTCTCGAGGGATGGAGAGGCTAGGTTAGCCAAAAGATGGATATCGGTTTAAGGACGCACGGTGTCCCTACTTTTTTAGGGTAAGAAGGGGTAGAGAAAATGCCTCGAGCCAATGTTCGAGTACTAGGCACTACGGCGCTAAAGTAACCCATGTCATACTCCCAGGAAAAGCTCGAACGGCCTTCAACAAAAGGGTACCTGTACCCAAAACTGACATAGGTGGGTAGGTAGAGAATACCTAGGGGAATAAGACAATTTTCTCTAAGGAACTCGACAAAATAGTCCCATAACTTCGGGAGAAGGGGTGCCTCCTCACAAAGGGGGTGCAGTGATAAGGCCCGGGTGATTGTTTACAAAAACACAAGTCTATGCAAAGTTGTAAGACCATATATAGGGGCTGACGCCTTCCCAGTGCCGGAAGGTCAAGGAATTTGGTGACCTAATGATAGGGGAGCTGGTGACCAAAGCCCCGGTGAATGCCGGCCATAACTATAATGGTCCTAAGGTAGCGAAATTTCTTGTTGGGTAAGTTTCGATCCGTAAGAAAGTCATAACAAATTGGGCACTGTCTCGAAGAGAGGCTCGATGAAATAGACATGTTTGTGAAGATGCGGACTACCTGCACCTGGATAGGAAGACCCTATAAAGCTTCACTGTTCCCTGAGATTGGCTTTGGGGCCTTTCTTACGCAGCTTAGGTAGAAGGCGAAGAAGGCCCCCTTCCGGGGGAGTCCAAGCCATTAGTGAGATACCACTATAGAATAGTTAAAATTCTAACCTTGTGTTAGGACCTATAGGCTAAGGGACAGTCTCAAATAGACAGTTTTTATAGTGTATAGGCCTCCTAAAGGTAACGAAGGCATGCAAAGGTTTCATCAGGTCGGACAGAGATTGGCCCTTGAGTGCAAAGGCAAAAAGGAGCTTGACTGCAAGACCTACCTACTGAGCAGGGACGAAAGTCGACCTTAGTGATCTGACGATGCTGAGTGGAAGGGTTGTTGCCCAACGAATAGAAGTTACTCTAGGGATAATAGGCTGATCTTTTCCAACAACTCACATCGACGAGAAGGTTTGGCACTTCGATGTCAGCTCTTCGCCACCTGGGGCTATAGTATGTTCCAAGGGTTGGGTTGTTCGCCCATTAAAGCAGTATGTGAGCTAGGTTCAGAACATCGTGAGACAGTTCGATCTATATCTGTTGTAAGCCTTATAGCATTGAGAGGACCTTTCTCTAGTATGAGAGGATCGAGAAGGACATACCTTTGGTGTACCAGTTATCGTGCCTACGATAAACGCTGGGTATCCAAGTGTAGAACAGATAATTATTGAAAGCATGTAAGTAAAAAGCCCATCCTAAGATGAGTGCTCTTCTATTTCGACTTACCTAGAGCCCTAGTAACACAACCGAGGTAGTGACGGGTTCCCTGCCCCTACGGGGATGGAGTGACAAAAGTTTTGAGAATTCAAGAGGTCACGGCAAGATGAGCAGTATATCATTACGATAGGTGTCAAATGAATGTGCGGTGATGCATGCGCCTGATGCATCCTAACAGACCGGTAGATTTGAACCTTGTTCTTATATGACCCGATCAATTCGATCAGCTATTTGCCATCTATTTTTCTTGTTCAACTCTTTAACAACATGAAAAGAAAACAAAAGCTCCCCCCCTCCCCCCCATTGATACAAGTGATGGAAGGGAAGAGGCCTTTGGTGTCCCAGCCAATCAAGAATTAGGGCCACTCAATCACTAGCCAATAAAATATGCCTTTTTCTCATTCTTTTCTTCGTTCATGGTTTGATATTCTGGTGTCCTAGTTATAGAAGAGCCATACCAATCCATCCCGAACTTGGTGGTTAAACTCTATTGTGATGAAGATACTCTAGGGGAGGTCATGTGGAAAAATAGCTTGACGCCAGGATAATAAAAAACTTAACATCCCTCATTTTTATTACTCTTTCAATTTGAAAAAAATGTTGTCTTATTCCAAACCCCAATTATGAAATCCCTTCTCTTTTAATAATTTAATAAATTATTAATTTTTAAATAATTGCATATGATTTTTATAAGAAAAATTTAGAAAATTGTATTGAAATTATTTTATGATATAAAGTCAATGAAATAAAATAAAATAATTATTAAATAAATTAAATAAAGTAATGTACAATGTTGATAATAAGAAAGAAACAGAAAGAAAAAAAGAAGTTATGTTTGCCCACGACTATTTTATTTGTTATTCATGATATCTTATTTCAGGTTAAACAAGATTATCTAAAATTTATTTGTCAATCTTTATCTTATCCATTACTGACAACCAAACAAGCAAAAATTAAAGAATGTAAGTTACATACTTCTTATGACGTCTTCATTACTAATCACCAAATGTATGTTTTCTTGTCATTAGACAGAACTTATGATGATTCCCTAATTTGTTTGCATTGTCAATCACTAAAAAGTAAAAACTTCTATTCCAAATGCAATAATATGATAAATTTAATTATGAAAACCCACTTGAGTAGTGCCCTTGATCGTTTGAAACTTGGCGCCATTTGTTGTAATTCCAAATAAACCAATATTGGATTTTTTTCTTTCCAAATGAGCTTTTGATTCATTTTTTATAGCTTGCATCATAGCACATAAATTGAAATACACAAGCTTTATTTCACAAAAAAAGCACATAACATTATGAAAAACATGAGCTTGGCTTGTATTGTTTTTATTTTTGGTGTCAATTAGGGTAGTCTATTACATCGCTCTTGGATGCAGTAAGAAGGGGTTGTCTTATTAAGAATATGATAAATAAAAGGCCTAAATAGAAAAGGGTGGCCTTCATCCATTAGCTCTTCTAGGGCTTTATCAGGTAGTGTCGCTAAGTCCTAGTAACAGCCCCATTGAATACCTAGGTTGATTTCCATTTAATACTACTCTATGATATGCAGGTTTCATGCGACCATTTGTCTAGGCCTATATTCATATAAAAGTAACCCAATATCAGTATTGTGAGATCCCACATCGGTTGGAGAGGAGAACGAAGTACGCCTTATAAGGGTATGAATACCTCTCCCCATAGACGCATTTTTCTGGGTTTGCGAATAGCAAAATCATGAGGTTCTTGGCTCGAAGGGGCAACCCAAAGCCGACAATATCTGTGAATGGATGGTCTAGGCTGTTACAAATGGTATCAAAGCCTATTCCTGACCCGTTGTACCAGCGAGGATGCTAGGCCCTAAGGGGGGTCGATTGTGAGATCCTACATCGATTGGAGAGGAGAACGAAATATGCCTTATAAGGGTATAAATAACTCTCCCCTATAGACGCATTTTTTCGGGTGTGAGAAGAGCAAAACTATGAGGGTCTTGGCCCGAAGGAAAAATTCAAAGCGGACAATATATGTGAGGGGTAGTCTGGGCTGTTACAAGTATCTCCAAATGGGATCACTACAATAAAGCTAACCTTTGGCTACGTTTTATTTGACGATGATTTCAAAATCATAGCTAAAAGTTAGCTTTTGGTGATGATTTCTAAAAATATTGCCAAAGGCCTATCGTTTCATGACATATAGGAATCATCCTTTTTCGACAGTTTAGCACCCTTTGGCAACAACTTTAGAAATTGTCGCAAAAAATTAGACTTTTAGTGACGGTTTTCAAAATCATCCCCAAAATCCTAAATAACAGAATAACTCTCTTATTTATAATTATGAATTCACTAACTTTGACTTGATCACTTTGTGATTGAACATCATATTGAGAAAAATTAAATTTAATATTGACAATGATTCTAAGTGTAAAAATAAATTTAGCTAACAAAAAATGTCAAATCATTTCAATAATTTATGAAACTATAAACTCAAAATTAATTAATATTACATAGATTTGTACTTTTATTTTTCCTTTAAATTATATGATTTGACAATTTTATATGGTGTCACAAAATTTTCAAATAGTTTAAACATGAAGTTTGTAATATAATGATATATGATTCTTACAGAAAAAAACAATAAATATTGATATGTGGTAAGTAATATAATATAATGATATATGATAAGTAATACAAGATTTTAATTAGAAGTTGAACAATTCTTACAGACAAAACAATAAATAAAGTTTCATGCTTAATCCATCAAAAAGAAAAAGAAATAATTATTTTTCTAGATTCCAAGTGACATGAGACTCGATAGATAAGGTAAAGGAGTTCCTTATGTCTGGATTCCTAAGAAGGCTTCTTGCACGTTTTAAGGCATCAATTGAAACAGTCAAAGATCTTCCCTAAGAGTTGATTTATTAGCACCCTCTTCTAACAACTTCTTGGCTTTAACTAAACTAGCAGAAGATACAGTGAATGATTTCCCAAATGCAATATATCACTGAATTAGATGAACCGCACGTACCATGCGTTTCACCTAAGGAACAAACAATATAAAACTTAAAAAACTAAATCAAACAGTATAAAGAACCTAAATTCAAACACATGTATAATCAATTCAATGCCTTCATTATCGTCACAATGAACATACATAGTTTTTGCAATCGATAACTGCTCCAAGATAATTGATTTTTCTAATCCTGTATGGAACATCAGCACATCGACATCGCCTCCATTTTCATCTATGTTTTTTTTGAAGATTTGAGGAAGCTTTACATAACTTATAATATAGAAAATCATATATTTATCTAATAGCTTCTTAATAGAAAATGAGATACAGATAATAAAGAAACAGAGCTAATTCAGATGATACGAAAAACCATGAAGAAGAAGATTGTCTATTGCAGGTAAGTCGTGATTAGAATTTGATGAAGAGATATTATATATCAATTTGTTCTTTATCAGGGAGAATTCTGCCACATTCCTCCCATCAGAGTTCATTTATGCCATTAGAAATTATCTACCATGTCAACATTCTACGATGAATTTATGTTAACAGTTTTATTATGAAAAGTCAATAAAGGCAAAGACAAGTCATAGATAAAATCAATATAGATGCGAAGTGTAAAATTTAATAAGGAAATGAAAAATTATATGAATTTATATGCAATTAACAAAATATTCATAGAAGAAGAAAAGATAGTCGGAACTAGGGGTGAACATAATTCAGGCCGACCCGATTACCCGGCCCGGCCCGAATTAATTCGGGTAGTAAAATAAAAAAATTCGATAAATCGGGCCGGCCCGAAAATTACCCGAATTATTTCGGGTAAGGTTCGGGTAACTCCGAAAAAATTTGGATTACCCGATTTACCTGAATTAAGTTAGTTGTCTTTACTCTTTAGTATTATTACTTATTATTAGTTTGAAATACAATTAAACTTAGGGCTTCTCTTCTTCGACCCCTAACTTCCCAATTCTTCTTCTCCTAACTCCGAAAAAATTCGGGTTACCCGATTTACCTGAATTAAGTTAGTTGTCTTTACTCTTTAGTATTATTACTTAATATTAGTTTGAAATACAATTAAAATTAGGGCTTCTCTTCTTCGACCCCTAACTTCCCGATTCTTCTTCTCCAATCTC
>JANTNU010000009.1:11225960-11236434 GCA_024752395.1 Erythroxylum havanense
TCAATAAATGAGACTTGAAGTGCATAAATGCAACACGCTCTATACCCCAAGGCTCCCTCCTCTCGTGCAGCCTGTGCCTTTGCAGTGTAAGGGAAGGATATTAATTGATGACATTCTTTTTATTTCTCTGCATTGGAGGCAAACCCAAAAACATGAGAAAAGCATAGAATCTCAATTATTTATTTTGTAGGATCTACGCGAAACTTATGCGGGACTCACATAAATAAATGACTGAGATTCATTGAACACAATAAGATACCATAATATTAGACAGAGGATCTGAACTCCAAAAACATGATACATAACTTCTTCCACAGATTTTGTTTTGCTTTTCTCACTAAAAGAATGAAACAGCACATTATTATGTCTCTTCACACTCTCCGCTTTGGTTTTCACTGCTTTTCTTCTGTACTCAGAAGAAGAAGATACAAGTGGCTTAGATCCTTGGGCATTACACCCCTGGACTTGTACTTTTCAGTTTAACCAGTCGAACAAAGCAAACATAGACATGAGCATCCAGTGAATTGGGATTTTCCTATGTGGGTGTTTCGAACAATTCTAGCTCATACGGTGGTTGGCTTCTTCTGGGTGGCAGACTTTCATGCAAGATCACTGAGGCATTTAAGAAGCGCTGTGCTGTGCCTGTGGCCCAATATAATAAGCAGACTACTTATAGTTAGGGACCGCAATGAGATAGATGTTTACTGCCAGCACTCTGGATTTGGACTGAAATTTAATGGGCCTTTGAAATAGCATTCCGACATTAGTTGTCCTTTCAAGTCCGAACTCGACCTATCCCAAAATCAACGCTATTAACTGTTAAAAAGTTTTCATTAGTTAACACCATGCGCGAAACTAGGAATCTCGTTAATGTGAATAATGTTAACAATCCAAATTAGAGCTCATCTTCCAATATAGACAAGTTTTCACCCAATCCATGATCAGTCTTCAACTTTCTATTGCATAAAGAACAAGATTTGCAGTCACAGATGCAGCCCACAATTCAAACGTTAAAAGTGCAGTTCTCATAATTGCCAAAATTTTATGAATGCCTGAAGTTGATGCCAAAACTTGGATGCTTATTCAACTCACAATTTATTTTCTGCAGAAGAAACATCTCAGCTGCTACAAGAACAATACAAAAGAAAAAATATAAGTTTGAGGACTGTTGGTCTACGCTAATGTGAAAGATTGATCTGAAACGGACAAAACTTCTTGACAAATTCTACATTCATATGCAATTTCATCACAAAGGCCCGCAACACTCTTACCTGATCTGCACAAACCAAAGCAGTTAATTACAATGGTTGTGGTTTGTAATGCTTTAATCTAACTTGTACATCATGACTGGTCTCTTTGCTCGTTCCTCCAAGAATTTTTTGCAGCTTCAGCTGATGAGGCACTGGAATCACCTTCTCCTTCCTTTGGTTTTGAGAAGAAAGGATCCCATTCATGACCTCCAACCTCCCTTTGTCCTTCCTCTAACAATGCATATTTCCAACTATTCTCCTCAATGAAATTATCATATTCAGTGCGCCCTCCGATAATGTTCTTCCTCAGCCTTGTAACTTTGTCAATCACTGCCTGCACAGCAACGTCAAAAGCATCTTTGAGAGTTTCCAATTTTGAGCGAGGATCTGCATATATAAGCCTTGGGATGAGATCTATAACCGTCTCCCTCATGATTTTCACTTGCTCAGGAGGTATCTGGCGAAGCCGTTCCTCTATGCTGAGATTTCTTTTACGGACATCATCCTCTGGAATGAATACCGAATAAGTGGTGTAGTTCTTTGGAAGATGCCAGGTATACTGTGTGTATGCCGATCCAGGATGGAAGAAGACAGGAATGCAACCGGCTAACATTGAGTCAAAAGCTGACCTTCGTGTATATGAGTCCCCCTGAGGTTGCAAGCAAAAAAGTGAGCTTTGAAACATCTGCGTTATGCTGCTCGGAGAATGACACTTGCTTTCCCCGAAATCACATTCCAATAGCTTGCAAACGTTTGATTTCCTACACTGATCAATGATCTGCCCTCTAATTGACTTTGGGTTATCAGGTCGAGGTGCCCCAGCAAAGGAGAAGAGCCATTTCCGCTCTAGCTTCCTCATCCGATCTTGCCAAATGAAAACATCAGCATCCTTTGCAGGATGGAAGTACGTAGGGTAAGGAATGCCAAAATCGTTAGCATTCCATGGACTAGATTCCACCACAAGCATTGACATATTTTTTGCAGCAGGCAGAAACAAAAGTTTGTTACCCCAGTCCGATTCTTCATCAGATAATCTCCTAAAATCCCAAGTTATCCTCCCGGCCACCAGAAAATGATCCCTGCCATCCATGATCCCCCACTCAGGTCTCTTCATAAGCCAATCAACTAAATCAAGCGAAGCAGCATCTCTTGTCGAAATATTGTATCCCCAAAGATACCTTGCAATGTCAAACCCTGCATAGAACGGCACAAAAATTGCTGCAGCAAGCGACGAGTCCTTGGTCAAGCAATCATACTGCTTCATCCTATTACTGAATATAACATCCACTGCAAACTGGTTGGTTGCGTACCACCCAGTATTTGAAAACACCCCTTCAACATTCTCCAGTGGAGGACCCATCCCAGCGTTACTTGTAAACTTACACATGTTTGTCCAAAGACTCAAACTTCTACACTCCTTTAACATTTCCTCGTTAAACCTGGAAGGCAAATCATGGACATAGATATACCTCCCTGCACAAGGGTCACTCTTATTCTCTACGGTTCTCAATGCTTTAATAAACGGGAAATTATTAGTCTTTTGACTACCTCTGCTACTGTTGCTACTACTAGGGATAGTTTTTGCAGGTATATTCATCAAAAGGGTATCAGCTACAACAGAAGGGACTTTTGGCTCAGAGCTTATTGGATTGGATTCTACTTTAACAGAATTGTCAACAGTTCTACTACCTAGGACAACGAAATGGAAATACAACAGCAGAATCCAGAAAAAGGCAGAGAGTGAAGCCAATAAACAAATGCGATTCGGTTGAGTTTTGACCAAACCCTTCTCCATTTGAGATAGTGGTATACTTGCCGCGGAGCGGCGTCTCATCAAAGCCCCCAACTCCAGGATCAATCACTTAACCAGTAACATTCAACATAAACCCACTTCCAATATCAAATCTTTTGATCCAATAACAACATAGATAAACTAAACCCAGAATACATCTATAACCACAAGGTCCCAAAGTAAAAATCGGGCGATCTCAACAAGCTTTCAGCACTGAAGGCGCGAATGCATCAAGCACAAACACCGTAACAAATTGAACGTGTTTAGAACAGAAATGAGATAATATTTAGACAAGTGCATCAGAATGAATCAAAAGAAAGCAACCCAAATCTCGCAATCCTTTACCGGATCTCTCGTGGCCATAGATGGAACAGACATAGCATAAAGAAAGAAAGGTTTGACAAATGAAACGATTAGAAAACTAAACTTTTAAAGGCCCAACAGAGGCTAACGTGAATTAGTTGTAGAAAAACTTGCAAAAACTTGGATTTGCAAAGAAATTTGGAGTTAAGAGGAGGAGAACAGGACGAGGAAAGCTGTAGAGAGGAGGCGTAACAAGACGAAAAATGAATAAATAAAGAGGGGGAGGGAGCGCAATTTAGAAAAGGGTGCGCCGGATTTGTCTGCTGTCGGTCGTCCGAATGAAAGTGCCAGGTCGGAAACGTTGACATGACGTGTCGGTCGAAGGCACGTCAGTTCCTGGAATGGCGGTGTTTGTTTGTTACTCATTTTGCACGACTTATTTATTCATTTTTTACGCCCTTAGGACGCCGCCAATCAAGTGGGACATTGAGAGTATTTGGGAAACTTCGATCAACCATTGGATCTTGATGATCGCAAAATGATGATAGTAATACGTGGAACCCTACATGTGTGGACACGTCTGGAAGCCAGTGCAGGCTCAAGTAAAAGAGTCCAGATCTCTTATTCAATATTACGATGTCTTATTGTGTCCAATAAATTTCAGCCGTTTATTTATGTAAATCTTACGTAAATCCCATATAAATCTCGTAAAATAAATGATTAAGATTTCATGAGACAGAATAAAAGTAATATTGGATAAAAAATCTTAGTTCCAAGTAAAGCGCGTGGAATTCTAGTAAATGTAAGTTTTGTTGAAGCTCCTAAGAAAATAGTTTGTTTGATTGATTTGTTCCAACACTCCTTTTAGGTGGAAATGTATGGAAACCGCGTTTGTTTGAACTTTAGCTTTGATTACTGCAAATCCAAGGACATTGAAATCTCCACAATGCGTCTTCCTAATTAACTATCTTATCATTGTTATCAATCAGGGTATACATATCAAGATAAAGAAATATCACTTTTTCTTCTTGATTATTTAAAATCCATAAAAAAAATACCAAAAAGGAGTATACAACATGACTTTACGAACAAATAAATGATAATCAGACTGAGTGAAATCTGATTAAAACCAGAAAGAAACTGCACGACCAGCCTTTGACATGCTGAATCAGTTTTGGAGTTCCAAAATCTGTTAACAAGCTTTCTTAGGAGGGGACATATTGCCAATGAGAGAAGTTGCGGTGCTGATTGCAAAAACCTGTAGCGGAAATCCTGCACAAAATAGGAAAAAGCAAAGGTAATTTATGACTGTCCGATGCATGGTGTCCTTAAAAACATACATGGTCTGGGCTAAGATCGATGGCTTACCGAGGATAAGAAGAAAAACACAAACAAGCTCTAACTTCGTTTCCATATTCCCAGGATTTCGAATAACCTATTCAAACAAAAAATCTCAACGGTCATTACCAGTGTTGAAGAAAAGGGGAGGAAAAAAAATTAGAATCAACTTCTCAATTTCAAGAAGTGCGCACTAATTTTCACCACAGGTAGTAGAAGTGTGTGAAAGAGAGTGTTTAATTTTTTCCAGAGATTAGAAAAAATGGACGATGTCAAAAAATCCTATTATTCTCTATTCACCATTGCATAGACTATAAGGGCCTTGAAAGCAGATTTAACCATACTTTGTACCAAGCCTTTCATTATCTGTCTGTATAGGGCTAAATTGTGTCACATTGTTTACAGATTATCCAGTTTCCGTTATTCAGTTGGCAAGAAGGTAGAAAGGTTGTTGCTATAAGCAGCTACAATTGTCAGGAAAGTTAGATCATATATTAGTTAATTATTTTAACTGCTAGTTAGCTAAAGTATATTAGTATAGTATAAAAGCAGGTTGTAGGTATATGTACAGGAAATATTCATAGAATAGATAAATATTCTGAATTGTGGAGAAGTTTCTTTACCCTCTTGTACACTCTCCTTCAATTGATACCCGACTAAAATTCGTATGATTTGACAATCGACCAAAGATATTGGGATAGGAGTTCAATGTACCTATATATGCCATTGAGCAATAGTTCAAATGGCAGAAAATCTCAACCCCAACACCCATGGCTCTCAAGTTCAAGCCCCAAGGGAAACCAAAAAGGAAAAGAACAGCTAAGTACTGCCAATGTTAAAACTTCAAAGAAACTGATTTCGTTGCTCTTGCTATCCAAACCAACTCATCTTTATTCCTTGGGAAACCATAAAAATTCGCTGATTCTTATTTATATGCAATAGTTTGATCTAGCAAAATTTTCCTACAAATCAATAATCCAAAGTCCAAGCAACAGAACTCATAAGGAACGCCCTATGTGAACAAGAAGAAAGGCCCCTATGAAGCATATGCCTTATCCACCTCAATGTTGATTCTTCAGCCAGAAGTATGAAAAATGGAAGCTAGAAACGTCAATCAATCAGCCCAGGAGTCTTAAATAGCATGATGCACTTACATGTAAAAGAACACTAAAAATCATGAGCTCATTTCACCTTCCACAGTTCCAGTCACATATTTATACATTATAAAGTTATTGAATAAGAACAGTTCATCCAAAAATAATGTATACAATGTGATAAATACCAAAAAAGTCCACAATTATGTGAATTGAAGTAAATTTCAAATCTTATATTCAAGTTTCAAGTTCTAGTCAACAGAAGCAAGATAACTAAATAACTATGAATATGTGAAGCATAATCAACCAACTGACCTCTAATGTTGATTTCATCGTATGTGCAGAAAACAATGAGAGAAGAGCTGCCAGAGATGACATAATAATGTAAACTCTCAAGAAACTTGCTCGGCTCCACCTTCGACCTTCAAAAAGTAAAAAGAATCAGAATTGCCATGTACTAATGAAACTCAATGTAACCAAAGAAAAGAAGTAGAATGCATTAACCAACCTAATTCCCCAATAAGAAGAGATAACAAGCCAGCAGAAAAAGACCAAATAGGAAGTGCTTTCAGGCCCTTCTCATTGGATATTGACATGACTGTTGACAACAATCCTATCAATTGGATAACGGCCTATATCAAAATGCAAATTATATCAAGGACTAGGAACTCTAGAGCTGGAAAAAATGACCTTGATAATTATGATTGAAAGAAAGGAACACACAAATGCGCACAAGGAACTCCAGAGCTGGAATAGTTACAATGTTATAGAAAAAAGAAAAGAAAAGAACAGAGTATCTGTAATTGAGAAAGAGTCATTCTCTTTACTTCAAATATCTACACAACTAACAATAGAAGAAAAAAAACTGCAGCTCCTTGACATGTAATTTCAAATAAGATTCGTTTGGCACAATCTTTCCCAGATACCAAAATAGAGGAAATGGTGCATTTCAAAGTTGGACTCAACCAATACTAAAATAATTCAAAATCCTAGTGAAGTGAAAGAGTGAACAAAAGTAGAACCTGGGTCATGATGAGGGCATAGAGACGAGACTTCCCTTTAGCTACCTGGGTATAACCTGAAACGAAAATAGGAAAAGTCACTCCTTTCAAGTTAAAAGAAGAACCCAAATCGAATATGCGATACAAATGAAAAAGGGGGAAACGTACGAGAATCGACGACCATGCGGTATGAGAAATCAGAGCCGTCTGTCCCCGTTGGCCTCCCTAATTTTCTCTGCTGCATCTTCTTGTTTGTTGTTGTGGTTTGCCGATTTCTGAGTAAACTGGTCAGGATTTAGACGGAGAAGAAAGAAAGATGGGAAACAAGACAAGAGACGAAAAGATACAATCAAGACGACAAAGTTAAATATTCTATCGGTAACTGTTCTGCGTACCAGCGATGGTACGAGTTAATATTGGTAGCAATTTTTCTAATTTTTAAAATAATTTTTAAAATTTTAAATATATTTTACTACGTAATTTACAATTTTTTATCAACTGTCTCAAAAAATTATAGTAATAAAAATTTGAAATAAAAATAATATATTTATTTTTATTAATATTAATTTTCACATATTTCACATATAAATAATAATCACAATTAATACGAAAAAAGATCTTTTAATCATTATATAAATATAAAATTAAGGACCATACAAAATATTTAAAATATTATAATTTTATTATATGATAAATAATAATTATATTAAAACATTAAATAAAAAGAATAATAAATATTTATAATTCTTTAACTATTACAATTTAGGCAAAAAGGTCAAATTTAACCCCAAGATTTACAGTAGCAAATTTAACCCTAACGTTTTAATAAGAATAGCAAAATAATCCACGCTTAACTCAATCCGATCTATCACAACCTAAAATCAACGTGTGTTAGTCTTATTTGATTAGAATTTGGATCAAATTCAGACTTTTGATTGTTAAGATTTTTGGGCTTTTAGTCAGGCTAGAACTCAAGTTTCATTTTGACCTAACTTAAAGACCAAACACTAACACTAACTAAATTAAAAATAACATTGCTTTATTTTTTAGAAACTATTTCTTTAATAATAAAGGACATTCAAGACAAATAGTACAAAGTTCTATTGGATAAAATTAAGTTTAATAGTCCAATCTTTTAAACTTTGTATGATTAAGTTAAGGATCCAATGCTTTAGTCACCTTTCTTCGACTTTTTTTTTTTAAATTTCCAATATGAAAATTGGGATGTAGGAACCAAAAAAAAAGTTAGAGGAAGATGACTCTATGTATAAAGTATTTGGCCTTTTGCCTTAATATGAAGAGTTAGGTTTTGGACTTTACTTGTCTCAATTGAGCTTTAGAACATTTAATGTTTTTAAAAGGTTAAGTTTTTGGACTTACCAACCTAAGATTTTGAATTATTTAATATTTTTAAAAGGGCTAGGCTTTGGGACTTAATTTTGCTCGGTTGAGTTTTATTATAATTAAAGCCTAATTGGGCTTAAATATGGTTTAAGTTGCTCAAGCTTGATTGGGAGATTAGGCTAGAGCCAAGCTTCTTAAGGTTAATTGGGGTTCAAGTTAGTTTTAAGCTCTAAAAATTAGTTTGGGCTCGAACCCGATTGTCTATTGCCATTCCTAGGCATTAATAAGTCAATTTCTTAGTATCACCATTGTAAAACTTTTCCTATATTAATAGATACAATAATTATACATAATTTTATTGACTTATTAGTATAATAGAGGAAGACTATAAACTCACAAATACCCAAAGGTTACCATAGGAGGTGACCTTCATCTATTTTGTTTTAAGGTATAAAAATTTTTGGAGTGGATATTACAAGGCATATAATTTTTTTATTAATGCTCTATTATTGCCATTGGGAGGATGTGATTTTGTGATTAGAGTATAATGGTTATCAACTTTAAATGAAGTATTTATGTAACTATGGTAAATAGATTACAATATATAATTGAAAAGGGTGACAAGTAATGTTAAAAACGAGGTCTTATTAAAAATTTCAAATTGGTTATAACGAAGAAGTTTGAGAATATAATATCTAGATCATATGTTACTAATCAACTTTTATGCGATTGAAGTATTTTTAGAGCAACAACTTCAAGAGTTTAAGGTGGGTAACCATAATATAGAAAAGGAACATCAAGAATTGGAGGGATTAATGAATGAATTCAACATTGTTTTTGCATAACCATCTAGATTGTCACCCCATAAGAGTCTTGGTCATATAATTTTCTAAAAAAAGGTATAGAAGTGATATATATTATGTTGACAACTTTCATACGATTGAAAGTATTTTTAGAGCAACAACTTCAAGAGTTTAAGGTGGGTAACCATAATATAGAAGAGGAACGTCAACAAGAATTGGAGGGATTAATGATTGAATTCAACATTGTTTTTGTATAACTATCTAGTTGTCACCCTATATATATATATATAGTCTCACTTTTATCACTTCGATACCCTTTTTTGGTAAAATTATATGACCATAGCTCTTATACTTCTAAAAGAGTGTGATTGAATAACAAGTTCAATGCTTACTCAAATAAAAGGGAATTTATTGCCTTAATAACCCTGTGTTATTCAAAAGTTGCTAAAAAAACCATGACATATAAAAATTAGCAAAAAAAACCCTGAGTTGAAATTTTATTAACTCATAGCCCCTTAACAACACACGACTAAGGGTTTTTTTTGCAGCAAAATTGAAAACATAAGGTTAATAGAGTAACATTTTATATCTCAAGGTTTAATTAGCTACTTTCGTATAACACAGGGGTCGCTACAACAATTTTGTCAAATAAAAGGTAATATAACATAATAATTATCTTTTTCCTCTTCCATAATTTTAGAAAAAAATTTATAAAGAGCTTAATAAGCACATTATCAATAATAAATTTTCAAATTTTTGTGTTTAATTATTTATTAATTTGAAAGATGGGTAGTTGGTAGTATTAATGTGGTTTTAATGTGGCTTTAATGGGCTTAGGTGTAGAGACACAAAAAGACAAAAGAGTTAGTTGAGGTTAGAATTGAACTAAGCTAGTTAGAGCCATTAAAAGCCAACCAAGGGCATAGTTGGAAAGAGGCCTTAAATGAAGGGCATTTTGGGCAAAGAAGGAGGATAGAAGAAGGTAAAAATTTGAAGAGGGAAGAGGAGAATTTCGTGCAAGCCAAAGGGAGGAGAGAGAAAGGAAAAAAAGAGAGAGGGAAACATGGAGAAGAAGAGAAGAAGAAGGAGATTTTTTTAAAATCCAAGAGGAAAGGTGGAAAAATTGTGGAAAGGAGGAGAAAATCAAGCTTCTAAGGTAAGTTATTCTACTTTCTTCTTGATTTGTGGAAAAAAATGAGTATTGTGTTGTGAATGGAGAAAACCCTAGAGAGAGAGAGTAGTTGGAAGAAGAAGGAGATGATGAAAGTTTTAGGGCTTTTGGGTTTCTAAACTAGTGTTGTGATTTCTGACCCATATGAACCATGGGTAGGTTGGAATTGTGTTTAATTAGGGTTAAATGCTTATGTTGTGATTTTGGAAGTTTGGATATTTCCATTGGAGTTGGAAATTAATGAGAAATGTCATTTATGTATAGGCAATCAAGGGGTTATCCAAGAGCAAGAAGAAAGGAACCATTGATTGTGGAAATTGCAAGCTAAGGTGGGTAATTTATTTATGGTTATTGTGTAGAGAGCAAATGCATTGTGTA
>JANTNU010000009.1:11244687-11259499 GCA_024752395.1 Erythroxylum havanense
TCTAAGTGGCCAACATAACCGGGAACCTAATGGGTCACACGCATAAGAGTGACTCGGAGAATTCGTAAAATAGTTTTAAATAGAGATCCAATAAATGGAGAGCAATCAAATTAAATGGATCCGGATGAGATCGAGATATGTCCCGATGAGATCGCAACATCGATATTGCTGAAAAAGGTTTTCGGTAGTTTTTCTATACCGGGACCCGGTAGCCCGGTAGGACCGACCCCAGTGTGACTGGACCACTTCAGCATTTATATATGTGTGTGTGTGTGTGTGTGTGTGTGTGTTTACGTGGATTGATGAGAAGGAGCATTAGAAGCTTCCTTTTAAGCCTTGTCAAAAGTTGTTTTAAATGACATTAAATGACTAAAGAAAAAATAGCTAAAGGATGATGAGGATGATCGTTGGTTTAAAAGACAAAATGAAAAGGAAAGGTCTTGTTCATTGGTTTTTGAAGAAGAAGAAAGAGTTTCTTTCTCCAAAACATACGATCATCTTTATCATCTTTCAAGCTTCAAGCATTCTCCATTGTCATTCTCATTAGCTCTCCAAGAACAAAGGTAAGATCTAGCAGTCTTTACTTTGTTATAGCTATTTTCGGGTCAAAGAGTTTGCCCTGGTTAGGTTCTCCGATCTCTGCGTGGACACCGTTAGAGACGGTCTCTTTTGGTCGTTATGGTTTGACATTGTTATATAAACACATGGATCCTGGCTTTCGGGAAGGTCCCAGAACAAAAATTTTTGTTTTTCCGCACCGTGTACATGTGATGTACACACCGGGATTTTCTTACAAGTCTTTCCTGGCTATTAAAATGCCAGAGGGTATCTCTATCAATACTCACATGTTCAAGGTAATGATTATGGAGTAGTTAGATAGGCTAGGTCTCTTGTTAGACCCAGGGTTGGCTACTGAGATTGTCCTCTACTTTTTTCTTCTATGTTATTCATTGTTCATCGTGAACTACCATATGCATGGGATGGAGAAAAGTTTGGAGGAACTTTATGCGATGCTCAAGACCACTGAGCAGGACAAGAAGAGAGGAGTTTCTCATGTCTTGGCAATTTAAGAGGGAGGGAAGAAGATAAAGAAAGGCAAAAACAAGCACAAAGTTAAGAAAAAGGGAAAATATGGAAAAAGGAAGGCTCAAGTGGTGACTTTAAGCACTCCCAAGGCCAGAACCCCTTCCGATGTCGAGTGTTTTTATTATAAAGGCAAATGGCATTAGAAGAGGAATTGTCACAAATACATCCAGGACTTAAAGAGTGGAAAGATTCCATCTTCTTTTTCAGGTATATATGTGAGATCCCATATTAGCTGGAGAGGAGAACGAAGTACACCTTGTAAGGGTATGAATACCTCTTCCCATCAGATACGTTTTCTTAGGGGTGGGAAGAGCAAAACTATGAGGGTCTTCGCCCTAGGTTCGCCCTAGGGGTGATCCAAAGCAGACAATATCTATGGACGAATGGTCTAGGTTGTTACAAATGATTTCAGAGTTGGTTCCTGACCCATTGTGCCAATAAGGACGCTAGATCCTAAGGTGGTGGATATTGTGAGATCCCACATCGGTTGGAGAAGAGAACGAAGTACATCTTATAAGGGTACGGATACCTCTCCCCCTTAGATGCATTTTCCTAAGGGTGAGAAGAGCAAAACCGTGAGGATCTTAGCCCGAAGGGCAATCCAAAGTAAACAATATCTGTGAGCGAGTAGTTTGGGCTGTTACAATATATGTTATTGAGGTTAACCTTGCTATCTCTATTTCTGATCTTGTGTTAGATAGCAGATCTTATGTTCATGTTTGTTCAAATATGCAGGCATTAAAAGATAGGAGGATTCTTGGAAAGGGTGAAGTGTAGCTGCACATTGGGAATGGTGTAAGTGTTGTAGCCATTGGTGTTGAGCGCATTGAGTTGTATTTGACTAGTGGGCTTGTAATGGAACTTAAATGTGTATATTTTGTTCCATCCATCTTTCGTCCATTTATTTTTTGGACAATGATGGTTTCTCCTTTACTATTTTAAATGGATCTTGTTCCATTTATAGAGATGGTTTGTTTTATGGATCTTCTTGTGTTAAGAATGGTATATAAGTATTTGAGATAGATAAATAGGTCCTTAATGTTAATAACAAAAAAATCTTGACTTATCATGAAAGTACTACTCTCATGTGACACTGTCGCCTAGGTCATATAAATGAGAAGCGTATCAAAAAAATTGTAAGAATTAGGACTTTTTGGTCAATTTGATTTGGAATCGATTGGCATATGCGAATTTTATCTACTTGGAAAAATGACCAAGATACCCTTTACCAGGAAAGGTGAGAGGGTATGTGATTTATTGGGTCTAATACATAGTGATGTATGTGAACCAATGAGTACCAATTCCCGATGTGGTTTTTAATACTTCGTCACATGTGTTGATGGTTTCAGTAGATATGGTTGTGTCTATTTAATGAGGCATAAGTCTGAATCTTTTGAAAAGTTTAAAGAATTCAAGAATGAAGTTGAGAACCAACTCAATAAGAAAATTAAAGTCTTATGATCAGATCGTGGAGGCGAATATTTGAGTCATGAGTTTGGTGCTTATCTTAGAAAGTGTGGGATTGTCTCACAACTTACCCCTCCTGGAACTCCACAATGGAATGATGTTTTTGAAAGGTAGAATCAAACTTTGTTAGACACGGTTAGATCTATGATGAGTTAAACCAAATTTTCAATCTCATTTTGGGGATATGTGCTTGAAACCACTACATTAATACTAAATAGGGTTCCATCAAAGTCTATAATAAAAACACCATATAAGATATGGTTTGGCAAAGTGCCTAATATCTTTTTTTAAAAAATTTGGTACGAGGCATATGTCAAACGTTTAACATCTAACAAGCTTGATCCTAATTCAAACAAGTGTTTCTTTATGAGGTATCCTACTTCTATCACAAGTCAGAGAACAAAGTATTTATTACTCAACATGGTGTGCTCATGGAGAAAGAGTTGCTCGCAAGAGGAAGTAGTGAGAGTAATGTTAGACTTGAAGAAATTCAGAAAACACTACAAGATAATAAGGTTATTGGGAGCCACATTGACCCACTGCTAAATGCTTTTATCAATAGGAGTCAGGTACAGCTAACTCCACAAGTGGTTGTGGAAGAGGCTCATGACCTACATCCGATTGAATTGACACAACCCGAGGTTGAACCTGAGCTACAAAAAGTTGTGAAGGTTAAGCCCCAATTTGGGCTTTTAGCCCACCTTGAATTACCTTGTTTATTGTATTTGAAGTACTATGAATGATTGTAAACATCCAAACAACAATATCTAATGTTTTAAAAATCAAACCAGTTCAATTAGACTAATAGTAAAAACTTTGAACTGATCAACTTTTCGATTCAGTTTTTAACTTTTCTATTCAATTTAGTTTAATAATCTTTGTTGTTAAAAATTAATTATTTTATTAATTAATCGATCAGTTTTTGTAAGTTAATAAGTTTTAACATCAAAATAAACAAATTTTTATTTAACAGTCTTTTTTTTAATTAAACTTTAAATTTTTTGATCGATAGAGATAATCATCTTCGATTATTTTTTAAATTATTTAATTTTATTTAATCTTGAATCAATTTTTTGATGATCTAATACCAGTTGAACTTTTTAAACCTTAAATTTTTTGTTTGGTTCAGTTTTTAAAATATTAATAATATTTGTCTTTCTTTAAAGACAAAAATAGGTCGTCATTCAAATGTGTAAAAAGAGTCAATCGGAGAGCTGTGTCTATTGGCCATTCGACCATCATAAATTATCGGTGGGGTGTCTTCCTCGGCTGTCTTGAATTTGATTTCTACGATGCCATCTTTCTTTTAATAGAAATTTGCATCCGACATAAATAGTGACTTTTAGATTGATTAATTAATGAAGTTTTTGTAACTAGCTATCAAGAAGAAGTTTAATAAGCTATTTATGAGAGATTTATTAAGAAACATGAACACAGTTTGGTGCCTGTGATGCTGATAATGCTTCAATGAATAAAGCATCATTTAAAGATGAGAGTCCGATCCTTTATTTTTCAAATCAGTTGAATTTATACCTTCGTTGTCCTCAAGAGATTGGAATCGTTAAAATTGTGAATAGTATAATGATCACTATTACGGCTTTTAAAGTGATTTGAACAGTAGCTATCCAAGCAGCTCGGTACTGTTTCCCTTGGGAGGCAAGTAAAGCTATACGAACAGTTACAGGTATGAATAATGTAATGTCTAAATTGATATTCTAAAGTAAATCCGAGAGTAACTATCGATTCACTTGCAGGAAAAATTATCGAAAATATTTATAAAAAGAATTATTTTTCAGAAATGCTTAAGATCTAATGAATATTGAATTTAGATATTTGGACATACTCTTTTATTTTTAATAAGAATATCAATTATGAATCGAGTTATAAATCTGTGAATAAGAGAGAATGGTAATTTAGCAAAAATATCAAAGAGTAGTATTGAAAACGAATGCAGTAATAAGAATGTCATCCATTTTTGTAGAGAATTGACTTTAGTGTGTCTGAAACTATTTATAGATGTATGTGTATTATCCCCGTTTGCACCGGAACAGTTTATAAAGAATAAAATATTGACCAAACAATTTTTTTTTTTCTCAAGATTTCTGATTAAAGGATGAGAGTGTTGAGTTAGTCACACCAATCATATTTGGTTAACAGTCGATCAATCAGTGGATTCTTTTAAATATTGTAATAAACAAATCCCGAAAAGAGGGGACACCGAGTTTGATACATGCATCAAATTGTCAACCAAAAATAATGTGCCTTCCAACTAGTGGACTTGCAAAATGGTGAAGACGCTATTAAATGAAGACATTTATAAATTCTTAATTTGTCAAAGGACAACCACGAAAGAAAAAACGAGACCAAGAAAGAGATGAAACTCGAGTTTTGTTTCTTGCAAGAAGCAAGATATCAGGCTGCTAATGACCTAATTAATCCTGAATCGACTGAGAGTCGTAAATAAACAAAAGAATGGCTAATGAATTAAGCAGAATCTAATAATTGATGTCACAGGAACGTGGAAACTACGAAGGACATGAATATCAACATCAATAACGCAGCAAGCCCAGGCCTAAGCTTGTTGCTTGATTTTCCTCCTGTTTTCATTTCCTTGTCCTGGGATTCCACCCACAGTTCATCTTTCAAATAAATTCTAACACCAGGATCTCTCATCCTTACCTCACTTCCAAGAAGAACGGAATTGTTCACCCCTTGAATGTTGTTGTTAATGTAAATGTTGATGCAGCAACAATCTTGTGGTTCGTATGTACTGCCATGGCGAATGGACATAGAAGCCCCCGCATTTCTTCCCCTCAGATGGATACCATCCAAAAAGCCGTAGCTTCTTTCCGGGGCCATTTGATATTTGGTACAGGATACCACTGACAGAGAATGGGCTTCATATCAAAGTTCTTGCTCTTTGAAACTCATGGTCTATGTCCCTGCCTCTATTCTTTACTTGCAGCCTGGGTTGCTGAGAATTTTGCTTTTCTCCAGAGAGAAGAAAAGTTACTGTCCTCTAGCTCCAACTTGCTTGATCTACAATCTAATAACTTGTCAGTTTTGTATAACCTTTATGGCGGCGGTCAAGTGTCACAAACAATCTATTCATTTTCACAATATAGTCTAGCCCCAGCAGCCTTACTAGAAATCAAGAACAGCAAATCGTCAATAACTTGTAACTCGATATCCATAACTTTTCTTGCAGCTGCTCGGACAAGCAAATGTTTCTAAAATTGTTCTACGGTTTAAATTCTGATAGGAACTCGAAACCTGAATCTCTTGCAAAGTACCATCATCAGAAGTTTTAAAAAATTCATTTGCTTTTCCACGTGTTCAAAAATCTCATCCCACTACAAGAAATCAGAGAATTACCGACGAATGTAACCGTCGCTAAATCTAAGTATTCCGTCGGTATTAATATTTACCGACAGAATTAAACAACGGACAAAAGCGTCGTTAATACAAGCATAAGTAACTTTAACAACAGAATTTCAAATGCATTTCTGTCGGTAAAATATGGCGACGGACATAAAGAAATTGTCAATATATCGGCATAAATATACCGACAGATTAACAAAAATGATTGGTAAATAAAACAAACATCTTACCGACAGTATACTATGTTCTGTCGGTAATATGGAAATCCTTTTCCGACGGTATCTGTATTCCGTCGGTAATATTTGAACATGTTTTCCAACGGTTTTCTCTAATCCCTCAGCAATTAGAAGTTAGATTTTTTTAGAAAAATCCCTACATTAAATTTTGTTTGATGATTTTATTAAAAATGCATAATTTCAACAGTTATGAATTATCTGTACATACTAAATTAATTTGTTTATAAATTAAATTGGTTCAAACGGAAGTTGATTGGTAATATAAAGTTCAAAATTTAAGTGATAATAAAAACATTAAAGTTTACATAACATATTGTTAGGACCCGATTCGGAAACCGGATCCCAACCGGAAAAGCAGAACGGAAAACGAAATCGAATGGAAACGGAAATTTCGCATCGAAATTTCGAATCAGAAAACAAAGCATAAGAATCGAAAGCGAAGCGCATACTCGAAGCAAATGCAAATCGGAATCGAATACCAAATCGACAGAAATCAATAGGATCGAATCATAAGGCGGGGATAAACGAAATAATCAACTAAACTGAAACATATCCGACATCCGAGAACAATAATCAAAGAAAATGATCGAATGAACATAATCGCGTTGGAAACCTTAAGACGTTCCAAAATCCGGTATACATTTTTTTTTTCCTTTTATTCATTCCTTTTCTCTTTAATCAATCTATTCAAATCATAACCATTCCATACGATTCCCTTTTTAGAAACTCATCCTCATCAATTTCAATTCACTTAATTCATCTTAATCATTTCTTATACAATCATATAAATCCTCAAACTCATTTCTTTAAATCCATTTTACCGAAATTTCGGTAGTATAACGGCTATATTTTGACAGCCTAAAAATTTAAAAACCAAAGAAACACACTTCTAATACATAATCCAATAGCACAAGGCAACTTCGGACCTCCCGTCCGGCATCCAAACACCAGCAGAAACAATTTTCACTCAAAGATCGGGGTCCAACACATATCTTTGTAATTGAAAGCAAATGACTACAACAATCCTAATGTCCTGGTGATGGAGGGTGCTCAAAGGTGTTACCCCTCCCCTTCAGCTACTCCAGCTCCTGTCTCAGTTGAGCCACTTGGTCCATCATTGTATCCACTGTGGCTTGAAGTTCGGTAACTTCCGACGATTGTGATTGTCTAGTAGACGCTACTATATTGGTTATAAAGGATTGCAAATAACAAGTATTCGCAAATGAATCTAGCCTGAATGTCCGTCCAAGACAGTCCCTACCACCGACAACATCAAAATACATCTAAATCTCATCAACAGGTTGTTCTTCCTAAGACTATCGCTGAATGATTTGTTATATTTGGTCCTATTAGAAACCAATGTTTACATTAGTAAGGGATTATTCATAATCGTAAAGCTAAATGATTATAAAAGAATAATAATAAGGCATTAAATTCACATACATTTGGTTCTCTACATCGAATATTGATGAATGTCGCACCGTCATGCTTCTTGATGTGAATATGCAAAAACAATTGAGTAGGTGCAGGAGAAAGACTCAAAGACTTTTCCTGTATATTTAACCTAAATGTTTAGATGTAAATTATATTTAATAAAAATTTCGACAGAGTTTCTCTTAATTTTATGATATTTCCCCCTGCTGAACAAATTAAAAAACTCAATATAGCCATATATGACACTAGACATTTATATCATTATCATTATCTATAATATAGCAAAGTAAAACATGTACAAAATAATTGTGAAGTTTAGATATTTACAATTCTTTGTACATATTTATGGTAGGTTATTGATCCTCCCATATGTACGGGAAGACTCTCTCCTCTCGGGCCTCCAAGTCTATTAGTGGAGTTATGCCTTGAAATTGTCATTACTACAGGGCTCCAATACTCCTACCTTCGACTCTATATTTGCCCCAAAATAAAACGCGGTCGTACACCAGTCTTGCGTATCGCACCAATAAAGTTGCGATAACGTGTACGAGATCGCCTCTCCCATAGTCTATATATGCTGGTATCGATATCAGAATCCTAGAAAAATTCTTTCTGAAATAAGAAGAAAAAATTTAAAGTAATATCATGTAATAATATTTATGTAATCAGTGTATATAAAGCAATATAAACAAAACTAAATTTTATTGTAC
The DNA here is from genome assembly GCA_024752395.1 of Erythroxylum havanense. NCBI lineage: Eukaryota > Viridiplantae > Streptophyta > Magnoliopsida > Malpighiales > Erythroxylaceae > Erythroxylum > Erythroxylum havanense. The sequence goes on from JANTNU010000009.1 coordinate 11,253,002, forward strand.
CTCACACACCTAAAAGTAAAATTTCTTTGTTGCCTAAGAGATATTCTTCCACACATAACCCTCAGGATCAATCTGTTATTTAAATTTAGAAGTCATATTTTTGAAACACGGTCCAGACCGAAGCAACCTAATATAAGAAGTAATTTGATAAAATGAAAAAATTGATAAACCTATAACTTAATTAAAAACAAGTAGTCGTTAATGTGATTTCACTTACAGAGTGTCATTAACTGCTATGTACTTTCTTCTGTCTGGTCCCTGATCTCTAGACCTGCGGACATCTCCACCTTCCGATAAATCGGTATTTGATGATATATGAGTTGGGGATGGAGATACAGATGGTGTAGCATGTCGTGGAGTAGATGATGCCTCATCTGCAGCTGTAGGTCCGGAAGGGGGAGGAGGTGAGTTCGTAGGAGCTGCAGAATGTGACGATCCACCTAAACGATATCGTTTTAGTTTAAAACCAAACAACGTCGTTTTGGTTAAAGTTTTAAATGGTAAACTTTAACAAAACGACGTTGTATGGTTTAAAACCTATACGACATCATTTTGGTAATCATTTAAAATTTGAAAAAAACGACGTTGTATAGGTTTTAAAACCAATATGACATCATTTTGCTAATCATTTAAACGTATTAAACATTAACAAAACGGCGTCGTATAAGTTTTAAACCTATACGATGTCGTTTTAGTAATCAGTTAAACGTTTAAACCCTTCAGCCAGAATGACCTCGTTTTGTTAGAGTTAAAAGATGACGGCTAAAATGAATTTTTACTGACGTCAGTATCTGTCGGTAAAATTTTTCATTCGAATTTAGCGACGGAAATTTATACCATCGCCAAAGTTATATTTCCAAACAACATTACCGAAGTCTATGCTATTTTTGTCAGTAATGCCCTGTGATTTTCACACCGTCGGTAATATTCCATCGCTGTTTTTGAGTTTTGTCGTAGTGTCCTTCATCCTGAGCTGAACAAACAAATTTCCATGATGATAATATTGCTAAGTGATAAGTTTAATTTTATATGGAATTAGAAGACCTGAAATCCTGGCTAAAGTGGAAGTCCACGTCACTTTCTAAATATAAAGGAGAGTTTAAAAAATAGTTTGAAGAGGTGGTACAAGTTAAAAGAGAAAAATAATGGTACTTAAAGAAAGTATAACCATCCCAAGGTTATGGATGCTCGAATTGTAAACAGTAGGCAGAGAACCTGCGAAAGAGAAGAAATCGTCACCTTCTGTAGAAACAATAAACCTCAGCTTGAGCAGAACCCAAGGGTGGTAGCATTTTGTCTTCTATATGGAGTTTTAAATGCTACGGCGGATATTAATTTCAAGACTATTAGTTTTAATTTATTTCAAAGTATAATAGATCTTTTTTTATTGTTCCTAATACCTATTTGAGATTGATCATCTTAAAGATGATTTTAATTCATTAATTGAGATACTTTGTCACAAATAATTGATAGATCTATAAAAAAGTGTAACTTGTGAGTAATGAGAGGAATGACCACAGCCAAAATTAATTATATGTAATAATTTGATCTTTTTTATTAAATTAAAATTTATAATAGAGATTGATCCATTATAGCTTTTTATCTTTAAATGAATAATAAGAATTTCCAATATTGGAAACTTACTGGAGGATTGAGATTCAAAAAACTAAATAAAAGATTAATAATAGGAATAAATAACTAGTACATTCATTACTATTGGGTGTTGATCACATTTGAGAAGCCACCATTTCATAATATAATTGTCATTAAAGAAATTGTTGAGGTACTTTTGAATATTTTGAACAACATAATTGAATAATATCGACATGTCTTAATTTTTTCTTTAGTTTGATTTCTAAACATTTTTGTGATAATACTTCTTTTACTATTGAAATAGCTCCTCTTAAATTGTAAGCGACTAAATTATCTTGTTTTTTTATTAAAAATAATTCTTCTACTGTTTTATTTATAGGATAAGGTAATTTTTGTATAAAGATTTGTGTATAAATTTCTTGTTTGGGGTGTTTTAATTTATAATAATACTTTTATATTTACAAATATATTCTTCTAAATAACAAATATCACAGATTCTTATATTTTTCTTTCTTTAGCTAAATTTTTAAGAAATCCTTGATCGGATATATAATTTAATAATCCGATAAAATTTTGAACTTTAGTGATTTTTTTTAATGTCGTTGGAAATTTTTATAACTTTTCAAGCATATAAATGTAAACCCCGAAACTTTCCTTTCATTGAATAAACTTTTTTATGTCCGATGAATAATATTTTCAGATGAATAGTAAAATTTTGTGGAACCCAACCTCGAAATAATGTGTATGGTAAGATTGGACAGCCTATAGATATAGACCAATTGGCTTTTATATACAGCGTCAAGGATACGAGGGTCACTTAATCAGTTGTGCCTAGCACACGATTGACCCATCGTTTCTTCACCAATCACAAAAAAATCATATATAACAATTAAGTACAAAAATTAAGTAAGGCATTATGTCTTTATTTATCGGTCTAAGCGATAAAATAAAACCTTTTCATGACTCTAAGCTAAAAAAGAAGACATGTGCGTATCATACATGACTTAGTTATGCATGTGAAAGTTCCAAAATATTATTTCATGAAATAAAAGACATCGATTACACTCCAAGTGCAACGAATTATTCAAAACAATGTCATTTATTAAATACCTAAGTATATAGCATCCATTTAAAATTCAATTCTACCATACATTGCCTAGGTTCAAAATTCACATACAAGTCATTATGTTTGTCCTAAGATGTTCTAATCCTATTTTAGAAATATAGTTTTTTACCAACTCACCTTAAAAGGGGGCATACGCTCTCTTAACTTCAATAATCCTCAATACGAGCCATTTGATTCACAACTCCCGAATCTTTATATATAAAAAGACATACATTGAAATTACTACTTGAACATAAATTTCATATTTATACACCATCACATAAGTATATAAAACACAACGCTACTCCCTTTAAGCTATAGAATTCGACCATTAAACTTCTCACATGGTTACTTCTTTACTATTCACATTAACTTTTCTTTTACATTTTCAAAGTAATTTAATGCCTTTAATCCAGTACTTACTTATTTCAAAATATAATTAAGCACATCTTTATCCAAGCATATTAGGCCATTACTTGTTAATCTAAACAATAATTCAAGTTCACTCTAAGTAAACATGAAAGTTTTTTCCAATGCATACCATTGCAACGCCTTAAATCCTAAGCCAAGTTTACTTAGGCATTCATGACTTTCAAGTCATATTTTCAAGACTTTATCATAATAATTCATGCTCCTATCATGTCATATACTAACACTTCTAATCAATGACACATTCCACCACTCCGTTCAAACCAACTCCCTTCATTTAAGCTACATTTATCAGTTACACAACTCATTACATTAATCCACTTCTTCTCCATCATTTCGACCCAACCTTAACCAACATACATCTTCTTCATTCTTCTTCATCAATTCACATTATACATGTATAATTAACACCATAGAATTCATCTAGACCATTAATTTCAAAAGATATTCAAAAATTTACAAACTTTCATCAAAAGGGGACAATTTCAGTTTTGGCTTAAAAAACCCTCTCTATGACATATTTCATTCATCTAAACCATGTTTCATGCATATTCAAGCATGGAGAACAGCATATCTTAACACCAAACTCAAAATCCTAATATTGAAAGAGATGAGACAAAATTTACCTATACTTTCCTTTAGTGATATCTTTAAATCCTTTGAGAATTTCTCAAATCTAATAATATATTTGAGTTCTTTGACCACAAATTAGCTTAGAACACCTTGGTTTGGATTGAAAAATCAAAACTTGGTGTAGATTACGTGATGGCCGAAACTTCCTCTTCTCCTCCTCTTTTCTCATTTCTTCTCCTTTCTTTTAATTAAAACAAAGTGTTTTAATACCAAATAATGGGTTGCATGGCCAAACATAAGAAGAGTCTAGAATTTTGACTCTTCTTTGACCAAAATATAGTGAAATTACCTTTTTATCCTTAGCTTATATGACATTACAATTATATTCTTCAAACTTTTCATAAATTTGTAATTAAGCCCAAAACTTTTATTTTCATTTTGGTTTTCGGACTTTTGAAAATTATGTAGCATACTTTATAGACTGAACTGTGAGCGTTGATAGCTTGATAATGTATAAATATGAATGGTAGATCTAATGCTACGTTGTAAATTATGTTTCATGAAATAAAATTAGAAAACTTTTGGATTTTAGATCATGTGCTATTTATGATGTTGCTTATGAGACCATTTAATAAAGTGAAGGTAAGATAGGTCACGTCACTTTGTCGGGCATGTGCACGTGTGACCATAGGGCGCACGTATATGTGTTGAGCGGAAGTGGGGTGTTACATCTCATTGATTTGCACTTGCAAATGTATTAACGAAACATGTGCATTACCTTTCTCTTCAATTCGAGTATTCAACAATTGGAGAGGATTAACGAGGGTCGCAATTTCTCCTTCTAGTTCCTTTTCAGTCACCATTGCATTGAGATTTTCTCATTTCAAACACTCCCTCGCATAAGGACTACCACAAATATAACAGTTAGAATTTTTATGTTTCTGCTGTCCATTCGTAGAAGCACCACTAGACTTCCCACTTACTTTGACCTTTCATTTATCTGACTATCCAAATTTAGAATCACTACACGACTTGCCATGTCCCCATTGTTTCTTCTCCTCTTGGTTAGTTTTCTCCTTCTGCTGAACAGACTTGGAGATTCCCCCAACCTCCTTGTCTTTATTTGGGTGCAAATCAATCAATCTGTTTGTGGCAGTAATTGCACTAGGTAACTGTGGCAGTAATTGCACTAGGTAAATCTTACACCCCTTGTCTTCGTAATTCAATTTGTACCCATATTTGAAGTCCCGATAGAAAATTGAATAGTTTATTTTCTTCCATCATGTTTCAAATATCCAACATTAATGAACTAAAATTCTTAACATAATTCTGAATACACCTGTCTTGTTTTAATTTTTGCAAGTTCTCCTATGCCAACTAAGATGTATTGCAAGGTAGAAATTGTTCTTTCAATTCGTGAACAAATACCTCCCATGTCTCAATTCTCGGAAGTCCAGCATTCATGTCTCCATCAATTCTTCCGCGCTACCAAAGTTTAGCGTCTCCAACCAAATATATGTTCGTTAACTGAACTTTGTCGCATTCTAACACCCCGCCGTTTCAAAATATTGCTACATATCCCAAATGTTTCCAGAACTTTAGCATCTCTTACCCCATCGAAATGCTTAGGATTTGAAACTTTTAACCATGTCCATGTGCCACCACCATCCATGGCGCCATGATTTCGAATGAGAGCCAAGGTATCCTCTAACACTCTTACCCTTCTATTTGCTTATGTCAAAATGGTATCCATTCAGTAATGAAATGTCTAAAGTGCCTCCTCTAGGTGCTCGAAACAAAAATCATATTTTGTGTTTCATCTTCCTGGATGGCCCTAAGACCATGTTCCAACCTATCCAACCTTTCTCGAATTGTTCAAGATTCTGGTTTGCCACCATTGTTCCCAAAACAATCTGCCAAGCAGTGAAAGGAGCCAAACCTAGTCTTAGATACCAAGTTATTACAGGGTTAATTTCGAGGTTCTCCAAGTCTTAATCAAATGCCCTATAATTACGATCAATTCTGCTCAGTTGATCCATCCGAATCTCACCTTAAAGTAGAAACGAAAGTAGCACCACTTAGGGACGTAAATGTAGCTTTATATGATGATTTAAATGTCCACCATGCAGAAACAAAAACAATGCCCAAAGGAGTTATTTAATGGCCAATTGTTTAATGGAACTTCATAAGATGGGACCAAAATAACGTAAGTAACGTTATTAGATAAGAGAGCGGGATTTTGCAAAATAATTGATGTTGTTCATACGGAACATGCAACTAACTTGGTCTGAAGGGATTACACACTTTTAAACTATTTCCCAACAGCCTATAATGTCTAAGTGATAATGTCCCTAATAGTTAGGACATGTGAATAGTTACAACCAATTACAACTAAATAAATAATTGATGAGGGGTACTGTTACTTTGCTCCATTTCTTGTCATCTTTTCTAGACTTCTGTATCTTCTTTTAATTAGGCTTCGCTAGTAATTAAACCCAACACATTGGAAGTGAAAAAAAATTGAACACATCATGAAGTAGGCAACTGGAACATAGTTATATTTTTAAAATTTTCTAAACATAATTCAGAAAATCAATTAAAATAAAAAATTAAAGAGATTAAAATATAATAACAAACTATCCCAACCGAGATTGAAGTTTAATACAAGTCCTGTTTAAAAAGGCAAGGTTATTAAATAGGGTAAATTCATCCTACGTGCAATTTAACATGTAAATGATTTACTATAAAACGGAACATCACGAGCTTAATTCATTTCACAATCAGAATATGACAAGATA
>JANTNU010000009.1:11270805-11281423 GCA_024752395.1 Erythroxylum havanense
TCTCTTTGAATGCGATAGTCATATATTTACAATTAGTGTTTAAATGACTGGAGCTAAGATCACAATCTCTATAAAAGACCCTGATCATGATCCCTTGTGTTTGTCAGTCTTAGCACGCAATACAGACATGCCATATTGGTATAAGGCATCTTAATAATTGCTACAATTCTATATGCTACAGATACCATTTTGCAATCTATCTCCATATAAGCTCGCAGGTAATGGCTCCAAAAGCTTGGTCAATGGAGGATTTCCTAAACTTTAAAATGGTCAGTGTAAGTAGTAACAAGGTCGGTGATCTTTTCTGTGAATCATTAATCCTTCTAACACATGGCTGCCTAAGACTTGATCTGGAGATCGCAGTTCTCTGCAGATGTAATAGACTTGATAACATATTAAGTTATACCCTCTCATGCTCAAATCTCGACAGCCGAGAATCCGATAGAACGGTGAACAATTGTGTGTCTACGAGTAGCTGCAAAACAGAGAAAACAGGAATAAGCAATTAAAACAGGCACTTTAATAACATCATGAAATTTGGAATCTACAAACCTTAATAAATGGTCGGTCCCTGCTGGGAAATGAATCAACAAAGCTATCCTTGAGAAGTAAAGAAACCTGAAAAGAAGTTATTTGAACTGAAAAAATATATCTCTTACCATTTCCTACCAAAAGAATAGATCCAATGTCTACTAATTATAGAAGGCATGCAGCAGTACTTACTCTATCGTTTGACTGTACACTAGTTATTGTATGAGACCTCAATTCTGAACAAAGCGATTCCATGTAGCGCCTCATAATCATCAAAAACTTTGATGCAGCCTCGGCCTGAATAATTATGCGTATCAGTGTAGACAGGAAATAATAAAGCAATAAGAAATCTAAAAGATGTTAACAATGATAACAAAAGCAGCTGCCATAAGCAGGGCAGTTTTGCATTTGAGTTAAGAATAAAACCTGCGTTTCGCTGCACCTATACACAGGATGCCTTTTAGCAACTGGACTCTCAAATTGTAGTCTAGCATGTACTGGTCCAAGTTCACGGACAAGCTCTTTGTACCTTGGCAGTGTTGGCAAGTGAGATGATTTCACCTGGAATTTTAAGAAGAAAGTAAATGTTTCCATAACTTGCTTCTGTTGGGTTTTTTACAGGTCCAATGAACAAAAATTTTAAGGTTTAGGCTGAAAGACATCACAGTGACTTTTGTGGTCTAGAAGTGAAGAAGAAGAAGTTACCACATAAATCACTAGTGCCGAGACCCACCACCAGCAGATTATTCTCACCATTCAATAGCAATCATTGTAACTACTAATCCGATTATACCAGAACGAACTTGATGATGTGCCATTGCTTTTCATGACAGGGTGCATTATGCATGTTATGGATAGTCTAAAGGTGTAGCAAGCAACGGCCAATCTACTCTATAGATATGTGAAAAAGGTTTTCCCTAAGAACAAATTACCTGGTCCTTCTGCACGTTGATGTGGACAAGATTAAATGTTCTCAACTTCAAGTCAGCAGGTTTATGTTGGATGCCAACCTGGAAGGAAAAGGAAGCTACATGAAACCAATGAGACAATCTTCTAACAACTGAATCCAACCTACCAGAGTTCCTCGAAATGTCTGCTGAAAGTTTCATTTCTTATTAAGTATTGAAGTCATAAGAAAGTGTGTCTGTTAAGTGAGTCAATTACCTACATCGATCAAGAGAAAAGATAGTGATTTACATAAAAAGAATGCATTAAAAAATTTTGGGCCGAAGATGAAGTCCTGCCTTACATGTTAACCACTCATAAAACCTTAAACCTAACAACCCATCATTTCCTGACAGTTATAGCTAACTCCTCTGAATACGAAATCTCACATGGTATCAAAGCTATTTCCATTTTCTACTCCACCTCATCAAGTAGTTCTACCTCTTTTCTTCTCCAGTACTTTCACATGTAAGTTTTTCTTTAGTTGACGAGTTCTACCTTGGTTATCATCATCTCTCCTGCTTTAATGACTCACTGTGCTATATGTCCAGTCAAGTTTCCCTCAGCTTTCTTTTTGGCAATTTAATTTCTCCAACAACCCACCCATTTCCTCAAAATATTGGGATTGAATTGCCCTTCCATTGTAAATAAAGGCTAAAACCCTAATCAATAACAAATTGTTCTATCTTCTCCTTTTCTGTTTTACATGATATCAGAGCTGAATAAACCTAAAAAACATAAAAACAAAAAGCAACTGCTTTCATCTATGCTTATGGAAGAATTTGAGACCATGAACTTCAGCCAGTTGCCTAGCTAATCGATCCTTATAAAATCTCTGCAGCTAAACTCACCCCTCAGAAAAGATGCAGTGATGGATGATGATCAAGTTTCCAGCTTATTGTTTGGCCACAGTGAGGTGCTCAATCAGGCCATATATAACAGTTTCTACCTTGCTTGGAGCGTGCTCTAATATTTACCGCACTCAGACTCTATCAGATCCACAAGTCATGATATCATTTTTGTTTTAATTAACCTTACCTGTAAAGATATCTTATTATCGCGAAACTTTTAACAATCCTTTATTAAAATGGCAAGCAAGATTCATAAAGAAAAAATTAGTCTTCTCCTGTTTTTTACTTTTAACCTAGCAAAACTATCCAATTCAATCTATATTTTGATTAAGAAATTCCGGCTATCAACTTTAACCCCCAAATACCAACCTTTGAGCATCGATCCATTACTGTTGACTAATCCACCAAGGTTCATCTTTTTGAACTCGTCACACTTTAGTAGCTAAATGAGAAAGGATAGCAGGATGCTAGAATCTCCATTCAACAAGCTATTACATTCTTTTAAAGAGTCAATGACAGTCCCATTGCTCTCTAGCTAGCAGGTAAGCATTTGAACATTTTCACGGCAGAGAACATGATGTGAGTCATCCCTCTCACCTCAGCTAAGCACCTTAACTCCATTCTGGAGGCTAGAAGTTGTACAATAATCTAAACACAAAATGCAAGGTTTCCTGCCGCTCAAACAGAAAAATCTCACAAATTTTACCAGTTCATCTTTTTAGTATTATCTGAAATGGTGTCCAGACTAATAATACTAACTTCAAATAGTGCATAAAACCACTGCACTTTTCCGCATATGGTGAAAGGCTCAAATGCATCCAACTTATGCCTGCCCAAGATAAAAATTATCTGGCCAAAACTCATGGCAAACTACCAATTTCAGAGAGTTCAGTTACGTTGAAAATCTACCTTTTACACCATTCTATTAATTCCAAAAGAAATCCTAACGTGTTCCCAGAAATTCAAAGAGTGAAGCACATAACATATAGGGGATAGACCGAATTATGCTGAATAGGAAAAGCTAAAGAAAATTAAACACAAGCAAATGGGAATAGAAAATTGACACAAAATTCACTGAACATGCAGGCAATTCATCTCATCTATAACAAGAAAATTACAGAACTCACGATATAGGGAACTGGAGCATCAAGAAAATCCAGCATTGTTGTGGGGAGGATCTGCCAAATATTGAGAAAATATTTGCTAAGAACCAGCTACTGGAGGTCTGTAATCATCTGTTAATGGCTTAAGCAAAACATGCAATGAAAATTTTCAATCACCAAACCATGTAAAAGAAGAGAAAGAATGTTTCATCTCTACTATGACTATTAACAACCAAGGTACTATTTGATTCTGTATCCTGGAAAGACATTCAACTATATTCAGAATAGAAATTTATAAAGTTCAACTCACTGAAAACAGTATCCCACATATCCAGAGTATGAAAATAACTAATGAATTGCTGATCAACATACAAAAAGATTAATATTTAAATTATTTTTACTAGAAACATAACAAGGTCATGTTATAATTGATACAGCGGTATCAAAGTTCTGAAGTACTGGGATAATTTATCTCTACAGATGCTTCAAACTCTCCTGTATGCAGATCATCACCATAGAAGGTATGCATAAATGAATGCCAATAACTGATCTTTATAGATTGCTGCTACATTTTAATGATGGTTTGGGAAAATAGCATGCTTGTTGTTCACCTTCTGCACCTACATTCTTTGGTTTCTGAGCTTCATCTCTGGGTGTTTCATATCTAAAAGGGCCATGAATACAAATTCTCAAGGTACTTTTGGATGCACTAATTTCCAACAGAAAAGCGTGAGATACAGAAACATTAAAACTAGAAGACTCTAGTCACATTATAGTTTGGCCTTAGTTCATCAGAAATTCAACTTCCATGATTCAAACCCCTAGAATAGATTCAAAAAATAACAAAAAAGAGGAATAGGATTTTGGACAGCTAACATCAAAGTTGTCAAGTCCAGAACTTACAGGAAGAAATAAACTCTGCCATTGAAATGGACGAATCATGGGAAGAACTGAAAGCACGATAGCAGATAGGACACCCTGCAGGAATTTGGAACTAGTGTCAGCAATGTTTAGTTAATCATTATGAAGCCAGTTGAGTATCAAGAATTTTCAAAATCTGCAAGTTGAAACCACTATTGTAATTACTAAAATGTTATAAGTTGACATAATTATCTTCGATAACTTATCAACGTACCAGGTTAGGGTACACCACTGCTACCTGTTTTTCTAGTAGTGTGCCAGCAATCAGAGCCAAAACCTGAAAAAAGAATATTTTTCAGACTCAACACACAAACAGATGAATATTGGACATCTATCAAGCCCAATTCTGCATAGTTTGAGCCTTAAGTATGCTCATTTGGTCATTGGAAAAAGTTCAAATCTCCGTAAGAGTACTCCTAGTCTACATGTCTCCCAACTAGCATTACATTCATCTTAGATGTATACAAAACTGGATCCAGCTGCCTAATAACAGGGTAGCATACTCTCCTCAGGAATCCTGAACGATTATTAGAGCATAAACTGCAAAACATTTACTATATTTTTCCAATAAATAACTTATCCCCTAGAGAAGAAGCCAAATTCAAAGTAGATAGAACTTCACTTGGTTAGGACATACACTTTCAAGTGACAGAACTCGACATACAGTTGCAGTTGTCCATATTGACAGCGCAAGAGCTTCCTCAGCAACCGCTAACTTTGCACTGACCTTTTGCCAAGATTAAAATGTTCAATTAAACATATATATAAGAAAGCATAGTCCAAGAAGGTGAAATAAGCAATGAATACCTCTGTAGCTTCTAAAGATTGCAGATATTTCTCATCAAAACCAAGGTCAGATACTTGAGGTCGCCGATACACTATGGCTTGTAAATGCTCCAGAGGATGAAAAACCATTTCACTTCCTCGTTTGGGTATAGACAAGGCATGATAACCACAAACTATCTGTAGCAAATCATTTTTGTTTTCCTGTCCCAAACTATAAAACTCAGCAAAAGTAGACTAATGACATATTTTAATCAGTAAACATGAAAAGCATTCAAAAACCTACCCTAGCCCAATCCAATATTGAATCATCATCAAAATCCTTATCATAATTAGAGAAAAATTCATCATCTTCATCTTCTGGTGTCATGCTTCTAGCTGGACTGCCAAAGATAAAAATGTATTATTGAAACTGGATTGGCAGCAAGACAGCCTAGCACATTTAACTTCTATAGATGATGTCAACCACTAATTAAATGATGCTCCAGAAAGAAAACGATGGCGTAACTAGCAAAAATCAAATCAGAGTTAACAAAATGGCCCCAAAAACAGTCATGAAGTTTTCAAATTTGTCAAAGCTCAATGTAATTACATAGCTAATATATTATAATTGTAGTTCTGCTACCTGAATAAAGTATCAAAACTTCCAATACGCTCTAGTCTGCGGTTCCTAGAACAAGAAAATATCCCATTCTCTGGAGAAGTGTGGTCATTTTCACAGTTTCCATACATTCTCTCAAAAGTATCAGAGCGACTTTCTGATGACTCTGAAGCACAGTCATCAAAGTATAGCGAACTCCTCCTAACATCCTTATCTACTTCCCTCACTTGACTAAAATCTGAAGCCTCACTTTCAGTAGTAGTACTTTCTGGAGAACGAGGTTCCCATTCCCTTGGTGATAAGGTGGAGTTATCCTCATCTTTTATAATTCCTGCAGCCGCAGCAGAAAGTGCTACTGCACTATCAACAGGTATTGCAAAAGCCATCCAATCAATGTCATTCTCCTTATCAGGGTCAGCATTCCTGTTAGACTTATTATATAGTTTCGATGAAGGAATGCAACTTGTGAGTGACAGTTCATTAACAAACTGTGTTATCCGATTCAAACGCTCCTGTGCAATCATACTGCATCCAAATAAACAAAAGCTGTAAACAGCACTGTAGCAATGCAAGAAGTACATACACTTATTTCTGTACAGCAGTAAATTGACAACTAATCCATAAAATAGCAAAAAATAAACCACCACCAACCTGTTCAACATCTCATAGTGTAACTCAAAGAAAGGAACTTTTGTTAGAATACAGTAGCAACGAGGGGCAGAAACCAAAAAACGTGATCGTCCAAATGAATGAGCAAGGGGAGTTGATGCACCGGATAAGCCAGGTGCCCTCTGAACGATTTCTGTTACATGCAAGCAAACCCCATAAAGAGTATCATTGTCTGCCACCTGAACCATGAAGTAAAACATATTCCTCCATTATTTACATAAAATCAAGATTTCACAAGCAAGCAGTTTAGCATCAAAGCTCCAAGTAAAGTTAAGATGCAGTCTGCGCTCTCCACAGTTGCAAAGATTAACTGAAACTCAAACAATGATTAACGGGAAATCATGAGACTTTTTATCACCCTGAAAGCATCGCAATGGATAAAAGTTGATAGATAATAGAGAGCTAATCAGGTGAAGTTTGAAGCAGATATGCTGCAAATTTTTATTGAAAGGACCCCAATTTCAAGATCCATAAGAAACCAAACTTCATGCAAGGGAAACTAAAAGTAAACTCCAGCTCTACTGAAGTTTAATGTAAAATCCCCAAGTTTGTCATCTTAAAGAAAGAATATAGTCTTTGGTTATGTGCATTACGGGAAGGAGGTCGAGAGGGAAGTAATTCTACCAATCACACAAATCATGGTGCATGAAACATCCAAAACAATGCAATATGTAGCTATATAAAAGCATCTAATAAAAGTAACACAATAACTAGGAAAAAGAAAATCAGCAAAAAGAAAATCAGCATTACCTTGAGTGAAAATACAAATGCCAAATCATCTCTCCCCAAATGCTCCTGCATAAAATAAAAGATACTGACAAGATTGCAAGATGAATTCACTAGACACTTGAAATGAAAAAAAGTTTTGTCCTCACAACTATTTTAGGGAGGACAGGAAGCAAACATTTCACCATGCAATAAGGGTCATAATCTCAAACGAAAGAGAAAAAGAGAAAGCACAAATGTTTATCAACAGGGATCCTTTCCAAAACCAAAAACCAGTCTTAGTGGCTTAAGAGGCACGTATATGTTGACAAAAGCCAGAGGGCAAGTTGGTTACTTCATCAATTCAAAGGCATGTGAATCTATAGAAGATAAAAGATAAAGCTATTTCAAAGGAGATTCATAACAGAAAGAAGCAAAAAACTACCAAAGGTAAAAACAGGAGCTTTTAATGGTTCTTGCAACCTGCCTAGAAATTAGAAATTTCATCCGGAATGTTATTAACAGTAAAAAAATATGCATTTCATGTCCAGAAATTCTACAGAGCATGTCAATAGGAAAAGCAAAAGGAGGAATTTCTAGTCATAAGAGATCAAATTACAATATGCTTTTGCAAACCTGCCCATAAATGAGTTCGTTGAGTTCACTCAATGATGGGCTCCTCTCCAACAACTGTGTCTGTAGAATGAAAAATGAAAAATGAAATGCTGAGCAATAATTACTACCAAAAATATTGAAATATTTAACATACACCACAAGATTAAGGATATAAGAAAGTCGTTCAGTTCTTTGAAATGGAAAGTCAAGAAAGTTAAATAGCCAAACAAAATGCATTGTGCTTTTGTGCTTTACAGGGGTCATAGGAGATGGATATGCTTGGAAGACAAGCAACTACCCGGGCATAATTATTCCGACAAGAAGGTTTATATAATATTTTAAAACAAGAACTAATTAATGAACTTATACATGGTTCCAATACTGGAAGATGATGCCAAAGTATTAAGATGAGAAATGAACTTTGCCTAGTTCATCCCTACATCACTCCTTCAAGTATCTGGTTTCTATAAACAACATCAGACATCAATTTCATAGCTGATGGGGCCTTAATTTATAATCATTATGTCGAACTAGTTATCCCATCTCTGCTCCTCCAATTATCTATCCATTCTAATTACAGATGTTAATCAAATATAATGCATTTGAAGCAGTTTAAAATATCAACAAACAAATTAGACTGGTGATAGTTAGATATAAGTAAAATAACTGAATAGTTGAAGTTCTGGATAACACATTCAGCAAAATTTAAAAGAAAAGTTGTGCCTTTTCCAAGTCAAAATTCAGCAATGATGGCAAGTTAATGCTTTTGAAAACAAGAAGCAATAATAATTATAATCTTGATGCCTACTTGGGAGAGAGGCAATGTGATTTCCTTATGGAACCAACTCTGATACAATTGTGGAAGCACAAGATCTAGAAAATGTGAGGGTTAACTTGAAGTTGGGGAGCAATTTGAAGAAACCACTAAAGAAGGCCTAGTAGACGGAGGTTGAAACATTTACCCTTCAAGCCAGACTCTTGTCAAGAGGGCGAGATTGATGTAGAATAAAAACATTCATTAGTTTAGGGCTGTTTATTTCTATTTATGCTTATAGTTTTCTGTATTTGTTTTCAACTTTAGTATTAAAAAAAAAACTATTAGTTTGGGTTTTTTACTTTTGTTTTTGGTTTTGGTTTCTTCCAATTTTCAAAATTTATGAAAACTATAAAAAGTAGTTTTTATTTTCTGTTTCTATTTTTTTCCACAATTTGATTCACCATCAATTAAATATATAGTATTTAATTATGTAATATATTAATTATTAATAATAATTATAAATAATTTAACTTAATATTATATATATAATTAAGTAATTTTATTCATAAAATTATAAATAATTTAATTTAATTTATTTAATTTTTGCAATTAAATGAAATTAAATATTATTAATAAATATAATTAAATTTAAAATATCTTTAAAATGTATAAATTTTTTAAAAAAATTGATTTAATAATTAGAATATATTTAAAATTAATTTTAATTTATAAATTAATTATTTTAATAAAATAAAATAATTTTATTGATAATTTATTAGTAATTATTATATAAGAGATTAAAATAAATTTAATTAAAATAAATTTATATTGGAGTGATTCCAATAGTTTTGTTCATTTCAAATCCTACGCGGGATTCCTAGTTCCTGATGTAAGCATAGGAGTATTCATGGACTTATCCTTTACTTCAATTCCTTATTTCATAAGCCCTAAAACCCTCAATTCCAGAACAAGTAAAAATCTTCCAGAAGCTCTGGATTTACGGTTTATTCATGTCTTATCAAATCCTTTGATTGTCCTCTACTCATCCTACATTATCATGTCTTAAACTTGAGTCCTTTAAGCCATAAGAAGCGAATAGAATAAGAAGAAACCGTTCAAACTAAAACCTAAATCATTGGCTGAGATTATTGATTCAGACCATATTATACAAACATACATACATATGTCTATATATGGGAAAAATCAAAAGTAAATTGAAACTAGGGTTATTACAAAAAAGTAGACAACACCAACCTTAACGCCTCCAGGAAAACAGAATGTAGCTAAATCTTTCATACGCATTGCTAATCTCTTTCCAGGAGGATATTTGAAAAGTATCTGCGGTTATAGCAAGAATAACTGCACTGTTAGGTTTCAAGAGAAGGAAAAACTGTTGACCAAGATATATAAATAAAAAGGTACTTGCATAAATTTATACAGAATAAAGTTGTTAACAGAAAAATTGACCAAGAAACCAATTATTCTGAAACAATGGAACTGCATTGTACAGTACAATGGAACTACAGTGATTAACTGCGCTGTCTCCAAAAGACATTTCCCATGTCTTCACAAGCAAAATGCCGTATATAAATAGCAATATAGCAAGAGTATCCCAAACAAAGAGCACAGACAAACAAGTCAACTAAAGCAAAAAGAAACTAAATGAAACTGCCATTAACAAGCAACTTGCACCAGTAAAAATTGCTATATAAAACTGATCTGGAGTTCAACCTGTGGTTCCAATGTTGGGAAGGAAGGCCCCCTACTCTGTGTTGATCTAAAGATCATCATTTCAGCCTTTGACATTTCCCACTCCCACTTCTTTCTTCTCACAAATGCATCCTCTACAGTCTCAAGATTGGTGAAAGGATGAAGCCCCACAATAACAAAGTGCTCAAATAATGAGGTGGGCTCCTTGTATTTTGTATGGTCCTGAAGAGACATCTTCAGATCATGACTTCTATCAAAGATATGGATGCATAACTCTCATTACCGTGCACATGTAACATAAGTAAATAAGTGACAAAATGCATGAGAAATGTTGTAAAAAAATCCAGCTGGAGCAGAAACTTCCACAATATATTGGAATTTATGCAAAATGTAAACCATGTAGAGAAATTTTCCAGTTCTAAAGAAA
>JANTNU010000009.1:11324132-11342040 GCA_024752395.1 Erythroxylum havanense
CATAATGGAATCGGCTGTTAAAGATCAAGTATTGAAGTGCATAAACGTGAGCTTGCTATGTGTAGAGCACAATCCATCCGACAGGCCAACCATGTCAGATGTTCTTTCTATGTTAGCAAGTGATGTTAACCAGTTGTCAAGCCCAAAGCAGCCAGCATTTTATAATGTTGAAAGAAATTCAATTATAAAAAATTCGACAGAAGAACAAACACAAGTTAGCTTTTCAGTAAACCAGATGTCCTTAACTGAGATGGTTGGACTTGGGCGTTGAACTTGTCACATGTCACATACTTTGAATGTATATATATATATATAATGTAGTGGTAACGAGGAAGCTGCATGTTTGGTTTTGTTGGGAATTACCTAGGCTGAACAATCCTTGTGTTGTTCAAAATAGATATGTAGATGCATAACATTTAAATTTTCCTTTAATTTCTGGAAATAAGACAAAGTGTAATAGGGCTTTTCACATCATTTGATTAGAATTGGAATAACAGAGGATTCTCAACTAAATTTGGAACATATACTGGTGGAAAGTGATTATGGTTTGGTTGATTCCAGTGTTATTATCGATGACTATTATGTAGGCCTCATATATATGAACATGTAATTCTAAAGTATTTATGAAAGAACATAAGTATTTCTTAGAAGTTTTTGAGTGAATATGAGTTAATTAAACAATCCTGTAATAGGATGTGTTCTTCTCTAACATACAGAGGTAAAAACATAAATATATTAATATGGTGGAGGATTTTTTAAAAAAGAACACTACCTCAAAAAAGGACATGTCAAAACTCATAGTGATGTATAGATGGAAACAGTTAGATATAGTCTATGACATAGGTGTGTCAAATGCTCGCGTCTATGTGTAGATAGAAATAGTGAAATATATGATGTGTCCGTGTTCTGTAAAAGACAATAAGTATACATGACTTGAGCCATAAGCCAGATATACAACCTCAGACATAAATGTATAAGATCCTTAGTTCATATTCGAACAAAGACAGTAATCTACATGGTGTGAGACACAATTGTTTCCCATACTGTATCAGGACGAGCTGTTTATCTAAAAATGCATTTTTGGTGGATTTCAAACTTTGAAAGGATTTAGGATTTATTAGAGTTATGTTTGGACTTGGTAAGGGACTATTTTAGGGGAATTGTACTAACTAAATTTTATATTTAAATATATCATTATAAAATTAGTATGATGAAACCGCTATCATTATATTCAGTAATGAATAAGCTGCCATTGGCTTTGAGAATGTAGGTATACCTAATTAGTTACATATCGTTAAAGATTTTCTTATATTCTAGTTTATTTTATTTATATTCTATTAGTTTGGTACAATATTTCGTAACAAAGTGGAATCAAGCTAGTGTTAAGATGATAAAGACTTTAATTGTAAGGTTTGAAGTGGTAAATTAAATAAAACTGGGAATTTTGAATTGTGACAATGGATAGTGAAAGATTTGTTAGTGCAATAAAGCATATTGAAGGGGGTTGCTAAAGAATAAGCCCAAGCATATAAATGAACTTAATTGTAAAGAGTTACAGACACAAGTAGTCGTATAACTATGTCTAGCAGACGAGGTCATATATTATGTCATAGATATATTGCATCCCTTGTAAAAATATAAAAGAAACTGGAGAGTTAATATATACCAAAGTCTCTCATAGATAAGTGGTATGTGAAGTACAGACTATACAAGCTAAAGATGCAAAAGGAAATGAATATGGAACAATATTACCAAATAAACATTAACTTGTTCAGGTTTGAGGTGACTATTAAGGATAAAAAAAGATTCTACTTTGTTCTTTACTTCTTTCATATGAACACATGGCAATCAGAAATTTCCTGCATTACCTATTTAAATTGTTCTAATCCAAATCATTTTGTTGTTTCACTCATTGACTTTAGATCACATTGCCTTGTCTTAGCTAAGACCTATGTGGTGCGTGAGAGAATATAAATAAGACTCATGCTTCCCTTCTTGATATTTTACTAGACAAATCTACCTGATGCTTTAGCTTGCAAAGCCGAAACATTTATCAACTATGCTACCCTCTTGTTGTTGCTCTGCATCTTTTCTTATTGCATCTCTGAAGCTTCAACAATTGACATACTTAACCTTGGGGGTCGGCTGAATTCTTCTAGCTGCCTTGTTTCCCGAAACGAATTCTTCGAGTTAAGATGCGATGAAAACCTGTTGGGAGATACTCTTCAAGCCATCCAGTTTGGTTAGCCAACAGGAACCCAACTTTTGCCAATGATACAAGAATTCTTACCTTAGATGCAAGTGATAATTTGAGAATAGTGCATACAAATGGTGATCTAATACAGATAATATACTCTGGGAATGAGTCTGCCACTAATGCAACAGAGCTTTACTGAGTCTGGGAATTTGGTCCTGAAAGAAGCAAACTCGATGCAAGTTCTTGATACACTCATATTTTCATATATGTTTAGGACTTAATTTAGAGTTATTTACATTCATTTTATGTTCGATGTTTACATGCTTATGACCACAAAAGTGAACAAAGTAACTTAGTTACAAAAGCTACTATCTTGGAGTTTTCCCCAAAAGCCTTGGAAGGATCGCTTATCTTCTTGACCTACACCTAAGGAGGAATAATGGGGGTGAGCAACATAGCTCAGTGGCTAATATAGTTATAACCATTGGTAATTGGCTACAATTTCAAGCATATTCATATATCATATGTATATACATATATATATATACATATGTGTGTGTGTGGACATGCATTCAACAGTTTAAACATTCCTTAAATTTAGCTCAAATCACATAACAAGTTATAACACATAACACTCAATATGTTTCATACTTGATAATTTTAAAAAAATGCAATGCACAACAAACGACTCGAGGGTTCCACGAAATAAAACGAGGAAACCGAAGTTTGAACAGAATGAGTCCATTTTTGAGCTTATATGCCACAAGTGGGCAGCCGAGAGAAGGCTCTTGTCAACATACACGTGACGAACAGAATGATTCCACTCTCGCCTAAACAGAAGCATATAATCATGCTCAGAATCATTTTACCAAAATGCGTTTATACTTATAAACCTTTTCTTTCATTTTTCATGCAATACTAAATATCATGGCCTCTATTTAGGTACAACAATAGGTACATTTCATCATGCATTTCCAACGTTTACAATAAATAAATTTTGAACATATACATACACATACACAAGAACTTGCCCAATCACACAAAAGTTATAAATACATTACCCACCTAATAAGCTTGCAGAAATCTAAGTCAAGCTTGCCTTTTCCTTTGCTCTTGGGTAGTGTTCCCTTGGTTTCCTAAAACAACCAAGGTTTCATTCAGACAACATTCCAATAAAGTTTATAAACTTCATGAAATCACAAGTTTCAACATACATTAAACTCAATTTAACCTACCCATAACCCATCTAGATTAGAAATTTAAGACTTGGTTTACAAAACCCTAAAATCAATTAGGTTCTCCTACTCCACCTTCTTCCCACAAAAACCTCTTTGCTCTCTAACTCCTTCCTCCTTCATACAACCTATTCCTTTAATAAAGTAAGAAGAAAAGATGGTTAACCTACCTCAATAACTTGATTTCTTGCTCCCTTCTTTTTCACCGAAACCTCTCTCCTTCCCTCTTATTTTCGTTTCTCACTCTTCTCCCTCTTCAATTCATGTTTTACTCCTCTTAACAAGCAAAACAACACATTTTTTTCTATTTCTACCCTTAATGAGCCCAAAAAGTCCATATTGCCCTTCCTTATAAGCTTATGCTCTTTTATGCTTAAGTGATCTCCCAAAAATGTCCTTGAACATCCTTATGATATCAACACTTTAATTCCACTAATCCAATCAACAAATCTTACTAACCTTGACATAATTATAGCTCCAAAATTAATTCTATCATAACTTCAAAATTATTTTTGAAATCATGCTTAACCTAAAGAAAAATTTCAGGGCCCAATAACTCCCCTATCCCCCCCCCCCCCCACCTGAAAGAATTTTTTCCTCGAAATTCTTAGTTAAGACATTGAAGAGGTGTAGATACTTCTCCTTCATGGCCTCTAAGGGTTCCCATGTGGCCTCTTCTGTAAAATGGTTTCTCCATAAAACTTTAACCAGCTTCACAATCTTGTTTCTCAAAACTTTTTCCTTTGAATCTAAAATCTCCATTGGTTGTTCTTCATACGTCAAATCCTCTCTTAAATGAACTTCTGATGGTTGAACTATATATGAAGGATCCGATCAATACTTCCTTAGCATCGATACATGGAAGAAATTCTAAATCTTAGATAATTCCGGTGGCAAAGCTAAATTATAAGCTAAAGGCCCAATCTTCTCAATGATCTCATAAGGGCCTAGGTATCTTAGACTAAGCTTGCCCTTCTTACCAAATCTCAAAACTCCTTTCCATGAAGAAGCTCTAAGAAACACTTTGTCTCCAACTTCGAATTCCATCTCCTTTCTATGTGCATCCTCGTAACTTTTCATCCTATCTTGAGCTGCTTTAATTCTCTGTTTCACCAATTTAATCTAATCAACTGTGACTTGCACCAACTCAGGTCCTACAAGTCTCCTTTCACCTTCTTCATCCCAACAAATAGGAGTTTTGCACCTCCTATCATACAAAGCTTCATAAGGTGCCATCTGAATTCCTGAGTGATAGGAATTATTGTAAGCAAACTCGATTAAAGGTAAATGATCATCCCATAAATCTTTGAAGTCCATAACACAAGCTCTTAACATTGCCTCCAATGTCCGTAGTGTTCTTTCTGATTGATCATCAGTTTGTGGATGGAAAGTTGTTCTAAAATGCAACTTGGTTCCTAAAGCCTCCTCTAAGCTTTCTCAAAATCTGGAGGCGAACCTGGAGCCTCTATCTGAAACTATGGAGCTTGGAATCCCATGAAGTCTTATTATTTTATCTACATATTTCTTGGCCAAAGCATTCAAAGAATTTGTCTGCTTAATTGGCAAGAAGTGCGCGAACTTGGTCAGCCTATCCACAATCACCCATATTTCATCATGCTTCCTACTAGTCCTCGGTAATCCCATCAAGAAATCTATCGTAATCTTCTCCTATTTTCATTCGGGAATCAGTAGAGGTTTAAGTTTGCCTAAAGGTGCCTGGTGTTCAGCTTTAACTTGTTAACACACTGAGCATCTTTTAGCATATTTTGCAACTTGTTTCTTCATTCCTTTGTACCAAAAATGCTCTTTCAAATCTCTATACATTCTCGTACTTCCTGGGTGCATAACATAAGGTGCATTGTGTGCCTCATCTAAAATTTCTCCTTTCAACTCCAACATATCTAAAATACACAGTCTGTTACCTACCACCATCAATCCATCTTCTTTGATTTCTATTTCAGAAGGTTTACTACTTTTAATCTCTTCTCTAAGCCTGCTCAAATACTCATCTTGCTCCTGCAACTCCTTAATCTTTTCATTCAATACTGGTCTCACTCTAAAATTAGCCAATACATAACCAGATTCGGCTTGTCTCAATGTCACCTTAAGTCTGGCTAATTCCGTCAATAAAGGAAGGTATACTGTCTCCACATGTGCCATAGTGGACTTCCTACTCAGTGGATCCGCTACTACATTAGCTTTCCCTGGGTGGTAATCTATCATCAAATCATAATCTTTCAACAGCTCTGACCACCTTCGTTGTCTCAAATTCAACTCCTTTTGGCTCATCAGATATTTAAGACTCTTACAGTCTGTAAACACCCTGGTGGTGACTCCATACGAGTAATATCTCCAAATCTTCAATGCAAAAATTATGGCCGCTAACTCCAAATCATGCGTAGGACAATTCATCTCATAAGGCTTTAATTACCTAGACGTATAAACAATCACTTTATTACCTTACATCAACACACATCCCAATCCCTTCTTTGAGGCATCACTATACACGATATATCCATCACTACCTAAAGGCAAAGTCAAAACTGGTAGAGTTGTAAGTCTGTTCTTCAATTCCTCAAAACTACTCTCGCATTCCTCTATCCATACAAATTTCTGATTCTTTCTTGTCAATTTAGAAAGTGGAGCTGCTATTATAGAAAAGCTATCCACAAACCTTCTGTAATACCCGACCAATCTTAAGAAACTTCTCACTTCATCTACCTTGTTAGGTGTTTCCCATTTCACAACTGCTTCTATCTTCCTTGGATCCACCTGCACTCCTTGCTCTGAAATCACATGTCCAAGAAATGCCACTTCTTTTAGCTAAAATTTACATTTGTCAAATTTGACATACAACTAATTCTTTCTCAATATCTCCAAAGAAATTCTTAAGTGTTCCTTATGCTCCTTGTCACTTCTAGAATAGACCAAAATATCATTAATAAAGACAATTACAATTTGGTCTAAGAAAGGCCTAAAGACTCTATTCATCAAATCCATGAAAGCTGCAAGAACATTTGTCAACCCAAAAGGCATGACCAAAAACTCAAAGTGGCCATACCGTGTTCTAAAAGTAGTCTTTAACACATTAGACTCTTTTATCCTCAACTGATGGTAACTTGATCTCAAATCTATCTTCGAAAAGACCCTTACCTCTTGTAAATAATCAAACAAATCATCTATGCGTGGAAGCGGATATCTATTCTTAATGATGACACAGTTAAGCTTTATATAATCCACAAATATTCTCCAGGATCCGTCTTTCTTCTTCACAAAAAGAATCGGAGCTCTCCAAGGTGAAGAACTCGGCCTAATGTAACCTTTCTCTAACAAATCTTCCAATTGCTCCTTGAGCTCCTTCAATTCTACCGGAGCCATTCTATAAGGCAGAATTAGAATTTGGCATGATGCCAGGAAGAAGCTCAATGGGAAATTCAATTTCCCTAGATGGCGGTTGTCCTGGTAACTCCTCGGGAAAGACATTTGAGAATTCCATGACCACTGGTATATCCTTTAACTTCCCTCTATCTACCCTCATATCTATGACATAGGGAAAAAATGCTTCAGACCCTTTCCTCATCATTTTCTCTGCCATCAAAGCTGAAACAATTCTTGATGAGCTAAATTTCCTGTCTCTTATAAACATCACATTTCTTCCATCATCCAACTCAAATTTCACTGTCTTCTGTTTGCAATCTAAGTTGGCATTATATTTCTCTAAGGCGCCCATATCCAAAATTACATCTAATCCTCCCATCTTTAATGACATTAAATCCACCACTAAGTGTCCCCTACCAATATATATCTCACAATCTTTATAAACTTGACTAATCATAATATGCTGGCCGATTGGAGTACTCACCATCAAAGGAGTGTCTAATGGGCTTAAAACTCTACCATACATAGTTCTACCTGATGAAACAAAAGAGTGGGTAGAGCCCGAATCAATTAAAACAAAAACATCAGCATTAAATAGTTTAACCATACCAGTCACAACTTTTGGAGTGGTCTCTGCATCCTACAGTGTCATTGTAAACACTCTAACTGGTGCTTGTTCCTAGGTCTTCCTGGAGGATTCACCCTTCTAGCTGCATCAGAGCTGCTTACTTTAGTTGTAGTCTTTTGCCCTACTGCCTCAGTTCTCTTCGAAGCTTGCATCTGTGCTCCCTCTCTTCTTGCATACTGTAGGCACTCTCTAGCCATGTACCCCTTCTTTCCACATTTGAAACAAGCTTTAGTTAGCCTATAGCATTCCCCTCTATGGAACTTGTCGCAATGGTCGCACTTAGGGACGGAGGATTTGTCCCCTTCTCCCCTTCTATTGCCTCCCACCGTTGAGGCTTGATGATAAAAAGTAGAAGTTCTCATCGGTTTAGGCCTACTTGCACCATTGCTCCTCTCCTCAAACTGCACAGGAAAAGTGCTGGCACTCATCTTAGGCATAGAACTACCACCTCCCATCTTGAACTATTCTCTCCTCTTTCTCTTATTGTTCACGACACTCTTTATGTTCTCCACCCTCAAAGCCGCTTCAGCCAGCTGTTAAAAATCACAAAAATTATGCACCACCACTTTCTCTCTGATAGCTAGGTGTAACCTCGATTCGAACCTACAACACTTAACTACCTCACTTAATTAACTCTGTTACATACTGGGATAGCTGTGTAAACCGACGCTCATACTCACTTACTGTCATTTCCCTTTGGGTGAGACTAAAAACTGTCTCTGCTTCTGCTGAATGTACACCTCAGACAAATATTTCTTCTTGTAAGCAGATAAAAAGTCCTTCCATGCCAGCACTAGTGGTCTCATCTGACTCCCTGGCACACTCTTCCACCAATGCAGAGCATTTCCCTGTAGCAGGCTTGCAGCGTATACAACTTTCTCATCATCCTCACAATCCATCTGATCCAGTATCCTCTCGGTCTTTCTCAACCAAGTCTCAGCTTCTTCTGGATACGTGGTCCTATAGAAATCCACCTCCCCTTGGTGGAGAGTCAGGTGCAATCAATCCTTGCAATACTCCTCGTGTCCTTCTACAAGGTAGCATCTTACTCCTTCAATGCAAACACTAACTATTAGCTTACATTTCATTTTAAAATCCTAACCCCGACATGTATGCATGGCATGCATGTCACTTAATGCAATTCAATCAATTTACAATGCAACAAGTAATCACATAGCATAACAATTTATCCTACTGTGCATTGTAAGCCTAATAAAAACCTACGCTCTTATACCAAACAATGCTAGACCCTGCTTCTAAAGCCTAGCATTCGGAGTCAAACAATGCTGGACCCTGCTTCCGGAGCCCAGCATTCGGAATCAATGGCGGAAGCAGTACTTGCCTTCAACTATACTATACCTATTTCGGGACATTTGACATAACTTTCTCTAGAGAACTTGGGTTAAGGTATTTTTTATGACTTGAAAGAGAACTTTAAGATCTACAACTTTCATGAAGACCATGAAGACCAATTCTATTATCTAGAGGGCCAAAAATGGAATAGATGATAGGATCAAATGAAGCCAAAGGAAAAAGCAGACGAATGGGAAAAAAAAGCAGACGAAACAAAAGACATATGAAACAAAAAAACAGACGAAACAAAAAGACATACGAAGCAGAAAGATAGACGAAACTAAAGAAATATACAAAAAGAAAGATGAAACAAAGACAGATGAAACAAAAGACAGATGAAGTAGGAAGGTAGACGAAACAAAAGACAGATGAAGTAGGAAGGCAGACGAAACAAAAGACAGACGAAACAAAAAGACAGACGAAACAAAAGACAGACGAAGCAGGAAGGCAGACAAAACAAAAGACAGACGGAACAAAAAGACAGATGAAACAAAAGACAGCTGAAACAAAAGAATAGACGAAATAAAAAGACATATGAAGTAGAAAGACAGACGAAGCAGGAAAGAAGACGAAACAAAAAATAAATGAAAAAAGACAAACGAAGCAAAAAGACAAACAAAACAAAAGACAGACGAAGTAGAAAGACAGACTAAACAAAAGACAGATGAAGCAGAAAGATAGACAAAATAAAAGACAAACGAAACAAAATACAGATGAAGCAGGAAGGTAGATGAAACAAAAGATAGACAAATCAAAAGGAGAGACGAAACAAAAGACAGATGAAGCAGAAAGACAGACGAAACAAAAGGCAGACGAAGCAGGAAGGTAGACAAAACAAAAGACAGATGAAACAAAAGACAGACAAAATAAAAGACAAATGAAGTAGGAGTCAACTTAAGATAATGCAAAGTCAACTTAAGACGATGCAAATCTTAAGACGAATGAAGTCATCATCGATGATATGGCATCATTACAGACGAAGCGTCCCTACATACGATACAATTTCCCCCTTATAAACACCATAACTTTCGACTCCGAACTCCAAAGTTTCTAAGCTATATATCGAAGGAAAGCTAGACAATTAAACTACAACTTCCAGAGGATAACTTTAATTAATTTAGCCTCAATTAATCTAGTTCCCCCTTGAAAGTCAGCATTCAAATTCTATGCTTATGAAAGGTTTGGACCAAGAAAAATACATTTACCCAAGGAATATGCACATACTCCTGGGAACCTTCAGTTTTTACTCATTTACTTTAACTCATTTACACAACAACAGAAACCCATACATAACTTTAATTACATCAATACAATTCAACTAAGGGCTTAACCCCCAAATACAACCTATACAAAATGCTCGATGTTTACATTCTTATGAAGCTATCCTAAAAGTGAACAAACTAACTTAGTTACAAAAGCTACTATCATGGAGTTTTGCCCAAAAGCCTTGCAAGGATCATTTATCTTCTTGACCTGCACCTGAGGAGGAATAATAGGGGTGAGCAACACAGCTCAGTGGCTAATTTAGTTATAGCCATTGGCAATTGGCCATAATTTCAAGGATATGCATATATAATATGTATAGACATACATACATACATACATACATACATACATACATACATACATACATACATACATACATATATATATATATATATATATAAACATTCGCTAAATTTATCGCAAATTACATAACAGCTCATAACACATAACACTCAAAATGCTTCATACTTGATAATTTTAAAAAACATGCAATGCACAACAATTGGCTCAAAGGTTCTATGAAACAGAATGAGGAAATTGAAGTTTACCCCATGAACAGAATGAGTCCATTTCTAAGCTCATATGCCACAAGCAGTTAGCTGGGAGAAGGCTTTTATCAACGTGTACGTGATGAATAGAATGGTTCCACTCTCGCCCAAACAGAAGCATATAATCATGCTCAGAACCATTTTACCAAATTGCTTTTATACTTTTAAACCTTTTCTTTCATTTTTTATGCAATATCGAATATCATGGCCTCTATTGAGGTGCAACAATAGGCATATTTCATTATGCATTTCCAACATTTACAACAAGTCAATGTCGAACATATACATACACATAGCCAATAACTTGCCCAATCACGCAAAAACTATAAATACATTACCCACCTAATATGCTTGCGGAAATCCAAGTCAAGCCTGTCTTTTCCTTTGCTCTTGGGTAATGTTCTCTTGGTTTCCTAAAACAACCAAGGTTTCATTCAAACAACATTCCAATAAAGTTTATAAACTTCAAGAATCATAACTTTCAACATACATTAAACTCAATTAAACCTACCCATAACCCATCTAGGTTAGAAATTTAAGACTTGGTTTACAAAACCTTAAAATCAATTAGGTTCTCCTACTCCACCTTCTTCCCACAAGAACCTTTTTACTCTCTAACTCCTTCCTCCTTCATACAACCTATTCCTTTAATAAATCAAGAAGAAAAGATGGTTAACCTACCTCAACAACTTGATTTCTCCCTCCTTTCTTTTTCACCAAAACCTCTCTTCTTCTCTCTTATTTTTGTTTCTCACTCTTCTCTCTCTTCAATTCACATTTTTCTCCTCTTAACAAGCAAAACAACACAGTCTTTTTCTATTTCTACCCTTAGTAAGCTCAAAAAGTCCATCTTACCCTTCTTTATAAGCTTATGCTCTTTTATGCTTAAGTGATCTCCTAAAAATGTCCTTGAACATCCTTATGACATCAACACTTTAATTCCACTTATCCATTCAACAAATCCTACTAACCTTGACATAATTATAGCTCTAAAATTAAATCTATCACAACTCCAAAATTATTTTTAAATCATGCTTAACCTAAAGAAAAATTTCAGGGTCTAATAATCAGCCCCCACATTTCGTTGTTGCACTGCACCGAAATAGGTACTCCTATCCACATGCAACAACTAGCTCCCTACTCTCATCATTCAACAAAGTCAACTCCATTTCATTGACCAGCACCCCCCCCCCCCCCCACACACACCCACTTGTCGGCCCTCTCTCCTATATAATGCAGTCTCCATTTGTTTACTAA
Organism: Erythroxylum havanense; assembly: GCA_024752395.1. Lineage (NCBI taxonomy): Eukaryota > Viridiplantae > Streptophyta > Magnoliopsida > Malpighiales > Erythroxylaceae > Erythroxylum > Erythroxylum havanense. The sequence goes on from JANTNU010000009.1 coordinate 11,335,995, forward strand.
CAAAAGTAACAATTATCCATGCCACTCCATGACTCCACGCATTTGACAAGTTGCCTTATACCAAGAAGCCTCCACCCCACTCACAACACATGGCTTTTCACCTTTAAACAATGCCAAATGCAAGCCTTGAATGATTCCTCTCCAATCTTCATCATCATTGTCGTAGGTCCATAAAAATACGCAAGCCTTTATTTATTTTTCAACTTCCAAGCTCCAGCCTACATTTTTCATGCAAGCCTTGATATTTCTTCTCCAATCTTCAACCCTGATACACATCCATGTAAGACATCCATCCACCGAAATAGCGAGCTCCAATCCTCCACAACGCAAGCCTTCATTTGTTAACTCTCAACTCATTAACACAAACCATCTTCTACACAGCATTCATCCCATTTTCTTTCATACAAAAACACAGCTCATCCCATTCTTTCATGCACGAGCAGCTCCAATAAGACACATAAACCTTCATATTTCATCCCCAACTTCCACAATGTAACTTATCTTCACACATCCACTAACGTGACCTTAATCCATGCACCATCACCAATGCAGCCAGCATATACTCTCCAAGGAGTTTCCATTTACCAATAGTATCCTAGACTAAGCTCTAGCCTCCATACACTCCCAACGAAGACGTAGCCTCTACTCTAAGCACTACCACATAGTTGCCTCCAACCACAACAACGTTGTCTCTTCAAGCAAGAACTACACGCAAGGAGAGGGGAGGACACATTATTCAACTATAGTCTGGAGCTGTGCTTTTTATTTTTAATTGATTTTGCCATGAGATTATTTAGGCTGTATGCTTGTGGATTGCTTGACATGATGATTTGTGGCTAAAACATTAATTTCTCTTAGGGATTTGATATTTTTATTAATGTTTTAATTTTAAATTTTACTGGAATCCATGACTGAAAATTTATATACTTGTTGATTTTTCTTGGATTTATTTATTATTCCTTTGGATTATTGCAAATTGCCTTGGTATAAATTCACCTTTGAAAAAAGGGAGTTTTTGCTAGAAGATTGAAGGAAATTTTGACTAGGATTTTCTTGTGAGTTAAGAGACCCAAGAAACTTAGGAGGTGAAAATTGAAGGTTTGGGACTTAAGAAACTCTAGGAAGAACTTAAGTAAGGGATTACTAAGTGACGTCTAAAGTGGATATATTAATTCATCTTTGAAAAAAGGGGATTAATTACTCTTAAAATCCACCTACAAGGTTAGGATATTTCATTTATGGAGGATAGCTAAATCAATATTAAGGGTGACAAAAATATCATTCCCTAAGAGAAAGTGATTTCCCATTAAAGTTAATACTTTTAATTAATCAATTGTTGCAATTTTTTCTTAATTAGTTCCTGCACAAAATTGTCATATTCATAGTTATTTTGGTAGTATTAAATTGGGTAGTTGTTTAGAAATTTATTTAAGTAAAAAAATTTCTTTACATTAATTTTAATTTCCTAAAAAATTTCACTCAACCCAATTTCAAACACTATCAGCTACCATAGATTTGAAAATTCTCATAATCCCTATGGACACAACTCAGTTCTTACCATTTTATTACTCCCTTTGACAACCGTCCACTTGCGGTTCATGAACAAGTTTTTGGTGTCGTTGCCGGGGATGAATATTTGAATGTTTGCTTCTATAGCTAGTTTGATATTTACTTGTTGGTTTTCTTTTTATCCCTAGAGTAACTTATTTGTTTCTTTTTCTTTTTAAATTTTCGTTTTCCTACACAACTTGTTTGTACAAAGATTGTATGCCCTGAACCACTAGAGGGCAAGAAAGACAGTTTAACCCAAAGTTAGAAAGAATGGTAAAGTCAATTCGTCGACAAAAGAAAATGAAAAATCAAGCAGAAGAACTTCAGAGAATTCAAAGAAAGAGGGATGAAATGGATCAAAGATTAGCTCAGTTAGAGGCCAGACTCGATGTAGCTAATTTGACTGGAGGAAATGGAAGAGGGGATAACAAAAATGAACAGGAACAATTGCACCAACGTCCTCTCAGGGAATATTTCCGGCCAACAATGGTGGACAATTATCACAGTATGTAAAGATCTAATGTTTGTGCTCAGAATTTTCATATTTCACTTGGACTTATCAATTTGATTTAGACAAATCAGTTGGGAGGAGCACCAATGGAGGATCCAAATGATCATCTTGCAAGTTTCCAGGAATTATGTGACACTGTTAAAATTGAAGGGGCAATACAAGATGACATTAGGTTTACTTTGTTCCCATTTTCTCTTTAGGACAAAGAAAAGAATTGGCTTCACTCAATTTCTGCTGATAAAATGTGAATTTGACAAGAGGTGGCACAACAGTTCTTGATTAAATTTTTTCCACTTGGTAAAGCTGTGAAGTTAAGAGCTGAGATCAGTACATTTAGATAGCATGACTTGGAACATTGCATGAAGCTTGGGAAAGGTACAAAGATCTTTTGAGAAAGTATCCACGTCACAGATACCAAGAGTAGGTATAACTAGAAATGTTCTATAATGGGTTGAATGGCTAGACCCAAACTATTGTGGATGCAATAGCAGGTGGTACTCTGATGAGAAAAACATCTCAAAAAGCATATGCATTGCTAGAAGATATGGCTTTGAACAGCTACCAGTGGCCCTCTGAGAAAAAAAAGAAATTTTAGAAGTAGACCAAGTGACTCAATTATCTACTAAATTGGAAACCCTATCAAATCAATTTTCAAAATTCATGTCAAAGAAAAAATAGAACGAGCAGGTGGTAGCTACTAGTCATTCAATCTACACCAATGATGAGGGGGTTGAACAAGCCTAGTTTGTTAACCAAAGGAACTTGGGATTTAAGTCACAACCAATGGAAAATCAATATGGTCCAGGCTACAACTCTAAGGAGCAATATAACTATGGTACTCAAAGGAACATGCCCTACCCACCTAGATATGGACCGCCATTGGCGGAACGGAAACCTTCCTTGGAAGAAATGATTGACATTTTTGTAATTGAGACAAGGAATCATTTCCACAAGAACAAGAAGGAGATGGATGAATTAAAGATGCAAGTAACCAGTATGGGGACTTCAGTGAAGGGTTTGGAAGTTCAATTAGGACAACTTGCAAATGTTGTTGGGAATTTGAATCAGATTGACATTTCCAAGTAATATTAAAACTAACCCTAGAGATTAGTGTAAGGCCATCATTCTTTGAAGTGGAAAATAATTAGAAGAATTGAAACCTAAAGAACAGAGCTCCACTAAATTGTACCTGAACGAAGGAAAGAATACTTGTGTAGGGCACTAATACAAGTTGAGAAGAAAGTTAACTTGGAAAAGAAACTGACGGGGGAATTGCAATCAAAACTCATCCCCAAGTTTCCATATCTTCAAATATTTCAGCGGAAGAAAATCAATGAACAATTCGCAAAATTCCTTAAAGTCTTTAAGAAACTTGAGATCAACATTCCCTTGATTAAAGCTATTGAGCAAGTACCAAATTATGCAAAATTCATCAAGGACATTGTTACCAAAAAGAGGAGGTTTGGAGACAATGAGACGGTATTGATGACCAAGGAGTGTAGTGCAATCTTGCAAAGAAAGTTGCCACAGAAATTGAAAGATCTGGGAAGCTTCACAATTTTGTGTGAGATCGGCAACACACATTTTGGTAAAGTGCTTTGCGATTTGGAGGCAAGCATAAATCTCATGTCTCTTTCCATCTTTCAAAAGCTGGGATTAGGAGAAGTCAAGTCATCGACAATTTATCTCCAACTAGCCAAATGTTCTATCACTTATCCTTAAGGTATTGTAGAAGTTCTTGTTTGTGTTGACAAATTTATTCCCCCTACAGACTTTGTGGTGCTCTGTTAATGAGCATTTTGTATTAATTTTTAATACGTAATTTGCTACTCTTGTCCATTTAATGTTTATATTACACTAATTAAGAGTTATTTGTTGTAATTTCAGGAGCACATTTAAAGGAAAAAAAGGAACAGAACGTTATGGTTTTTGGCCACTCAAAAATGTTAATGTTTGGCCAATAGAAAATTGAGAAATGAGCATTAAAAAAATGACATCAGCTTATATGGAGACAAAAGATTGACTGCAGCAGAGAGTTGAAAAATTGGAGGCTTGAAGCACGCATGAGAGGAGCTACATAACACTAGTTGCTGTTGCTAGTGGGCGGCTATTAGAGACAAGAGGAGCTACGTGCATGCGTGAAGAGTGAAGTAGCTGGTGTACGTTAGCAGCTAAAAAAAAGGATTAAAAAAAATCAAGTCGAGATTGGAGAATAAGAGGAGTGGGACCAGCGTGAGTGGAGACATTCAACATGCAAAATAAGAGATAGCAGCGGCAGCAAAGAAGATGGCAGTGGGCGACAGATAATTCAATACATAAGAGATAAAAGAAGATGGCTGTGAAAGGGGAGTTGAAAATTGGGTGGAAAGAACGTGAATGGGGGCTGGAATTGGACCATAAACAATTCTTTTTGTGTCACATGAAGACAAGGAAGCAGCCCCACTTAAAACATATACTACTCTACTCATTGATTCACTCATTGACACAAGGCATGAGTTCGTTGAAGGCAGCATGAAAGGTGGACAAAATCTCTCCTAAAATCTCAAAGAAAGCAGCTGGCAACAGGTTGAAGTAGCTCCACTCCATCATTTCCGGATACTACATTTTTTGGGCACTAGTTAACTGAACATATAAACCCCTGAAAACATCCATCATCTAGAGAGGAGAGAGCCCTCACTCACGAATTATTTCATCAACTCCATCACGCAGGGACGCAACCCCTAACTCATTTTTACAACAACAACCAAAAACGATGAGCTGGTGACTAAGAAAAAAAGAAGTAAGCAGCTGGTGGTGAACACACACACTTAAGAGATATATAGAGTCCTCTCTAAATATTCTCTTCTCATGTTAGAATCAGCTGGTGGCATGGAGTTGTAGCAAGAGGAAGAAAACGTGAGTCTAGTGGAGATAAATTGCAAGCAGCTGGTGGAGACGCCAAGAAGAAGACAACTATTGGAGACACTAACGTTGATGGCTGATGGAGTGAACAATGAAGTCAGCGTGAAAGGATATAACAAGTAGCTGAAGTTTAAAGGGGATCGTGAGCTGCTATTGGAGGAAAAAGACGTTGAAGTAGGTGGAAAAAGAAAGGAAATAACCAAGTTGGTGCATAGGAGAGAACAACGTGAAGGAGAGGACAACTAGTAGTTTAAAGACAAACAAAAGAGACATTTGGTGGGAGCATAACGTTACATCACTAAGTGGGATATAACTAGTAGAGGAAATAGAAAAAAGATAGCAAGGTGGAGACAAGAAGACACGTTGAACTTGGATGAAGACATTGATGAAGCAGCTGGAAAGAACAATGTGGCAGGCAGAAATACTTGGTCAAGATCTACCAAAGCTTGTGATGCGACAGAAAATACAGAAAATATAGCTGTGAAAAAGGGGGTTTTTTAATTTGTTTTCTTAATTTATTTTTAATTTCGTATTTATTTTAATTATGTGGATTTAATCAATGCAAACATATGTTATGACCATGATTTATGTTACATTGATAAATATGTGTGAGTAAGTTTTTCTTTTCGGTTAAGGTTAAGATTGATATTGGTTTAGGATAATTTTTGTGGTATTGATTTTTGCTTATTAAAAACATATTTTGTCCTAATTTAGCTTGATCACCTAAATTAAAGACCTTAGATGATTGAATGCCACAATCAATGGGATTTAATTTGTTGGAAAATTAATCAAGCGGCATACTTGAGACTACAGTGTAGACCAATCTTAGGATTTTATGTGAGGATGCCTAGAATTAACGAACTTAATTTTAGGCTTCTTGTATTTAACGCCTTTTGTTCCGAATTATCTATGGACCAAGTAGAGACTCGGATTTAGAAGAGAAGGGAACACCATGAACATTGGGTTTGACTTGTTTAAGTGAAGTATTTCCTAAATCAATCCACCATTATAATTTTATTTTAAATGTCTAATCCAATTGAAATCTGATACCTTAACCGAACTTTTGTCATTTGATTAAATCTA
>JANTNU010000009.1:11354195-11364504 GCA_024752395.1 Erythroxylum havanense
GTGAATTATTACTGCGATGCCATGTGGATATTAGTAGAACTGTTCTGGTAGTGCACTTTTATCGTGGGATGCGTGTCGGGAGTCCCGATGTGTACCCTACGGTGAGGGGGCGCTACAATCACTCACAACATCCCACCATTCACACATCCGAAGGCAATCCTCAAATCTAAGAGACCAGACTTTATAGTTTTCTCCAGTTAAAATAGATATATTAGCTTGTAGACTTTGCATATTCATCATGGGAAAGCTTTTACCTGCCATAGTTTTGGTTCAATCTAGGTTAGTGAACCGTGTAGCTCTGATACCACTGTAGAAGGTGAGAACAAGACCCCTGACTCTTCAACAATCTGACCTGAACTTCAAGGCAACTTCAATTTCAATCCTTAGTAAAGTGATATAAACTGCAGCACCTCTAAAAAGGATAACCTGGGCTTCTAATGATGTTTTTTAGCAGCAACTGAACCAAGTTGATTTGCTTCAAAAGGAAAACATTAACCAGAAGAACAACATTTTGCTTTTTTGTATCTCTCAAGTGTTTGTAAGAGTTTAAAATAGAGTTTGTAAAGCCTAATGAAGGAAAGTACGAAATTTCAGAAAATTGATATCTTGCACATTCAAATCTGCTTTTTCCATTCTCAGAAATTTGTCATCATATATTCTTACATGAACACAATCTTATCAACTCTAAATCAATAGAAAAGGCAAAGGAAAAATGGAAAAATTGATGAAGAGAAGAAGATGAGTTTTTCATGAAAATGTGCTGCTACTGTTTCATTGGTCTGAAAAGAAAACAATGGTTTTGAGCTTTTTCAACTGAGCCCTTTACACCACTCAACAAGCTCACATATGTAATAACACCAAATCAACAGTAAGAACAAGGAAAAATTGCAGAAACTGATGAAGAGAAGAAAATGAGATTTTTTCACAAAGGTTACTGCTACTGTTCATTCATACGAAAAAGAAGGTTTTGAGCTTTTTTAATTGCTCTTCACACCTTTCTTGCATGTTTTACATCAATGGTCTATAATGAAAAGAGAAAAACACCTAATGATTAGGATTTGACAAGTTTCATCCTCTCATTGGTTCAGATGGAACAAAAGTAAAGTTGCTGGTTCATATACCAACAAAAAACTGACATTGTGATATGCTACTGATAAAAAAGCTGTAGAGATTAAAAGATGCTTGACAACTATGGAACCAAAAGCTTATGCACGATCTCATTTTTTAATGCCAATTGTTGGTTTGACTCTCAATTTTTTTAACTTGTAAGACTTCATAATTGCTTCAGTTTTTTTTACTTCAAAAATTTTACTCTGCTTCAGATTTTCCTCCACCTGCTGCACACTTTCGGTTTCTTCAACTTCAACTTTCTTGGCATGTAGCTTCAACCTTTTTACTTGTCTTGCTTTGCTCATCATCGTTGTTTTGGCTTTCAATCATTCGAACTCTTGTTTTTGAATCCAAGCATCTTTGAATTGCTCTCAAAACCATCATCTCTAACTTCCTTTTAAACACTGAAATTTTGCTCTTCATTTTGCTTCTCTTCTTCACTCTCACTGAACATGTAAACTCCTCCAGAAATTTTAACATAGCAGGCTGCATGAAGCAATACTATGCAGAGCTCTCTTTATTAAAATTTATGTTTTTTATTACTCCACAAATTAAAAATTATGTTTTTATTAAAATTTATGCAGAGCTCTCTTTATCTCTATCTATATGTATAAAGGAAAACGTGGGACAGATTAGAAGACCATCAAGACTAGTTTCCCCTGTACTACTACTAACATTTGATGTGATACACAAGGCATTACAGTGGTTTCATTAATTCACATTTGTTCTCTTAAAATTGAGCAACTTTTAAGATTTTTTATAATATGTAATATGAATATCATAATTAGATAATGGCTTGATGTATTATAATCTAGGGATATAATATATTTATTATTGTTGGCGTCAACCCAATAACCAGTAACCAAAAGCGAAAAGGAAAATGAATATGATGCTATGCAATCTTCTGCTTCAACAAGTTTGGTGTAACATAATTCTTTTCTTTATTATAAATGGAAAGAAAAACAATAAAAATTACATGGTAAGTCTAGGGTGACAAGCCCCTGACATATCTTCTAAGAGGATTGGTAGGCATCTCCTAGGTGAGAGCTCAAAAGTTGTGATCCCTAGCTTGAATTGGTCGGCATAATTAGCTAACTAATCCACATACTGATTACCTTCCCTATATGTTGAATTATAACAACCCAGTTACAGGTAAACAGTTCATTAATGCCTAGCACTAAAGGATTAAGAGACATAGCTCGCTTAGTCGAGGATGAAAACATATTAGTTACTGTACTCGAATCCACCTTTAATTCTATATGACGGTACCCTTGGTTCATGTTGGACCCCGAATGTTTCATTGAAGTTAGAACTATGTGAAGGAGAAATTTTAGCAAGTAATCATGAGTAAAGAACAAATAAATAAAAGTTTTTGAATAAAGAATTTATAGACAAGAGTGAGGTAGGGAATGAGAGATATGGATAGATTTATGATTTGCTTTGGTGTTTTGGTGGATAAGAGACTTTTGAAATATAAGTAATTAAGGTGAAAGTTAGCAGTAAAATGAAAGCAATTTTTGTGTAGTAAAGTGAGAGAGAATCTGTATATATGTGTATGTTCTGTCATTATTGTTCATGATTAGTTGTGGATTATAAATTTTTCTTTATGGAGGACATTGATTTGAAATGAAGTTGAGAGGAAGGATAGTGTTTGAGCATGAAAGTTGAAAATGCAGAAATGTAACAAAGCATGAATAGGTTTATTATGAATTTTAGGTTTTGATGATTTTCTTTGACTAAACTTGTATATTTTGGAGTAGTATAAATTTATGGTGAATGAGTTGATTGAAATGGAGTAGAAAAAAAACTAGAAATAAAAGTTTGAAATGTTAGTTTTTGAAAATTTGAAGCCTAAAAATTTTAGGAATGAATAGTAGTGGAGAGTTGGATTTTTGATCTGAAAGTTCTATGAATTTTTTGGGTTGATCTAGAAAGATTTTGATAAAATTTTCTTCATGAAAGTTGTAACTTATCTTTCTTTCCAGCAATATGAAGTTTGTAAGTTTTGGATATCGTAGTGGGAAGTTACGATCTTTACAAGTTGTAATGTTGCACAGGATATGTGTATGTGACGGCTTTGGAAATTCGTGTACTAACTTCAAAGATATATCTGGGTTGATGTGATCTGATTTAGGTGAAATTGTCTTCTTGGAAATTGTAGATGATCTTTATATCTTTTCGACGATACAAAGTTTGAAAATTTTGGATATCGGAGTTGAGAGATTTGAGCATTACAAGTTGTAATGTTGCATAGGATGTGTGTATGTGGCAACTATGGAGATTGATCTTGGTATGACGTCAGTATCGTCTTAGTATGACGTCAGTATTGTCTTAATCTTCTTTCGTCTTAATTTTGGTACCTAATATGCTTCATCTTAGTTTTGTGTCTTAGTATGATGTCAACATCGTCTTGGTATGATGTCAGCATCGTATTAATCTTCTTTCAACTTAGTTTTGGTAAAGACGCTTCGTCTTAGTTTTGCCTCTTAGTATGATGTCAGTATCATCTTGATATGATGTCAGCATCATCTTAGTCTTCTTTCATCTTAGTTTTGGTACCTAAGATACTTTGTCTTAGTTTTGCGTCTTAGTATGACGTCAGTATAGTCTTAGTATGATGTCAGCATCGTCTTAGTATGACGTCAGCATCTTCTTAGTCTTCTTTCATCTTAGTTTTGGTACCTAAGATGCTTCATCTTAGTTTTGCGTCTTAGTATGACGTCAGCATCGTCTTAGTCTTCTTTCGTCTTAGTTTTGGTACCTAAGACGCTTTGTCTTAGTTTTGCATCTTAGTATGACGTCAGCATCGTCTTAGTTTGTATCATCATCTTCTGTCTTATTTTTTATCATTTTAGAAGTAGAATCTCACTTTGAGGTCTTCAAAAAAGTTGTAGATTTATAAGTCTTCTTTCAAATGGTCTAATAAGAAAGTTAATCTGATACTTGTAGTGAGAGTTATCGCAATTGCGCCGAGAGAGGTACAAATTGATTAAGGACATAAACATAGTTGCTTCTTTTGGTCAAAAATTCCTCTGTAGACATTTAAATGATCTGATTCTTGCACCATTGGACTCTTAAAACATTTCTATACACCTCAACCAAAAATCATGGCCATCTGACATAAATGGAGAAAAATTAGGTGAAAAGAGTGGGACGGATATAGTGGGTGTGCTCTTTAGTAATATGAACTGATGGTATTCTACTGAACATACTTCAGTATTTTGAGTATATCTGGATCTATAAAATTCCAAATGAGGTGATTTTTGATTTTTGGTAAACTGGAGACATGGAGCTACAAATGGTATGAAGAAATTGGAATCTAATTTAGTCTATAAGATGTTTAAATTTCAGATGGAAGTTGTGCATAATATACTATTTTGGACTAGAGTAATCCAAAACTGTTTGAAGTATATCTTTTGAATCAATGAGCCAAATTTAATAATTTTGGTGTCCTTAGAAACTTAAGACAATCGAGAAGATTCTTCTAGAATAAAGTATTATGTCAGAATATTCAAGGGTGTTTTTGGCAAGACACTTAAGTATAAAAGATTTAAGGCATAAATGGAATGGCAAATAGGACAATTCTCAATCATTAAGGGCATAACTGGAAAAAGAAGTGTTGTCTTGCCTATAAATGAAGAAGAAAAACGTGAATGGGAGAAGAAGTAGAAGAGAAGAACGAAAATTCTAGAGAAAAGAGAGAGAATGTCATGAAAAAGAGAGAGAAGTACAAAGAGAAGAAGAGAAAGAGTGAAAGAAGAGAAAACAAGCTAGAGTTTCAATTTTCCTAGCCTACAAGAGAGATTTTGGAGTTGATCAAGAAAGGAAACAAGTAGAGGAAGAGAAGAGCTTCCTTTTAAGCTAAGGATCCCTTCATTTGGTGAAGAATGAAGGTAAGTTCATTTTAAATCTTTTGGATTTTTGGAAGGATGTTAGTTCATGGATTTTAGAAAAGGCTTGGGTTTTAGTATTCTAGAACCAATTTTAGTGATTGTGCTTTGAGAAATTTCCAATTGAAAACCCTATTAAGTGGGATTTTTTGTTTTTTGTATAAAGGGATCAAAGAGACAAGAGGAACAAGAGAAGAGGCTTTTTGAGCAAGTCTATAATCAAGGAAATCAAGGTAGGTACATGTTTATAATAAAGTAAATAAGCCACAACTGTTTTCTTTAAATCAAAGAAAGTATAATGCTCAAATTGCATCATAAATGCTACATTTATTATCCATAAATGATTTATGAAATCTACCATGTGTTTTGCTACATGAGTTGTGTGATGACTTATAAAAGGAATTTCTTTTGAAAAGATCGAATGTACATAAAATCATGTTTTCAAGAATGGTTTTCAAGATATATATCAAATATATGAAAAAGCAAATTTTTAAGAAGTGCCATTTTGGGCAACAAAAGATTACAAGTTTTGAAATATATGTGTTATGTGGGTTTGTGGTGGTCCCCTAAGTTATGTCGCACGCACGTTGGCTAAGTTAAAGGCTTCTCTCGCCTGCCCGTTAGTGGCATGGAATTCCTTCAGGGACTCGCATAAGTTCATGGCTACGCAAGACCATTATGTGGAAATGCGTAGTACGTTCTATTTTGGATTCACCCAAACTATTCTGATATGCTTATGTGCTCATGATATGTTTGATCAAGTTGATGAATTCATGATTTTCAAATAAGTTGAAAAATGTATAAATCGTGTTGGATATGATTTTGATTTCTTGACAGGACAAGAATTTTTGAGAAACTTATGTTTTTGTTTAAACTCCATGAAAGTGTTTTCAAATGACAAGGCAGAACTTATTTTAAAATTTTTGCTTATCTTTCTTTTATTATAAACTATTACCCATGAGCTTTTAAGCTCACCCCTTCCTGTCCCCACCTCCAGGTGATGAGTAAGAGATGGAGTGAAAAAGACTCAAGGCCTCACTCCGAATTTGCATATTTTGTATTTTGTGTTCTCGGATGATGTTGAAGGTGGCTTAAAGGACCATTATAGCTTTGTAAAACCCTTTTGATTTGAGGGTATTGAAACATAATGATGATGATTGTTTGTATGTAATCTATTAACGAGTATGATGAAGTAAAGATATGAAAGTCTTATAATCTTTCAGAAAGAGTTGGACTTCACATTCAGAGATAGGATCCAACATTAAGGTAATAAATTGTTTTGATGTTTGTTTGTCATGGGCACGCCACCCTTATGAGATGATGCCTAATGATGGTTTTTGGAAATAACCTTACAGAATCTACGCACAAGTATGATGATATTCACAAGCGTTGGATTCTGGAGTCAAGTGGGATCCAATATGTTTGTGGAATCAAAGTAAGAGTTGGGTTCCGCAAGCGGTGTCCAGCAGTTCCAAGCCAGCTTGAGGCTTGAGAAAACACCCCAAAGTTTAGTGGCTAATGTGGAACACCAACTAATGTTCTGTGCAAAGTCTCCAAGCTAAGCACCCGAACTGTCTCGAATCAATCCATTTGCCGTGACCTAAGAACATGACCTATTGTTGGCTCCATCTGTATTTAATCTCGCCCAACCTTGAGTAGGTTTGCTCCAATCTATAAGTTGCTCCTTCAAAGTGCGACTGACCATATTAGCTCTTTGTTACCATACTGACACCTTGTGAATGTGGTGAACATATTCTAAAACTTGATGGTCTGGAGAAGTCAGCCAAGAAAAGTGTTCGTCAAAAAGGGCCCTATTGCACCAGGATCATAAAAACTAGCACGTCGTGCCAAAGATAATAGACCAATCTAATCCAGCTACTATTCGATGTGTGTGTAGATTCTTTATGAGCCACTCCTTTTTTGTTAGCATAAAAAACATCGTGGAGATTACTTGAGGGGGAAACCTATTCCATAAGTTGCGGGCTTTGGGGCAGTCATGCAGTACATGAAGAGAGGATTTCTCTAAGTAGCAATGGTAGCATGTAGCATCCGAAGTAAAATTGTTTTTGGGCACGCTGATGATTAATGAGTAATCTATCATAAGAGAGGAGCCAAAGGAATGCTCGAATTTGTTGCAGGCCTTGTCACTGCCATACAGTCTTCCAGAATGCATTGATCGAAGCTTCTTTATGATTCATTATCATGGAATATGTTGATGTAATCATGAATTGCCCATTATCTAAACATCCCCAAATTAGCTTATCCAACCCTAAGGATTGCTTTGACGGAAGAATACCTACTATTGTCATACAGATCGAAGAAGGGAGCATGTGTTGGAATGCTTCCCAATTGCAGTTACTCGCATTGTCTACAAAGTGTTGTACCCGGTAGTCAATAATTTCTAGAAGATGAGAAATAAGAAGTCTCTAGTCTTTAACCCATGGATCGAGCCAGAATTAGGTCCAGGAGCCATCACAAATCATCCATTTCATGCCTTACAGTATGTGGTGCTAGGTAGCTTTAATACTCTTCCAAATCATTGACCCACTTATTGCATCAAAGGAAGGGGGAAAATTGATAGCATCAAAATTATACTTAGCTAAGAGAATTTGAACTCATAAAGCATTAGGTTTGGAAACCATTGACCACCCTAGCTTCGATAATAAAGCATCGTTGGTTTCCCTAATTTTGCTTATTTTGAGTCCTCCATCTCTTTTGGTTGACACACTTTTTTCCAATTGACCAGGCTTATCTTCTTGTTGTCTAGTGTCGGCCCTATAGGGATTGACACATTATTTTCTCTAAATCATCACAAAACTGGCACGGCAGGCGGACCATCTGCATCGTGTAAATGGGAAGCACTACAATGACTGATTGTGTCAGCATTATCCTACCAGTGAGTGATAAAAGATTTGCCGTCCACCTCGCGAGTCGTTGTTGAACCTTATCAAGAATGTAAAAGAGGTACTCCAAGATATCGTCCTAAATTGTTTGTCCATTTGAAACCCAAGGCCCTGCTTAGATAATGTGCCTGCGTGGGAGGTATATTCCTGGAGTAAAAACACCAAGACTTGTCTTGGATGACCCTTTGACTGGAAGCTGTGCAGAAGGTACTTAATGTATCTCGAATCTCTTTCACCTAATCTATGGAAGCTTCAGAGAACAGAATGGGATTGTCAGTAAAGAATAAACAAGAGAGATAGAAGGTCCATTTCTGCTTAATTTAATCAGCTTCCGCCTTCTGTTAGAGACTAAATCGTTAATTAAGTGGCCTAGTCTTTCCATACATAGTACGAAAAGATAAGGTAATAATAGGTCACCCTATCTAATGCCTCTGGTGTGTTGGACCCCGATTTTTAAGTGAAAATTTAGAAATAATAAATGAAATCAAATGAGTGTTTTTGTATGTGATTTGTGTTATGGATGATTATGATATTGGAATGTAAATCATGTATGGATGATGAGTTGAGAAACCCTAAGCATGAACTATGGTGATACATGCGAGATATTTTGTAAAAAGCAAGAGAGGAATTTGGTGAATGACATGATACTATTGAATGTAAGAAATTATATGAATTGAGGTTGAGTGTTAGAGAATTTCCAATGGCAAATTGAATTGTTGAATGAGGATTGAAATATAAGTCGTGAGGTTGGGATGAATGTTGAGTTTTGTATGAGGATAAAAATGTATATGCTGATTTGAGGGAAATTTTGAAATAATTGAAATAGAATTGGCCAAAGTTGCCTTATTTGAAGTTTTAGTTTGTTCTTTTATCTTTACAACGATACCAAGTATACAAGTTTTTGAGATTGGAATTAAGAGATATGATTGATATAAGTTATGATGTTTCGTAGGAGTTGTGTATGTGATAGTTATGGGAATTGATGAAAAATTGTAGTTTGGATGAACCAAATGGATCAAGAATTGAGAGTTTGATGAAATATATTTGGTGTTTGAGTTGTTATGAAATGAATTTGTACTAGAAGAGTTGAATTTGTGAAGATTATAAGTGAATATGATGTTAGGTTGGATGTAGGAAGCATTGGAGAGGCTTTGGAGGGGTTTTGGGAACCCCTATGTCCGTTAGGCGGACTTTAGGTTCGTTAAACGGACCTTCTCAGGTGAAAAAGGACCCTCAACCCAGTGCATGTTCGTTAAACGGACATGGATGTCCGTTTAACGGACTTTCTCGGATGAAAATGGGTTATTTTGCCAGTCTATGTCCGTTAAACAGACATGCATGTCCGTTTAATAGACATTCTTGTGTCAGCTACAGTAAATTTCGATTTTCACACTTTTAGAGGCTGAACCTGATTTTGTGGTCTTCATAAGAGTTATAGCTCTAGAAGTATACTTTCTAATGGTCTAAGAAAGAAATCAATCCAATTTATAAATTGAACGTTATGGTGATCGCTCCAAGAGAGGTTCAAATCGATTTCGGGTTTAAGCATGGTTTATTATTTTGATCATAACTCACTCACCCGACCTCCAATTGAAGTTATTCTTGAAGCAATGAATTACTAAGACATGTATCCTTCTCTCCATGAAAATTTGTATCAATTGGAGTTGTATTGAAAGAGTTTGATTGAATCTTATGATAGTCGGAATAATTTATTTCCTTCTGATCTTGCTATTTTTCCTTTCTCATATGACATTGTCCAATATTTTGCTTATATCTTTTCCGTCCGACATCCGAATGAATTGGTTCTCAAAGATTTGGATTTCTAAGTCAATGAATTTCATTTTATGTGAAATTTGTGAATTTTAGAGATTAAATGGAGGAAGATTGTTTGAATCAAATTGAGTTAGAAAATTTTCTGAACATGGTTTGGTATTTTGAGAAATTCGGGATCAGTGGTGATCCGATTGAAGTGATTCTTGAGGCAAAATAAAATTAAGATATGGGGCTACAAATCATAAGAAGAATTTAAATTTCAATTTAGCCCTTAAGAATGTCAATTTTCGGATGGAAGTAAATCACAGGAAATTGTGTTTTCATAAGAACAGTTCGAAATGTTTGGACTATAACTTTTGATGCAGTGCTCCAAATTAAATGATTTTGGTGGCATTATGAAATTAAGACAATGAGGAACAATTATCTAGTGGGAATTGTTTACAAATTCCTTCAAATAGATAGTGCGAAACAGGTCCGAAAGTAAGCATGACTTAAAGTAAAGTTCAGGGGCATATTGGGAAGTTAACTTAAAGAATTAGGGTTTTAGCCTTAAGGGGTGTTAGAGTAGTGCCCTAAAGGCAATCCCCTTTAGCGCATTTTGTTCATAGTCATGTACAGACTTTATGAATAAAT
>JANTNU010000009.1:11372706-11383784 GCA_024752395.1 Erythroxylum havanense
TTTTATAAGCTATTGTTTTACAAATGATTGAACCAATTGTTTTTGGAATGATTTATAAATCGTTAAAGTCATTGTTTTCCATAGAATTTACAAAAAATTCTACAATTGTTATGGTCAATTTTTCATAAATGACTTGAATTGTTTATTCAATGGATTTTTGAATAAATTGATAAAGTTGAAATACTCATTGGAGTTCATTGTGTTAAATTGATTGATAATTTGATCATGTGAACTAGTGTGATATGATGATTAAATGAAATTGTACTTTCCTTGTTTGGGTTCTTGTTTGTAACTTTTGTGATATGATGATTGATCGATATTGCATTGAATTTAAGATGACATGAAAAGTTAAATTTTGAAATGTGCCTTCGGGCAATTCGTTTTTCTAGCATGAATATGTGTTATATAGGTTTGGTTAGGTCCCCCTAATAGTATCAGTACACTGGTCTCATGTGTTTAAAGGCTTCACCCGCCTGCCTGCTAGTGGCAATGGAGCTCCTCACGGGCTCCCCATGTGTTTCACAGCTACACATGACCGCTTTGCGGAAATGTGCAGTACGTCATGTTTTTGCACCGAACCAAATCGTTTAATGTATTATGTGTTTTGCTTTGTGCAGAATGTGGTGCATTTCATGGGTTTTGACTTTGGAATTTTCGACGAATGAGAAATTTTGGATTTTCAACTATGATAGTTTTGAAAACTGTCTGTAAATGTTTATGAAAGATTTTAAAATTGAGAAGTTTTTGAGAAATAAACCTTCGATGTTTTCGATCAACTGAAAATAAGGTTTGAGAATGTTTTGCTTATCATTTGAGTTATAAATATGTTACCCACGAGCTTTCGAGCTCACCCCCTTTCATCCCCATCTCCAGGTATTTGAGCAGGAGATCGGATGAAAGACGTCAAGACATCAGTTCGATTTGTGCATGTTTTTGTACTATGTGTATTTTGGTTTATGATTATTGGTAATGGTATATGGCTTGGAATGCCATTAGAGTATTGCAAGCATTTAGTTCAGGATGTATTTTGGATTATGATATTGTATAAGAACTTGATTTATGGAATTAGAAAAGTATTGGCTATGGATGATGCATATTGGAATTGTATACAAATTGAATTAAGTTATGAATGTAATTGGGATATATATATATAGATATGGATGAATGTGTTTGATGATGGGATATGAATTGTGATGATTTATAAATACGATTGGTTTTGGGTTCGATGGAAGTATTAATTTGTATATGAGTTAATGGGCATTGTATATGAGTTTGAATGTGATGAATATGATTTGGATATGAAAAATGACTTGAAGTGGTTTAGAATTTAGAATTGTGTTTATACTGAGATCCCGGACGGAGGGTCCGGTGGATTTTAATGTATGTGTAATTGTCTGGAATTTATAAAAGTGAGTTTTACACCTTGCAGGTTTGGTTTATGAAAATACAGCCGTTATGCTACCCGATTTTTGTAGGGTAGCATATGGATAAGTGTATTAGTGTATAAATATATGGGTTTATTGGTATGAGTGTGAAATATATATGGCAAGAAATGAGAATAAGGATAAGAATATGTTTTGTTATGAAGATATTGAGTTATCGCATCATTAGAAGATCGTGATTAAGAATTGAAATTTGTATGAGGAATAATTTCCAAAGGTGGAAATTATTTGTTTGATTTTGAATAATATGGATTAAATGATGACAAAAAAATATACCGATTTCGGATTGGTTAGTCCAAGGTTACCAACGCGACAAGTTTTCTGTTCACGTTTCGGATGTCGGAATTTGAAATTGAGTGCGAACCCACCGTTTATATGCTTTGTTTTCGATTTTACTTTCCATTTGCAATTTGAATTCGTTTCGATTCTGTTTTGAATCCATTATGTTTCCCTTTTTGTTATTCGATAATGCGATTCGTATTTGCTTCACTTGTGATTCTTTCGTCTTATGTTCCGATTCATGTATTAGCTTTGCTTTGATTCGCTATATGATTTGATACATGTTTTGTTTTCCGTCTCTCCTACTTTCCGCTTTCCATAGGTTTAGTTGGGTAAGCAGTTGGGTTTCGGACCCAACATGGTGGGAGTGAATGAGTCACTTAGAACCCCATTCCAGTTTACGTGCATAGAAATCGAGGAAACACACTTCATTATTAAATTTATCAAAGAGTCAGGAATATCAATATCAATAAGAGTAGCTTTGATAAAATACCAGGAAAGTCTATCATAGGCTTTTTTTAAATCCACCTTTATGGCAAGTATTCCTTTCTTTCCAAATTTTCTTTTCATTGTGTGTTTGAATTTTTGGGCAATGATAATATTGTTGGTGATCTATCGACCTAGTACAAAGCTATATTGAGTCGGCGCTATAAGTTCTTTTAAATAAGGTTTGAGTTGGTGATAGGATTGAATTATCTCATATTTTCTTATGTATTTCCATATAATTTCAATCATATTTTTATGATAAATTACTTAATTTGTGTTGACTACTAGGTTGGAGAGAAGTGGGAGCAAGATACATTTTAATTGTCTAATCAAATGAGCATTAAAGGTGGGGAGCAAATTAGCAACAATAGGGAGCAGGCAAACGTACAAAAGGAAAATTAAATTATCACGCAACAAGCCAGCTATAGACGGATGCAGGTGGAGAATATGAGAGTTGCATTTTAATTGTCACATCTAATGCACAGTGAGGTGAGACACACATCAAGCATTGAAAAATCATGCTAATCACGTTATAGTGGAGAGCAATTAAAATCAAGGGGAGCAAATTAAATGAAACGCAGCGTCCAGGGAAAGCAAAGAAGAAGGAATACAAGCAGAGGTTTTTAAGGGTTGATGTGTGACCCTTAATGGTCACATCATTGAATAGTAGGGAGAAGAATAAAACAAGAGATTGCAAAACGACGTGCGTAGCCAACATTTTCAAGGAGAAAAATGCAACTCCAACAAGAACCAGCCTCTTCCAACCCCACTTACGATTCCTCCACTTTCAAGCACCAAGACCCACCACGCATGGAGATGAGTGGAAAATACAGCAGGAAAATCATACACATAGCTAAGAAGAAAATGACACAGGTAACAAGAAGACAAAGACAACTGGTGGGTGCAATTAAACAACACAAGGTTGGTGAAGAAAGGATCACCACGCATACACCAAGGGGAAGATCAAAAATTGGCAGAAGGAGGGACCAAAGCTAGAGCTAAAAAGACCCACTGAGAGAAGCAGCAAAATGATAACAACACAGCTGGTTGTTTTAACAAATAACAAAAATCACATGAGTGGGGGCTAGAGGAGAGACGAACATAGCTGGTTGTTTGGGGGGTGAATCACGTTACCACCAAGCTCCAAGAGGCACACACCAAATGCATATAATAGAGGAATGTGACAGCTACACCAAAGAGAAGGCTACAAGAATGTGACAGCAAAAAATCTACTCCACTCCTAAAGTGGCAGTTGGAAAACAAATAAGCGAGAGACCAAAAGGAGGGGACGTTGGGACATCAAGGAAGGACACCCATGCAGACCAGTTACTCACGCATTACATAGGAGGAAAATCCAAGGGAGAGTGGATGAAAACGTGGTAGCTATGCGTAAAGAGCTAGAGCAGCGTGAATGTGTGTGAGTGTGTAAGTAAGTGACTTGAAGTGTGTGAGTGAACAGGTGAATAACATGAAGTGCGTTGTCTGAAGGAAAGTGAGAAGAGTAAGAGAGGAGTGAGTAACGCACAAGGAGGAGAAGAACGTGAGTTAACAGCTGTGAGTTACCATAAAAATAGAGTGTTGTGCGTTAGAAGTAGACAAGTGTGTTACATGAGAAGGAGAGAAAAAAAAAAGCAAAGAGCTGAAGAGGAACGTTAGCTGAGGGGGAACGAAGTGACTAGCGGCACAACAAAGAATTGGACGAGAAGACTAGCGCTCCAATCTGACACACACAAATGGAATTGACGCTGGACAGGAGACTTTGATGCACAAAATGCAAGCGAACTTCAGGATTTTGACGTAGACGAAGATAGAGACACATTCCAGACTTGTTTCTTTAACGTAGACGAAGATAGCACTTGGAGAACAGAGAACGAGTGGATTGTGACAACTTTGGAGAGTGGACGGCAGCTGAGAAGAAACAGGCAACAGTAGCTTTGGAGAGGAAAAGTGATTTCGAATTTCACAGAAGGTTGAACTCCAATATTTAATTTGTCAATTTCAGCTATAGTAGATAGAGATTAAAGTTATGTGTGGCTAATTTTTTAATCTAGATAAGGTACTTTACGTTTGAATCATGTAGTTCGTGAGACTCTCGTGATTTAATTGTTTTCGTTTATTTCTTATGTTTATTTGATCTCTACGCTTTAATTGATTTATTATTTCCGTGTTTGTTGATTAATAAGGCCTGTTAATTGATCGACTTGGTGATAAATTACCGAATAGATTAGTTAATCCGTGATTGCTGTCTAACAAAGTGGTGAATAAATTTCAATTAAGAAATTAGTGAGATTAAATAATTTGGTCTAAATAGATTGCGGCTTTTCTGATTCTGTTGACTGAGACAAAGGCCCATTAGAGCCTAGTGCTACCATAGATTATATTCTGTGGAGCTTTACTCGGAAATAGTCTAATTGGTTAGAGTAATAATCTGCGGAGCTTTACTTGGGGTTATTGAATAATTACGAATGGATTGGTTGATATGTGTTGTTCATTGTCTGCTATAACTTTGTCCATAAGAATAAACGAAATTCATATTTTTGAGTGTATGATCGAATTACAGTATCAAACGGGAGAGTACCTTGGCTAGGCTTTTCTTCATATTGCTTTCAATCTTTATCTTTAAATTCCTTTGACGTGATTTCGTGTTCTAATTTCGTGTTCTAAAATCAATCATTCCCAAATCAATTATTTTCATTATTTTTATTTTTATTTTCATCTGTTTATTTTTATTTTTGATTTCACACAAATAAATAATTACTACATTGGTCTCTGTGGTTCGACCCTATTCACCACTTTACTCGCTTAAGTGTTCTAGAGTAAGAATTTATTTTTGTTGCTTTGACACGCCATCAGTTGGGTAACAATGATCCTGATAATAGCTTTGTAAAACACTAAACATAACGCTATAGGCCTGAATTAAGTTATCAATGTGTGGGGATCTTTGGTATAAGATCCATAATATTATGATATGCATAAATCAAGTAACATAATTCTTTGTTATCGTAATCCTATTTTAACCAAGGAGGAACTATTCCATTCAAGTTATTGTAGGAATATTTAGGTAATCGAAGGAATGATGGAGCTTCAAAAATGCAATTCTCTCCTCCTCTAAGCAACTACAGGATCTCCACCATTGCAGTCATAATAATAATAATACTATCTTAATAATCACTTCTTTTTGTAACCCCATCTGGTATTCTGCTCTCGCCATTTCTACTAATCGCCTAGTACTTTTGTTGCTTATTTTTGTAACCCCATACGGTTATATAGTTTGTGGGACACAAGGCAAACAAATCATAATCCAACTAAAACTTCTTATATGAAACAAAAATAGTTGTCATTTTACAAGTTACAGTGTTAAACAAGTGGTCCGACCGTTTTTGCTCTTCCAATAACCACACTCGACTTGTTGAACCATATATATTTCATATCATTGGTAAATGATTAGTCAAATTATTAGAGAAATCTATATGTTTTTACCCTTAAATTTATATAACGAATTTACAATAAGCTGATAAATTATACCATTTCACAAGTTGATAATTTCATTTTTTCTAAATAAATTGGTGGTTGATACAATTTTTTTGAAAAACGCACACAACACCTTCAATGATACTTTCTCGATCTTCGAATCAAAATTCAAAGCTAAGAATCTGAGTGGATACATATACACTTTCAAAACTTGAAAAGAGTTTTCGATAATGGAGTGGAAGAGCTCGGAGGAACCATATGTGAAAACTGGCACATCACACAACTCTTCTTTTATTCCGGCCAGTGAAAGCACTATCTGGGCTAATGCTTTTTTGCTCCTTGAAGCTGCCCATAGAGGTTTGATGTGATTCTTTCTCTTTATTCTTTTCAAGATTCAATCTTTTTTTCTTCTATTTTTCCGACTTTCTCTTTTCAAATGTTTGTTAGTATTAGTCTATTTCTTTGTCTCAGACTAGTAAAGTTTTCTCCTTTTTCTTGTTTTTATATTCTTTAATATGAAGCTTGACACTTAAGCTATGGTTTTACTTTGTTTTTCTTGGTAATATTATAAAAACAATTATACAATCATAATTCAAAAACAAATATTATGTCCATTGTTTGGTGATGTTAAAGTTGCTATTATATTCATCTAGAAGAGCATTATTTTTGTATCTTTTTCCACTACTCCAAAATCTCCTTCCTAGTCTCTTAACAATCAACTTTTCTTCAATGGGTTCCCATTCCATGGTAAAAGCTCCTGGACTAGCATCATCTGTATGAAGCCACAGTGTGAGTGACAATATTTCCGCTGTCTTATAGCTGATACCTAATTTCAATCCAGGCAAAAGGGTATCAATTGGATAATCAAAACTTTGCCAGAGAACTGTTCATAAACTGCAAGTGCACAGTTGTCGAAGTGAGTAATAAATCGGTACGAACTGAGTCATGTCCACAGAGATTATGAGAAAGTTCAAATCTATGCTAGCTGACAATGTTTGAAATCGGGTTGAATGAAATTTTTTAGGAAATTAGAATTAATGTAAATAATTTTTTTACTTAAATAAATTTCTAAACAACTATCCAATTCAATGCAACCATAATAACTATGAATAAGACAAATTTGTGCAGGAACTAATTAAGAAAAAATTGCAACAATTGATTAATTAAAAGTATTAACTTTAATGGGAAATCACTTTCTCTTAGGGAATGATGTTTTTGTCACCCTTAATATTGAATTAGCTATCCTCCACAAATGAAATATCCTAACTTTGTAGATGAATTTTAAGAGTAATTAATCCCTTTTTTCTAAAGATGAATTAATTTATCTACTCTAAACGTCACTTAGGAATCCCTTACTTAAGTTCTTCCTAGAGTTTCTTAAGTCCCAAACCTTCAATTTTCACCTCCTAAGTTTCTTGGGTCTTCCAACTCACAAGAAAATCCTAGTCGAAATTTCCTTCAATTTTCTAACAAAAACTCCCTTTTTCCAAAGGCGAATTTATACCAAGGCAATTTCTAATAATCCAAAGGAATAACAAATAAATCTAAGGAAAAATCAACAAGTATATAAATTTTCTTTCATGGATTCTAGCAAAATTCAAAATTAAAGCATCAACAAAAATATCAAATCCCTAAGAGAAATTAATGTTTTAGCCACAAATCATCATATCAAGCAATCCACAAGCATACAACAAAAATAAACTCATAACAAAATCAATTAAAAATAAAAAGAACAAATCTAAACTACAGTTGAATAATGTGTCCTCCCCTCTCCTTGCATGTAGTTCTTGCATGAAGAGGCAACGTTGTTGTGGTTGGAGGCAGCTGCGTGGTAGGGCTTGGAGTGGAGGCTACGTCTTCGTTGGGAGTGTATGGGGACTGGAGCTTAGTCTAGGCTGCTGTTGGTGAATGGAAACTCCTTGGAGAGTATATGATGGTTGCATTGGTGATGGTGCATAGATGAAGTTCACGTTAGTGGATGTGTGAAGACAGGTTGCGTTGTGGAAGTTGGGGCTTAAATATGAAGGTTTATATGTCTTGTTGGAGCTGCTCGTGCATGAAAGAATGGGATGAACTGCGTTTTTGCGTGAAAGAAAATGGGATGAAGGCTGTGTAGAAGATGGCTTGCATTGATGAGTTAAGAGTTAACAAATTAAGGCTTGCGTTGTGGAGGATTAGAGCTAGTTGTTTCAGTGGATGGATGTCTTATGTGGCTGTGTATGAGTGTTGAAGATTGAAGAAGAAAAATCAAGGCTTGTGTGAAAAATGTAGGCTAGAGCTTGGAAGTTGAAAAATAAATCAAGGCTTGTGTGTTTTTATGGATCTACGACAATGATATTGAATATTGGAGAGGAATCATTTAAGGCTTGCATCTAGCATTGTTTTAGAGGCGAAAAGCCATGTGTTGTGAGTGGGGTGGAGGCTTCTTGGTGAAAGGCAGTTTGTCAAATGCGTGGAGTCATGGAGTGGCATGGATAATTGTTGCTTTTGCTGGTTAATAAAGTGGAGCTATCTTTGTTGAATGATGAGAGTATGGAGCTAGGTGCTACCTATAGATGGGAGTAGCTGTTTCGGTGGAGTGAAATAATGAAATGTGGGGCTGATGCTATCTCTTATTACACTGGAGGCGTGGAGAGTGAAGTGAGGCTGTGTTGTATATCTTCTTTTCTTCAAAACAACTCCAATTTTTTAAGGTTAATTTTGACAGTGCATAAAAACTAAGTGGTGAAGATTTGGGAGCTTAAATTTTATTGGTATCTTGTTTGAGTTAACTTCAATATGAGAGTTGAATCACGTGATTTTTCCATCTGAGTCAAAAGTTATGATCAAAAAATCGTCAAAAGGTCATTCTAGCGATAAAAAATCTAACGAAAATTTCAGGAATTTATTTATCCTTAATTCCAACTCAGACAAATCTATAATTGGTCCCAAAAAATCTGTCAATGAGTCAAGAATTTAAGTATCAAATTTAAAATTTTTTGGATAAACCAATCTCGAGATAAAAATCTCACAATGAATAAAGTTCAAGTCTATCAGAAACCCAAAAACAGTGCAATTCGAGTCTATTTGTTTCATTTATGCATTTTGCGTCCACGAACCTCGAATAATGCTAAAAAATGATAAACCAGCTATAGATGAAAATAAAACAAATGTAAATGACTCTGAATTATGTCCTAAACATATATGAAAATATGAGTGTATCAAATTCCCCAACACTAAGCTCTTGCTTATCCTCTAGTAAGCAAAAGAACAAAAAGTAAAACTACAAAAACCTGAAAAATGAAGTGCATTAAAACAAAAACATGTAATGTGAAGAAAAATACTTAAGTATGCAACATTCAAATCAGATCCCCAACCATATCAACTAATTCAAGCATGATAACTAGAACTCGGTTTGTTGGACCCCGTCACCGAGGCCCAACATTCGGAAACATACAAGCATAGAAGACCCAAAATCGACAACATACCGACCTCATTTTGGGGGACATGCAATAGGAATTTCGGATCGGCTTCTTAAGGACATTTGTTCCTCATAATCTAACGATTCTAAAGCCACTGAAAAAACTCAATTTGGATTAGAAATGAAGAAGTTATGACCAAAATACTGTCTTAAAGAAAACAGACCAAGAATGCTATATCTAACTTCATGTCAGAAATTCAAAATCTTATATGTAAAATTACAGCTCGGCTCCTTCATATAACTTGTATATCTAGGTCTCTAGTTTAATTTAAAACAAGAATCGCCTCAATCGGAGTTCTATAGCTCAAGATATTTCAAAATTACTGAAGCATATTCAAACTTTATCGACCGACCATCACACTTTGTTTCAATACACTTTTTACAATTTAAAAGCAACACTGATCAATCAGGCATAAAAATATATAAAAAATTTCTTAGGAGTCCAACGCTTCAAAAATCAGCTCAATCGGAGGTCGGACTAAAAAGTTATGGCCAAAAGAAGGAAGAGGGGTCGGTCGGCCAAGAACCGACCCCAAATGCGCGAGCCCGTCCAAGAGCGAGCGCCAGGCGCTTGCGGTCTGAGTGCCTGGGCGCTCGGGCGCTTGGCCTCGCACGCCTGCGCGGGCGAGGGGCCGAGCGACCTGCCCAGCGATCCGACCTATCAGACTTCAAACCCTCATAATTTTTGACTCCGAGCTCCAAATCAGGCGCGGTTTGTTGCATTGGAAAGTTAAAAGACAGATCTACCTTTTTCAAGAAGGACTTAAGAGCAAGCTCGGACACTACAGGAATCAAAAGTTTACTCCAAGACCGATCGACTAGCTCCTCCTAAACAGTACCGAAACTTGCAAACACCATAACTTTTGACCTAGGACTCCAAATTTAACAAACATGGTGTTTATAGAAAGGTAAGAGAATGCCTACAACTTTCATGAAGGCCACCGACCCGACTTCCAACTCTAGAAGGGTAAAAAATGACCTCAAAATCCTGTCCGACATGTGCCATATATATAATACCCACACTCAACACTGGCAACTCACATCTATCAATTAACTCACCCAAAAATAGCCCATCAAACATCCTGAAAGGGGTCTACAGCTCGACTAACACCCTCCAGAAGTCTAAGTGATCCCATTCTACCTATAACAGTCCATAATTTAGCTGAAAGCACAACCCGCCCAAAATTTGCAAAACTTCAACAGTTTATAAACCTAAGCAAACTTTCCAGCGAGCTCTCCCAAAACCAAAAACCCAGCAGCAACTCAATAATTAAAAGACTCACACACAGACCCTTTTCAAGGTCAAGCATGGATTGCAAATCAATAAATTCACAAGATGAAGAGAGTACTAGGGCTCTCAATCTCCTTACCAGTCATAAAAGAGTTCAAGCATGGCTTTAGTTACATATTAGCATATTCATCAAGAATCCAGTACAAAATACAAAATATGAGATGCTCAATGATCGACATGCTTATAAGCTATTCCAAGAGCTAGTTACTGACTTAATACAAAAAAATGTTAAAGTCTTGGAGTTATGCCCGATGCCTTGCAAGGTTCAGCGTTCAACTTGAATTTGCTCCTGAGGAGGGAGAATGGGGTGACCAAGCACGGCTCAGTGGCTAATACCTTTATAGCCATCGAGTAATGAGCCACACAACACTCAATGTCAAGAATCCGAAACAATAGCAATATATCATATGGAACAGCAATAACCCAAAATCATCACATAAGGCATAACATGAGACTTTATATCAATCAAACACATATTATGCATCATAAACATAATTAAAGGATGGAATGCACACAATTGGCTCGAGAGTTCCATAAACACGACAGAAACTGAAGTTTATCATAAATACGACGAGTCCATTTTCGGATCTCGTAGGCCTCAAGCGGGTAGCCGGGAGAAGGCTAGGGGATCAACGTGCACGTGACTTAA
>JANTNU010000009.1:11500430-11511142 GCA_024752395.1 Erythroxylum havanense
CTAATTGCCCATAAACCTTCATTGGCTCATATTCTGACATATCATCACTTTTCTCACACTTAAACACTTAACACATGATCATGTGTATGACTCATACTCATGCGACTCAGACTAGGGATCAGTTGCCACGGTCTGTTATGACATGACTTTAATGTATGTGACTTGACCTATGTTTCATAAAATGCCCATATAAGCTCATACTTCTGGGCTATGATACCACCTCTAACTAAATCAAATTCACACATGATTGTGGCTGCCCTATTAAAGAGTATTAAATGAACATATCACCTAAATCATAACCATACTTTAAAAATTCATAACTTACAATCCCTACATCCAAAATTAGCATATTATACCTCATTACAAATCTAAGACATTCCTCTATAACTTTCCATAAGACCACTTGAGCTAAATCAAACTATAACAGTCCAGAATTGGCTTCAAACCACAGAAATTGTAAATTCATATTTAGAAACATTTCATATACCAAACATCTTCATACTTTACAATACTATCTGAAAATTAACAGTTCATAACTTTCAACCTCAAAATCAAAAAATGTCATACTTAGTGGTGATAGCAAGTTAACAAGAAAATCTTCAACCTTCATGAAGACTAATTTCACAAAATCTGTCTACTTTAGCCTAGAAAAATTCTCCAAAGTTTCAGGTCACAAATCTCTACATGTTAGAATTACCACTATTCACTCTGCACATAAATCTCACTTTCAAAGCAAAATTTGAAACCCTTCAAGCCACAATTAAACAACACTTCCTTCATAAAAATTTTAGCCAAACATCTCAAGTTTAATTCAAGCTAAACCTCATCTCAATAGCATAACCATATAAAAAGTTATGACCAAATCATTAGAACATACACAAAGTAAATTTTTCAGATTTTATACCTAACTCTACTCCTTTCATTCTAACACCATTCCTACATCGCTAAGCATCCAATTTAGCCATGAAATCAGCCACAAGTTCATCGACCATTTACTTGAATAAGTAGTCACAAATTGGCAGCACACACACACAATTTTCTTACTTTAATTACCACTCATCTAACATCATAAAAACCAATCCCAAAACACTTAAACCAATCCAAAACTAGTCCAAAACATGTTTAATCATTTATCCTCACACAAACATGCACGTATACCCAAACAATCAAACCACAAGCTTCATGAAATTAATGCATAATAAATCACAATAAATGCTTCTAACTACCAAATTAAGAACATACAACTTCATTCTTATCTAAACAAACTTCAAATTCTTCACTTCTTCCACTAACTCACCAAATCCTCTACTTTACTCCACATACACGACAATCACCATGATAAGGGAGGGAGAAAACTTAAGCTTGGACACATGAAGAGAAAGCACTCAAGATAGAAGAGAAGAGTAGCAATTAAGTTAAAACAAGTGGAGAAGACCAACGAATATGAAAAAGGAGAAACTTTCGGATGAGAGGAGGAAAATCTCATTTAAAAGCACCTTTCACTCTTGCTAATTTGAAGTGTCGTGAATGGCTTGAACAAGTTAGGTTAATTAAAAAGCCATTAAGTATAAGACTAAGTAGGCAAGTGGCAAGTGTCACTTGCCACTTGTCTTCTTCTTAAACACTTTTAAGGTTCTTTTCAATTTCAATTCAATTTCTACTCCAAATTCCAATGGCTCCAAAAGCATAATTCCGAAAAGCATGTGTCTAATTTTCCAGTGCCATTGGATAATCATTCTCAGTACCGAAAATTCAATCAGTCCACCACTTAGCAATTTTTCCGATCCGAAAATTTCTAAAATTCCCTAAAAATGTAAAATACACATAAATCACTCCAATTCAATTTTTCAAACACATATTTTACATTTTTCACAAAACATTACATTTATAGACACATATGCCTGGAAATGTCATGAATGCATATACAATCATGTACATGTGCAAAAATTACCATTTATATATATATATATAGAGGTCATATGATGCATGAACATGCTGAGATATATTTACACACGCCTAACCCGTCCCAAATGACCAATTTATCCTTCCCATAGGTGATGAGATGTTACAAAATATTTATCCAGTGTTGATGTTGATCTAGATCTAGAAGAAAATTGAAATATATGTAAAATAACATAGATCTCACATTTATTTGTCACTAATGTCAATTTGGATTAGGGCAACAAATTAGACAAAACAAAAATATCATTAATTCCACCCAATGTTGTGAATACTGCACCGGACTTGATACTGGATAGTTTTAGTACGGTAATATACCAGTACTGAACAATACTGGGTATCGTTTTAGGTAATTTTTTTAAATTTGTGAAAAAGTCTATGGATTTTTTTAAAAATTGCATAATAGTTCATTGTCATATTATATGGTTGTACTGTATATTTTTAACTTTGTCTCCAAAAATTATAATAATAAATAATAATCACAATTAATATTAAATAACAATAATTTTAAGATATTTTAAATATAAATAATAACCACAATTTTTATGAAAAAAGACAATCATCATCATATAAATATAATATTAAAAACAATAAAAGCATTTAAAATATAACAATTTCAATTTTCATTATATAATAAATAATAATTATATCAAAATATTTAATAAAAAGGACAATAAATATCCTTAACTCTCAAATTATTACAATTTACAGCTAGAGTTCGTGATAAGGAATCGACTAAGTAAAATTGAAACGTGAAATTAAAACATATATTATTAATTTACTATCAATTAAACATATGATATATTTAATTAATTAAATTAATTATTACTAAAATTATAAATATCGTAATTTAATTTAATAATTATAAATAAATATAATTAAATTTAAAAATATATAAATTTTAAATAAAATTTGATTTAATAATTAAAAATATATATAATAAATATTAGTTTATAAATTTTTGCTAATAAATTCCTATATTTTTCAAAATTTCAATACTAGCTAGTATATGGTCGGTATCAGACGAAACAACCCTATGTAAGACCTTATATGCCATCGGTCATATAGCCTTAAAAGATTGAAAAGAGATAGGTGATGACAAATTTAAAATTTTCTCATTAAGAAGTTTTACATCAATATCCCTTTTCTGAAGCATTAGCTTAAATGCCATTTTTATATATTTTTTTGAAGGATATCATCTTTAATAAAAACAAACTTTAAGAGTATGCTACAATGTCCTTAACTTAGGAGTGTAGTGTAATATTTCAAAACTAGTTACCTATAAAGTTAAAAGTATCTAGGGATTTTTATTATTCCTTTCTATTTTGGTGTTTTAGATAATTATAATTGTTTGTATGATCTAGACGCTAGTTTTAATCTAATGCTTATGTCTCTTTTTAGGAAATTTGGAATTATAGAAGTTAAGTCAACTAAATTTATAAGTCATGTCTTTATAAGTCATTTTATACATAAACAGTTAATACTAAACAGCTAATTTTACCAAATATCTTTAACAAACAGTTAATTCAATCCACTGATCAAATCAACTGATAAAATCAACTGTTAGCTAACAACTGATAGAATCATCTATCAACTAAATACAATCAGCTGATTGCCAAACAGGACTAAAGTATCAGTCCAATTAATAGATTAATCCCCTAGGTAGAAGATCTACTTGTTAAAGTAAAACAAGCGTAAATTTGCAAAGGTCTTTA
The DNA here is from genome assembly GCA_024752395.1 of Erythroxylum havanense. Lineage (NCBI taxonomy): Eukaryota > Viridiplantae > Streptophyta > Magnoliopsida > Malpighiales > Erythroxylaceae > Erythroxylum > Erythroxylum havanense. Next base: position 11,504,105 of record JANTNU010000009.1, read on the forward strand.
TAGCATTGAAGACAAGTTAGAGCATAGGTTTAAGGGCAAAACTGAAACTTGAGAGACACTTTTATCTCACCCTCTAGCGGCTTCTTTCTACGACCCAATAACAAAAACCCAGAAACAAACTAAACTGTGAGAAGCGATTACCGAAACCTAAAATAACTTGCACTTTGGATGGAGAATGGTGCCCAACCCACGAGCGAGATTGTAGACCTTGAAGCTATCCAAGCCCTTAAAGAGTCTGCTGCTCTTGAACTTAAGGTAATAAGCTCTTATGTGCACATACGTGGTGACTTTCTTTCTGCGAAATGGGATTGAAATTGTTAGTGCCGTTGTTTGCCATTTAAATAAAGTGCAGCTTATGCCACCTTTGAACTTGGATGTTGGTTTTCTCTTTCGGAATTAAACCTAGTGGTCAGGTTTGTTGTTTTTTAAACTTCGGGAGTAGGGAATTCAGTACCATTATGTGTCACATGTAACTGATACTCTTTCTGTGCCACTTAGTCCCCATTTTTGGAAACTTTATTTGTTTCTTAAACAATCATTTATTGGACCAAGGATTTCAATCGTTTTGATATTTCTCTTTGTTTCTACGTCACTTGTTATCTGATGCAGGAGCAAGGGAACCAGTATGTGAAGATGGGCAAAAAGCATTATTCTGATGCTGTTGATTGTTATACAAGGGCAATAAATCAGAAAGTTCTTACCGACTCCGAGAATTCAGTCCTTTACTCAAATAGGGCCCATGTAAATCTACTGTTGGGAAATTACAGACGTGCTTTGACAGATTCAGAGGAGGCTCTCAAGCTATGTGCAAACAACGTCAAGGTAGTTTTTATTTATGTTGTCAAAATTTCTTTCCCATGCTTTATTTTATCTCTGCTATCTTGGGCTCAGCCCTGAATCTGCTGGTTGGAACAGGCATTGTATCGAGCTGCCAAAGCATCACTATCATTGAATATGCTGACTGAGGCAAAGTCTTTTACTAAAAGAGGACTTGAGCATGACCCGGGAAACGAAGAAATGAGAAGGCTTGCCAGCAAGATAAATTCACTGAAGATAGAACAGGATAAGCATGAGACTGAAGTTTCCAAAGCAGTGGCAGAGGCTAAGGTTTAATGCTTTGAATTGGTTTAACCAAATTCTCTTTTTTCAGCAATCTGCAGACTTATGTTTTATTTGAAACTATCCAGACCATTCTTTCTGCAATTGAAGAAAGAGGCTTCAAGTTTGGGAAGGCAATGTTTCGAGAACTTACTGGCTTAAGGAAGCCTGTGCTAGATAAGAACAACATTTTTCATTGGCCTGTTCTTATATTGTATGCAGAGGCTATGTACAGTGACTTCATTGAAGATTTCTGTGAGATGGATATGTTTTCAGCCCATCTGGACATAATATCCTCTTTTATTGTGTGCTTGGTTAAAGTATTGCATGGATGATAATTTTATATTTATGTCTTATTCCCTCACGTTATCTCTGCATTTTGAAATCTTTAGCCTTCAAACATGTTTTCAGAAAGTGCTCCACCATCACCCTGGGATTCAGAAAACCATTATACTCGAGAAGCTATAGAGTTATACTATGAGGTAACATCTTTTGTTTGTCCTTTGGTCGACGATCATCTTTTACATTTATGTGTAATGTTAAACTAACAGCATTTCCAGAAGTTCCTTCAGATGCTGTTCAAACGCTATGTAAATTATTAGAAAATATTGACATTATCTCTGCTTTCTTCACCAGCACATTTGTGTTGATGTGATCTAGCTATTTGGCAGTTAATCTTTCCTGACTCTCCTATTCATGACATCTCAGGTTGGTTCAACAAATCTACTGTCAAAGTCAGAAATTCTTCATTATTTGTTGGAAGGAACGGTTGGTGCTTGTTCAGAAATCAACAATGACAAGAAGGATAAATTTGTTGGTTCTAATCATGGTATCTCATAACAAGATCCTTGAAATGATTTCCTACCAGCTTTCCTTGTCAAGCATTTCTATGAAGTTTTTCCTTTGTCGTGTCTTTTACTGTTTGTTATGAAGGTTGAACAGGAGCAATGTTATGCTACAAGGGTCGTTTCTAGTATTTTATAGACCCTGGACAAAGTAACTATTTTTACCTATTTTTAGGCTCTCATAAAGAATAAAAAGAATCAAAATATGGGTCTTTTTTGTTGTTCTTTATGAGGTTAAGAGTGAGCCCTATTTTATTTCATTTTAATTTTTATAAGAATAAAAATGGGCCCTATTTTGCTATTTGTGAGGATGGGCCCTGGGCGGATACCCTGGCTGCCTTGCCCAGGGCCGGCCTTGGCTACAAAGATAGGCGGTAGAATTTATTACTTTAGTTCCATGAGTTGAGGGTTTGATGGTCAATTTCCATTGCACGTTTCATAATTTACTACCATAGAAGAGCGGCGTGCAGTTCCAGTGATTACTGGTTGAATTTGAACAGTCATACAGTTGTTCGATATCTGCATGCTATGTTAACTTCATGTGTTGATATCTGCAGGAAAAGGCTCTTCGAAATGGGTTAAAGTAAATGAAAAGCATAAACTGTCAGATATTTTGAAAGAACCCAACTTTGTTATCCCAGGCATTCCAGGTATTTTTTATTTCTTCATTTTTTGGAATAAATATCCCGGTTCTCTTCTTTTTCCTTGACAAAGGCAACTACAAAATACTCCCCCTTGAGCTTCATTTCTGTTCCTGGTTCATTCATGTTTACTTGTTTTTCTGTAGTCTTTTATGTTGTTTCAAAGCGCTCTGCCTTCTATAAAGAGTTCAAAGCTGGTAAATGGACTGTTCCAAGTCTACATAGCGAGTAAGGTGGCTATAGTTCATTCCTCAATGTGATTGAAGTCCGACAATCAGTTAAAGCTAACTTTTCCCCATGGCCTACCTATGGAATCCATACCTCTCATTGATCATACGGCAGGCACTGAGGCATTGTGGCCTTTAAGGTCAATGAAAAGGTGAAAAGGAGGTTTCTTGTATTAGCAAAATTTGGTTACCCTGCTGATACCGTTCATTTTTATATAAGAAATAGGCACTGGCTCTTTTGCTCGACGTTTATGCTCAAAGTGGTGGTGTAGTTTTATTGTCGTGTGTAGTTTATAGTGGATAGTAATCTATCAAGGTCTTTGGTATAGAAGTATTCGTTAACTGAAGCTGCTAGCGGATGTTTTTTAATATTGAGGGGTTGGAGCTAGAGTATTTGGAGAAGAAATAAGGTTTTTGCTTATATTTATAAAAGCATGTTGTTGACATTCGAAGTGTATAATTACAACTTAAAACAAGGTGTTCTAGTATATATGAGATGACAAAATAAGGATGAACAGCCCTTCACAGATTTTATCTGCTACAAGGAAAGCGCCATAGACTTGCCAACTCCATATTGCCAAGATTTTTGCTGATTGGAGACTAGAACATTTCTTGGAATTGACTTCTCTTCAGCTTTAGATAGCGAAGAGGGATTGAATACCCTCCCTTTTTCAAACCTGAAATCAAAACCTCAGAAATTTTATTAGAAAAAACACTCTAACAATTATGTGTCAAAAAATTTGTAGGTCTTTTATTGGTAATGAGTGTCCATCAATTTTTGAGTGATATGTTAATCATTAACATAAAAGGAAGTGACACGATATTAGATGTTTAATGTTTGTCTATATTAAATGAAATTAAATTCAATTATAAACAGGGAAAAATGCAGTTTTATTATAATGAAAAAATAGTGTAATTGAGTAGTGGCCAAGGGTCTTTAAAAGTTACCAATAAAATGGTGAATAAGTGTGTAAAAGGCACTATGTAATTTTTATTATTGCAAAATAATGGTCATATGTAATGGTTAAGTTCCCCACACTATTGTTATCAAGTAATAGGGATTGATGTTAATAGAAACTAAACAACAAGAAATATTAAAATATATTTTCATTTTAGTACAAAAAGTAGTAACATGGAAAAATAATTTATGATTTTTCATTAAATGAATCCAAGTCACATGAGAGAAAATCATTAATAAAAGTAACAAAATATCAAAATCTAATTTCTAGAAACAATAGAATAAGGAATCCAAATATTAAATACTAACTTATAAGAAATAACTAACTCATTTAGTGATCTTAGGGATTAAAGACAAACGACGATGTTTGATAAGCTGATAAGGCGCAAAATCTAAATATGTTATAAAATTAAGTGACTTCTTTAACAAATGTAAGGAGGGATGTCCTAATCAACAATAAGCTTCAAAAAGAGCTAAGACGCAGACAAGAAATGGACCTAAATAGTAACATATTTAGGTCCATTTCTTCTTAAATTGTCATCACCTTAGCTTCCCGAGTCCTTAAAGAGTCCTAAACAATTTTCTCAATGTTTCAATTTTAGTATATGTCTTGCTTAAGCCTTTAAAAGTATTGACAATGTCAAAAAATCCAGTGAACATGTTAGATATGCTTTTATAGTATTTAATTTGAAATAATTCATATTAATTATTATTATGCTCATTTTTCTCTCATTTGCTTGATTTTTTCCCCTCATGTATGACCTTTAAAGTGTACCAAATTTCATGAGTCATTTGAAACACAAACACTCTATTAAAATCATTCCTCCTTAGTGCATAAAATAAAATGTGAATATCTTTACTATTCAATTAAATTAATTTCTTATCTTGGGGTTCTCATTCTTCCTTATGTTTGAAAACTTTTATATCATGTATGACTTTAATGGAGATGAATGGCCAATAGAAATAATTTTTCACAAAGCTACACCTTTGACCATCAAGAAATTTTTAATTCTAATTTTTTGATAGCATAATTATTTCCATCAAAGAATTGAGACCTACTAATATTTTGAACCTTTTGGTTAGTTGAATATGTAGATGCTCCTGGATATGTCGTGAAGATCTTTCCTTAAATTTTCATTTGAAATCACAATAAAAGAGAGTTGTTCTAATGCCACTTATTAGTTTCTAATGACACCTAAGAAGAGAGTGAATTACGCATCAGTGAATTTAAGAAAATTTTACGATACTTAATAAAGAACCTTAATTGATTTTAGATTGAATTAATTTTATGACAACTTATTTAAACATAATCAATCAATAAAGAATAAATCAAAGAGTACAAGGAAGAGAAGTTGCAAAACGATCTTTATAATGGTTCTACAAATAAATCTTGGCTACTTCCACTCCCCAAGTCTCTCTTAGTATTTCATTGAACCATTATTTCAACTAGGTAAAGAAGAACTTTCTTACAATAGTATTTGTTCGATAAAAAAGAAACTACTTCGATCTTTTTTGAAGGTTAAAAGCAACCCTAATACTTTTTACAATATCAAAATATAAGAAAATTAGCTTCAATTGATGTTTTACAACTAGAAAGATCTTTGCTTACTCACTTTAATGCTCAAGGCTCAAAGACAATCAATAACTAATAAATGAATGCTTGTAAGTGGTCAAAAAAATTTTCAAATATGTTATGTAATCTCCAAATTTCATAAAAATGTCTATCAGATTTTTTAGTATTTATACCCTTACTAGCTCTAAAATATCATCAGACAAAAAAATACTAACTGTTGTAACAACTAGTAAATAATGACATTAATTGGCTAATGTGTCATATTTGTTGCCTAACTTATCAACCAATATTACATATAAACTCATGATACAAAATGTTTCCCAACTCTAAATATATTAAACGACCATAATTAAACATTCGTCGATCAATGTCTTTATAAACAACAAATTCGTTAACCACATGTATACATTATTGACCTATGTATTTGAAAACATGTTTCTAAAAGTATCAAGTTTTTTCAAAGATCAAATCACGTTCTTTTTATCACAACTTATTTAAAATCATTTTAGATTCCCTAAAGAGTATTTAAGGATAAAGCCATTTTATTAAAAATCAAAACTTTAATTTCTTTTAATTATTGAAAAGGATTTATGCATCATTAAAGACATGATATGTTTATGTACAGAAGCTTTAAAGTAACTATGTAGACAAATACATATGTCAATTTGCTATATCTTTATTTTTTTTGGTCTTAATTTTTTTTCCCCTGAATTAATTTAGCCACTACAAAGCGTTTCTTAAATGCACTTTAAATTTTTTAAGAAAAAAATAAATCATTAATGATAACTATAATTTATTGTCATCAAAACGTAAATCATAACCTCCTCAGAAAGTTACTATTATTAGAATAAGTTGCTATTATTATAATCGAGCAATTAGTTAAGACTCCACCTGGTATGGAATCAAAATTTTGATTCTCCGGTGATCCTAGAATAGTGGTTATGTTAATGGCAGCAACAATCGCTTTTGATCGATTTGGCAACATCAAGATGACTAGAGATCATTCTTATCCTATGTTTGGTTCTTGTCTCTGTTAGTGGGAATAAAAGATGAGACATATAAATTCTATCTTTGTATGATATTTGATTGCTATCTTCGAATATCTGTCTACCATCTCCAAATAACAAAGACAAGCTTTTTTGTTCCTCTCAAAAAGGAAGGACAGAAACACGTTGTCTCTATCTTTGCAAACGTTTCTTTTGTATTTCTTATCATGTTATGATTATTATTATTATTATTAAGCATCATTTTGTATTTCTTATTATTATATATTTTGTATTTATTATAATTCAAATTTATTATTATTATACATTTTGAACTTATTTATTTTTATTATTCATTTTGTTTTTATTATTATTATTATTATATATTTTGTATTTATTATGATTCGAATTTATTATTATTATACATTTTGAACTTTTTAATAATTGTTATTCATTTTGTTGATGGTGTTATTATTATTATTATTATTATTATTATTATTATTATTAGTAGTAGTACTAGTAGTAGTATAATAGGTATTTATTATTATTACTATTATGATTATTATTATTATAAATGTTGGTATTAATTATTGTTATTATTAATATTATTATGATTGTTATCATACAATTTGTTTTGTTTTATTATTATTATAAATTTTTTATTATTATTATTAGTAGTAGTATGTGTTTTGTTTTTATTATTAAAGATCATT
>JANTNU010000009.1:11651839-11662672 GCA_024752395.1 Erythroxylum havanense
AGTTGAAGTAATCAGAAGGAGTAAGTTATTGACATAATCATCATAACCTGAACTTTCACATTCAAGTACAAATAAGGCAAACATCGATTAGCGATGCCTTTAACTTTTCAATATTTTGATATTTGTCCCATTGACTTTTACATGTATGTGCTACTGATAATAGTGACAAAAGTTTACATTTTATAAACACAATGTGATCTAACTTTTAGATATTTTGATATTTGTCCCATTGATTTTTAAATGTATGTGCTATTAATAATGGAGACAAATGTTTATATTGTATAAACACAACGTAAATATCGTATTTTTTTTGCTTGATCAATATAATCTAATTAATCTTGAGAACTCAATTTTATGCAGATAATTTTCCTTCAATTTATATAGTTTGAATTATTCAACATCTATTGGTTTTATATAGTAGTGTTCTCTTTGCTTGATTAACCATTGCTTTATATATGAAATAAATTTAGTTGTAAAATACATAGTTGTATTTACATTAAATAATTCATAATAAATATAATTCAAAAACCAAAATTTCCATAACATAGTTGAAATTAATTTTAACCATTACATAGTTGAAATTCAATTCAATATCCCCATAACATATGCAAAAATAAAAAGTGTTAAAACCATAACAAATCCAAATGTTCATTAACATTAACTTTATTTCTTTATTTCTATTTTCTGAATAAATTTATTTCCTCCTTCATAAGCTTTATTTGTTCCTCAAATTCCTTAGTTGTGCTTGTTTCAAACTCCTTATTTAACATTGATAATTCTTTCCTTAATTTTTGAATCACTTCATATAACATCTGGAAAAGTTGCATCTCCCATCCTAAAATACTTAATTTCATTAAATAAACATTAGACAATAGTTTTTAATCAAATAATAATAAATTCTTATTGTATAATTGGGGCCTCTATCAAATCTTCAACTAGGATTATGATCACTCCATGAAGTCCTTAATAGGGTCTTAAACCCATAATAAAAAACCACATTTCTAAAATTTGAACTTACTATTATAATCACATTGTAAATTTGCCTACAAAGAAAACATCAATGCCAAATATAAGATAATCTTTGCTAGGTAATGAAATTATAGTTATGCAGCTATGTCAACTAGCTTTTCTAAGTAGGTCAACTCTAGTTCTTAACTTTTCTAATTAACATCAGGCAAGCCCCTTCAATATCATACTTACCAATTAAGGTCGCTGGAAAAACTTGTTAACTTCAGTTAGTTATTTAAGTATTGATGTGTTGATATTAATTCATAATAACTTCTAGCATATATAAAGAGTCTTACATGCTCTTTAATTATATACTTAATATTTAAACATGACATATTGAAGCATCTGTAAGTAGGTACTCTCTTATTCTTCTTTTGTTCATATGATATCATATATTATACAATAACTAGTCATGGAGAAAAAATATATCATGTTAAAGTACTAAACCTTAGGTTCCTGTAATAAAAAGCCCCAACTACAAAAGAAAAATTATGTTAATGGATAGTTGGCGTTAATACTAAGTGGATAAGTGAAGAATAAAAGGACACGAGATTAGAGAATATTATTACTGGTTTAAGAATGGGTGAAGCAAAGCATGTGATGTGACTGAGGAGCTCTATTATAGGCTAAGCTAAAGGCAACACAATATGGGACCAACTAAGACTCCACTAAGTTTACATGCTACATATAACCATTTTGAAATTCTCCAATGGAATGGATCAATTTAGCCTTGTTTGCATAAAACAGTAATAGACCATTTCTAAATGCACTTATAAACATGCTTAATGTGCAGTTTACAAGTTCCATTCACATGAATAAAATAATAGTTTCAAATGGTCTTACATTATACTTATAATATTATAGTCACCTAAAACAAGTAAAGGTCATGAAAGCATATAGTTTATTTTCGTACCACCATGACCAACAACACATTTCATATGATTTCATACAAAATAGTTAGCTTGAAAAATCATAGGTAAAAAGACATTATTCATGATATTGTGGGCTAGATATGATAAAATTCAAGAAAACATGCTTTGCTAACTAGATGATTTGATTTGAATATAGCATTGCACCAATAATAGACAGAAAAATCGAGCCTAGTTCTTATCCTGAGCTCATATGCAAAGCTTCTTAGTTCGATAGATCATTATTATGTTCTCTTAGTCTTAAAGATGGCTACAATGAAAATCAATACATGTATATATTGAAAATTCATCATGATGCTCTTCATAAGCCATTCTTTTATTTATTATAGTCTATATCATAAAGGCTTCTACATTTGATATTCATCACATCAAGTAGCCCCAAAATTACACAAAACAAGTATCCCAACTATAAAAGTTTGGCTTATGATTAGTCCAAAGAAACTGAATACTAGCCTAATTAGGATCCATATCTATTTAAACAAAATATATTAGAAACATAAAGGATGTAAGTGATAGTGGCTGAGAATGAAGCATATATGACTTCAAAACCTCACATTAGTCAATAGTCAATGTAATAAATAGTTACCTTATGAAAGGTGATAAGAGAAATTAAAAGTAAAATAACTAAATTATTCTTCTCACACACAACTCCCTCTTTCTAACTAAACAACTCAAAGAATGGAAGGATGACAAATGAGGGAGATAACATGGTCGAAACTGTAAACACTTCAGAACGAAAGGACATTTTCTAGATTGGGATTCCACCTACAAAGACAAACCCATGAAGATAAATCAGTTAGGGATTTCAAGAACTCATTTAGGGATTTTAAGAGTTAGGGATTTTAAGAAGATTTAGATTTTTTAGCTTTTTCATAACATATGATTATTTGTTAAGTTAATATGTTAATTAATTAAGTTGTTTGCTAGGTTAACAAAAATTAGCGTCAAATTATTTGAGTGGGTTCTATATTTTTAAATATTAATTTGATCAAAATTTTTAATTTAAATTCAAGAGTCCCACATTGCCAAATCAGATCTAGTGGCTACGTGGGACCCACATTAATATTAAAATATTATATCGTTAACCTGGCAAAAAAATAACGACGTCATATTACCATGAGTGTCTTTGTAAACTTATGATTGAATTTTAATGTTTGTCAAATGATAGGGTTTAATTTGTATTCTCTGAAACGTTAAAGTTAAATTTGTCAGCGAATGTAAACCTTAGGGATACATATGCCCTTTTTGTCATTTCTAATATCATCTGAAATCTCCTCAAATGTTTTACAGTTGAAAATAAGTGCTTAGGTTTCAACTTCTTCCTTGTAAAAGGCACAAATGTTAATGAGATTCAGGTAGGTGATTATGTCCTTTATGGAAATTCTCTTTTTCACTCACAGCCATAGGAAGAAAGAAATTTTAAGGAAGAGCTTCCTTCCCTATATTATTTTCCATTCCTTTAAGTAGGAACTCCTATCTCAAAAGAGTTCCCAATTAGAAGATTTTGTGTATATGCCATAATTATGCCTTAGTCACGTATACTTATCCATATTCACATTGTTAGGATAATAATTTAGGATGTAATCTTTAAAGAAATTAGGAAAATCTTGCCATTGATCCTAGTTGATCCATTCCTTGACCTTAACACTTGTAGGGAGTCTGGTACATAGAGTGTCCATCAAGGGGCTATTGCGAATAGGTTCAGCTTTGCTCTAATTGTCACAGAGTAAGGATGTATCCTCTCTTCTCCTAATTTTGTATATTGCTTTCTCCCTTTGTTCATCTCTTAACTTCATAAGTGGCCTAAGGAACTAGGAATGAGATGGTTTAGCCTTAAGTTTCCATAAACTCTTGCCTTTTAAGAAGTAGGGACGGAACCATTTCACCAATAGGAATTCCTCGTTAACTATTAATCTCTATAGCCTATTGTCATCGAAGATTTTATTGTTGGATTTTATATTAGTGATGCCAAGACCTCCTCTTTTAAAGGTCTACATATCTCCTTCCAACCGACGGACCTTAGCTTGGAATTTTCCTTCCTTGCATCCATTCTATAGAAACCTCTTAAATATCTCATCAATTTCCTTAGTTAGTCCTTTAGAAAAGGAAGAAGTGATAAGACCAATAAACATACATAGAGTTTAAGACTGATTTAATAAGGATAACTATATTTAATAAGGACAACTATACTTACATTAGAAAGAAATATGTTACACTAACATCTCAACTTCTTTGTAAGTTTTCAATTCGAGGAAGACAATCTTTAAAGAGAAGCTTCCTCGCAGAGATAGGAAGGCCAAGATATTTGAATAGAAGGGGAATTGATTAAAGACCTAAGATTCTTGAAAACCAGCCTCCTCCATGTTGAAGGTTACTTAAGAGGATCAGCTAACCTTTGCTACCATTAACTTCCAAGCTTGACATTTACTTAAAGACCTTTAGAGATGCTATAAGTATGCTAATAGAAGCTTCATGATCTTTGAAGATAATTAAATCACCATAAAAGAATAAAGAAACTAGTCTAGAGTTTCTGTACTTGTTGTGATATTTATTAGTTTATTTAATGCCTTCATACACAAGATGGAGAAGGTGACAAGATGTCACCTTGCCTCAATCCCCTAACCTCTTGGAATAGGTGAGTTAGCTCTCCATTGAATAAGGCACTGAAAGAAGTTGTTATGACTCAAAGTTTGATCTAATTTCTAAATTTATCTGGAAAGTCCAAAGCTTCTAGTAAATTTAGGATGAAATCCCAACTAATTATGTCAAAGGATTTATAGAAATCAACTTCTATTACATAGTTTTTAGGCCCATTTTTTTTTGAATATCCGTTGAACAACTCCGGAGCCACTAAGATGTTATCAGTTGTTAGCCTCCCCTTCAAAAAAAGTCCCTTGTGACTCATTAATGATGTTGTGAAGTACCTTCCTCAACTTATTTTTAAGAACTTTAGAAATGATTTTATAAAACAAGTTGCAATAAGAAATGGGTCTAAACTCATTCAAGGACCCAATATTATGGACTTTTATTATCAAACAAAGGAAAGTCCTATTAATGTCTTTAAGGATATGACCTTTCTTTCTTGGAAAAAAAATCTTAGATTGCTTTAGCCATATTTATCTTTATAAATTGCCAAGATTTTTTTTAATAAAAGAATCCATTTAAGTCATCAGGGCCTAGATATTTCATAAAGTTCATCTTAAATATTACTCTCTCTATATCTTGGTTATAACTTGTCTTATTAATCTAACCAATTCCTCACTTGAGAATTAATGGGATATGAATGAGTTTAGTAGGGATACTGAGGAGGAACTTAAGGATAAGGAGCCTAAATTTTTCTTAAGTAGGAGAAAGTTCACTTTTAAATTTCAACTTGAGTTGAAACTATTTACTCCTCTTGATTTGTGAGAGTCAAAATTTTATTGATATTTCTCCTCTCTAAGATAGAGCTAAAGAAGAATTTTAAGTTTTTGTCCTCCTTCCTTAACTATTGGATTATGGCCCTTTGATATAGCAAAGAGTTATGATTTTATGAGACCCTTGGCATATTAAAAAGGGTTGTTTCCTCCATATGCAAGAGGTACTTTTGTCGTTGATACTTCTCTAACTCTAATTGGATTCTATTTAACTCTTCTTCGGTCTTATGTACTAGGCCTAAATTGTTAAATCCCATGTTTGCCTTTTTAATTGATTTTAGCTCATCCTTTATGATTCTTAATTTCTTAACACAAGCATATGACTTGCACCCACTTAATCATAAATAAAGTGAGAACCATAAATAAAGTTAGAACCAAATATATTTTTGTGTACGAACTCATTTAAAACTAATTTATTTTTTCAATCATGTAATCAGTCATATATTTATACAAAATCATTTGGTTTAAGGATTAAGTTTGAAATCAAAGAGATTAATTTTAAGAACCAATTCATAAATCAAAATTGAGTTTACTTAACGAATTTGGGTTTGTACAAAAATCTAAAAATTAGGTCAACTCAATCTAATATTTATAAATAATTTATAATTACTTTAATTACAGTCAAATAATTACTTTAAATTATTAAAAATTCATTATTAGATTTATTGATCTAACTAAATTCGTTGTTAATTATGATTTCTATTTTTCGTATAGTATCGTAAAAAATAATATTTTAAATTCATAGATATATTTTTTCCAATAAATAATTTAGTAAATTATTTATAATGAAAATAAAATTTAAAAAAGGTGAATTATGGTAAGTTTAGAATTTAAATTTTATAATAGACGGAGTTCAAAATTTAAACTTGAAAAGATTTATAATTTGGTATGACCCCTGTGGTGTGCAGAATGGAGGAAAAGGCGGTGTTTAGGGTGGAAAATCACGGAGGATGTTGAGGAGGATGGAGGATGGACAGGGGCTTTATGATTAAAGCGACGACAAAAAGTGCAACCAAATTGCAATCTGGACGACCTTTTTTCTTACAAGAAGCGAGGGGTTTGGTGGTCCTACACCCTCTTTGAAGATGTCATCATTCTGATTTGATCAACTCACCCGTTTCTAAGACCCTACCTACACACTCTTTTCATCTTTACTTTTTCAAACAAAAATCATGAGGTTAGGTCCGTGAGTCTTAGAAGAAGACTTCACCGGAATTTAAGTTCTTACAGAAACCAGAGTTGAGAACTTTACTGATGTTTTTGTAAGGAAAACACGTCAACGCTGGTTCATGTCACAAAAAAGGCTGCCACAGCGAATATCCAGTATACATTTCCAATTTTGTGTATACTGGCTTGAAGATTCGTTTACTTTGCTGACGATGTATTTTAGGAAGATTTTAATTATAGAAAGGTATTTTTAAGTTATTTGCTTTCAGGCTTATTCTTATTTGAATTGAGTCGATCTTTTGTGAAAGGTAAAACTCTGATCTTAAATTTTAAACGACTATATACATAAGGGCGATTCAAACATGTGAACTTACTTAAGTCAGAAAAATTCCTTACCAATTTATCTACATTTTAAGAGTACTGATTTGATGAATTTAAAAGTTAGGAGACAAACTTTATACTATATTTTTATTTTTTTAAAAAAAATTGGCAGGGAAAAAGAAATTTTTTGACGCCGACTTGTTGCAAGAATCAGACAGAGGCATTGTGGTTGACTACGTCCTTGGTTTGGTTGGCCCGAGACCGAGGGGATCGTAAATACGCCCGATAAACAGGGGCACTATGGGAATCTAGTTTTAAGCCGGGAACGTTTACGTTCGTTGCTTTAATTAATAAATAATAAAAGATGGGTGAAAACATTTAAAAGACTTTTGCTAAGTAAACTTGGCGAAAACCCAATTCCAGAGCTGAAGGAAACATACAAAACTTAAACAAACAAACAGACAAGAAAATAACAGCTGAAGGAGAGAGACGAGGGACTTGAGGAGGGCTTATTCTCTTCTTCAAGAAATTTTGGGCTTGTTGGGGGGTTTAAGTATCTCTGTTTTTCAAATTTTGATCCATTTTTTGATTTTTTTCTGGGTTATTCTTTTTCGTTCTGTCTGTGTAAATCTAGTGTGGCTTTATTCTCAAGCCAAACAAAGTTTGAAGCTTTTTTGTTGGCTTTGCAATCCACTGATCGTTAGTCAAGGCTAGAGGAGCAGATCCAGAAGCGACCTAAGTTTCTGATCTGATTGCAGCAGAAAAATGGTATTTTTGCATTTTATCTCTGTTTTGGTGTAAATAGCTGCCAATTGAAAGTTGTGGTTTGTTGAATATGTATTACGTTTTGGTTTGGCGTTGATTAAAATGGTTGATGGCTGCCGTTTGACTTGGTAGTGGACTGATCTGTGCTTGCATTGAAGCTTTAATGGCTAATGTCTGTCGGTTGCTAGTTTTCCTTTTGGGCTTTAATGACCTAATCTCGTTCACATGTATGTCCTTTGTTGTCTTCTGTTGTGCCATTTTATTCAAGGAAGAAAATGTTTAGGTCTTCAACTCCCTGGTTTGGTATGTCCAGGAAAGCTGTTTGTAGATGACAAGCAGAAATAACATGCAGTTTTTGATCCAGGAACATGAGCATTATTCTGTTGCATCGTTTGGATCAATGATTTACAAATTTGAGTATTTTGTGGTTAGTGTTAATAGTTAACTTTTGTCTCCTACTATCTTGCTATATTCTGATAGATGCAGCTTATTACTCTTGGGAGTGAATCAGCTTCAGATTGCTTAGGTACTAGAAGCTTGTTGGAATAAGGCTCTGATTTTTTCCTTTTGGTTTGAATGTTTGAGTTAGCAAAATTAGAACTTCTGGTTTAGTACAACTGCAGCACTTAGTATAAATCCCGCTGATATGCAGGATTTTGGAGAGGTCCAATAATACACGGCCTTACTGTCATTCTTGAGATTCTATTACCTATCAATTTATTTTTCAAACTATTTGTTTATTTTCTTTAACTGTATGTGAATGATAGAAAGTGGGAACTATTCTCTAGTTTATGAAGAAACTGCTGTTCATTTCAACATTTCTTTTTGAAATGCGTGTTACATGTTATCACTCATTCTTTTGAACTCTTGTTGACCAACGCTTGTAAAGCTGCTTTTGTCTCTTATGAAATAATGGCTAGTTTTGTCCCGTTAGAGTATTTAGCAATTACCTTCGCCTAACTAGACCTTTTGACTTGACTGATTTTTCCTTGGTATAAGATATCCAAATGCTTAAATTCTTCAAATAGTTTTTTTAATAGATAATACAGAATTAGGGTAGCAAACTTTATACTCTAGACCTCGTATATTCAGAAAGCGAAAGTTTATGCTGTAATCAGGTTACTTTCAATTCCTGCATTTAATAAAATTTTCCATCAGTGAATTGTCCTCATCCTGCAATTCAGTGATATGAATATGGCAACAGAGGACCTTTTCTGTTTTCTAGTCTTTGTCGAGTTATAACCAGAAATTCCTATATATTTGTTACTAACTCGAGCACAGACCATTTCCACTTTCATTGAGAAGTAGATAACTACATATTTGCAATGGAATAAAATGCTCCATTTTATTAGCCTGGTAAAGTGGTTACATTCTTGGCTTGACAGGCTGCTCCTGTTAGTCTTGCAATTGGTTCTCTTGTTTGGGTGGAAGACTCTGATACAGCTTGGGTTGATGGTGAAGTTGCAGCGATTAAAGGCGATGAGGTTAAGGTCCTCTGTACATCAGGCAAAACGGTAAGGGTGATGGAAGTTCTGCTATGTCCATTGCATGTGTATAAGAGATATGGTTGTTCATAATTTGTCAGTTGCCAAAGTGATAATCAATCTTTCGATCTTGTCTTATTGGCTAAGTTTATGAGCAGTGAGTCAGTGATCAAACTTCAGCTGCTCATTATTTTTTTTTTCAAAAAGTACATGCTTCTCATTTAAATATTCTCATAAGCTGGTGATAATTGTCTGTGTAATTTTGAAAAAAATGCAGGTTGTCATGAAGAGTTCTGATGTTTATCCTAGAGATGCAGAAGCACCTCCATGTGGAGTGGATGATATGACAAAACTGGCTTATTTGCATGAACCAGGAGTCCTCCAGAATTTAAGATCAAGATATGATATGAATGAAATTTATGTTAGTATTTACAAATAAACTTCATAGTCTCTTGTACACTAGACGTTGGGCCTTGATGTATCATGGGGCTGTTAATATTCCCGCAAAAGTAGCTTTTTGTTCTTTATATGATCATATAATGTTCTAATTGGTGTTAGTATGCTTGCTTTGTTTACATCTTCATCTTTTTGTTGCCTTGTTATGGCTAATGCATTAACTGGTGCCTCCAGACTTATACAGGCAACATATTGATTGCTGTGAATCCTTTTCGAAAGTTACCGCATCTGTATGATATTCATATGATGGCACAGTATAAAGGGGCAGCATTTGGTGAGCTGAGTCCTCATCCTTTTGCTGTTGCAGATGCTTCTTATAGGTAACTTGCATTTTGTAATTGAATGCTACTTGTTTTCTTCCCTCTTCGGTGTCTGACAACAGAAAATGCATATCTATTCTCAGACTTATGATGAACGAGGGAATAAGTCAGTCAATTCTTGTTAGTGGTGAGAGTGGTGCGGGTAAAACAGAAAGCACAAAATTGCTCATGCGATACCTTGCTTTTATGGGAGGTAGAGCTGCTGCTGAGGGGAGAACTGTTGAACAGCAAGTCCTGGAGGTAATCATCTGATAACTAGTGGAAGTAAAAAAAGTTTAGGTCAAGGAGTTTGATGTGGAATAACTGGTCATCTTTACTTGTGCTATTATCCTTATTTGCAGTCCAATCCTGTTTTGGAAGCATTTGGTAACGCAAAGACTGTTAGAAACAATAACTCAAGGTGGGAACATCAATCTTGGGAACTTTCTTTATCTTTTGTAAACGCCTCTTGTACTTTGTGTCTGGTTGGTTCCAGCTCTTATATATTTGTCCAATTCTTGCAGTCGTTTTGGTAAATTTGTGGAGATTCAATTTGATCAAAAGGGAAGAATTTCTGGAGCTGCAATTAGAACTTATTTATTAGAAAGATCACGAGTTTGCCAGATATCTGATCCTGAGAGAAACTATCACTGTTTCTACATGCTTTGTGCTGCACCAGCTGAGGTAGTTATTTTGAGGTTCCTTTACTGAGCCTAGATAGAAAAAACTGACAGAAGAACAAAGATGTGTTCCCTGTGCAATGTGATTTATTTATTTTTGTTCTCTAAAAAAATTCACTGATTAAGTAATTGTAGTCTACATTGTCATTTTGCGGATAACTTGTATGTATTACAAATTCAGTTTCAATAGTTGCAGCCCGATGTGTAAGTTTTGACGGTTATAATTTCTACTTTACCTACTAATGACTAAACTGGACTCAGACTAGTCTGGTATCGACCTTCTACAATTATATTACTTTTGTTGAGTT
>JANTNU010000009.1:11760237-11773661 GCA_024752395.1 Erythroxylum havanense
TATATAACCAAGAACAAAAGGGTGAAGAATATACGAAAGAGCGTTCCTTACATGTGAGTGGTGCTTACGTGTGAGTTTGGCTCTTAGCATTTGGATGAGTAAAAAGTTATGAAATAGGGCCCATGTCATGTGGTCTAATGAAAAGTAACAATCACGGGTCCGCCTCCGCATGTGAGAGATTTTAATTATTTAAAATAATTATCGTTCACGATTTTTCATGCATTTTATAATTTTATTTTCAAAATTACATTTTAATTTCTCTCACATCCTAATTATAGAAATTATATTTTAAAATAATTCAATATGTAATTAATAAGGGTATATCAAATACTCCCTCTGATTCATAATAAGTGTCGTTTTAAAAAAATACACACTTATTAAGAAAGCTAATGAAATTATAGATATACCCTTGTTAATTAAGATGAGAGAGAAATGAAAGGTTAATTTTGCCTTGAAATTGTGATCTGTATAATTAAGATGAGAGAGAAATGAAAGATTAATTTTGGAAGAAAAATTATAAACATGCATACAAAGTCAAGAATAACACTTATTTTGAATAATTAAAATGTATCTAAAATGACACTTATTATTAATGTAGTAGTTTACTAACTTTTTTAATAAATGTGAATATTTCTAAAACGACACTTACTTTACGTAATGATTGCAACCAAATTTCCCAAATCATTACAACCGCTGCCCTTTTGAACTCATAAAACAGTAAAGCCAACACGTGAGTTTCATCCTCTAACGTTAACATTTGGTTTACATGTTCTGTTCTGTTTCCGGTCCACAAACGCCTAAATTTAGGCAATATTACAAAGTTAACAGGTCAATGTTAGAATTATCCGATAGTACAAGGGCCAGTTCTAAAATATCACTTTTTATCTTTTATTTTTTCAGGCCAACGCTCTCTCGCGTAATCCAAACTAATAATTCAATCTAAGTTAAGCAGACAGCTCTGAAGTCCGACAACCTGTCGGTGAACAAAATGCCAAAACCAACCTAAGCCCCCACACCCACTCCACTCTCTCTCTCTCTCTAAGCACGTACTGTCAATTCAGAACTGCAGATCTCTATCAGACGTCAGCTCCCGGAGAATCTCCGGCTGCATTGTCGCCGGGAATAGAGATTCCGGCACCCGCTCATCCTACGCTCTCTTTCTTCTTCTCACTAAAGTTTTGTGATTTTCCTTTCCGTGTCAGTGTATGTTGGGAAAGGTTTGCTATCTTTTGGAGTACAAATTTACTTTTCCTTTACAGAACTCCACTTTTTTCCTTGGTATTATGAAAAATGTCTTCTTTTTCGAAGTTCTTTGTAATTTTTTATTTTTTGTTTCTGTTACTATAAAATTACATTTCTTGCTTTCTTTGTGTCTGATTTATCTTAAGCGCTCCCAATCTCGTTGAAGCTTTAGAGTTCTCAAGTAATTTACCATATAAAATAAGTAATTCTTCTCTTGACTTATGTTATGATGATGGTGAAAGCTTGGGCCTTGGGACTCAATTTGGGTGAATGCAGATTATATCGATGGTTGGGTTGTGTCTTTTGTTAACTTTTATCCATGTTTTATGCTTTTTTTTTTTCTGGGTTGGAGATCAGTTGAGCTGATATTGGATTTGTTTTCTTGGGAACAGTTTTAACGCTGATTGTGATGGATCGTGAGAGAATATCTCGATATTGCAGTCTGAATTGAAGTAAGTATGGTCTCCATTTGTTCCCTGCTTTCTCTTTAATCAAAATCTTTGTTGTGGTTTGATTAGCTGCTTCTGTTTTCTTAACTGGCGGTTCCCTTCTCTTTCTCTCCTGTTCTGTGCCAATCTAGCCCCCTTTTCATTCCTAATCTGTTGTCTGTCCTCAAAGTCCTCGATCCTTTTTTGCTTTTAATTCATGTCAACCTATTTGGCCTGAGGCCCATGTAGATGAATTTCCAGTTTGATCGTTAAAGTTGATACTTTTACTAATGACTGCACCCTCTTGATCCGTTTCATTCCTCTGTTGTTATTCTATTTTCCTTCCTGATTCTTTTATAGAGCCAATTCTCTTTTCCGGTTTTCTTTTTTCTTTTTCCTATCACCACTTCTGTTACTTGCTTGTAGTAAGTTACGATGTTCTTTTGTTTTGAACTTTCACTCTCGCTAACCCTCTGTTTCTCTCCTGAGAGAACTTTGCTTTCGGTTTAGCTTGCTTACTCCATATTTTACGAAAGGTATTAGAGATGTTAGGACTGCAGAACAGAAACGTTCAAAACATAGAGAGACATTCTCATGGATGCTTAGGGAGGACGGTGAATTTTTTTGATATGACCGATGGCATTTCTGGGAAAAGAATGCTCACAGATAAACCTCATTTTGATGGTGATTTTTTTTATAGAAGATTCTCTTTTTCGGGTTCTCTTTTTGAAAGATTCCCTCTTTTCAATTCTTAATCTTTTAGGTTGATTTCGAAACTCAATTTATCATTCAGCAGCTGTTGCTGCTTATTAATATACAATTGTCTGATGGCCCTTTACTTTGTTTACATTGACGGCAACTTTGGCTTGATGAAAGCTTGTCAATCAGATACTTGAATCTAGATGATGTATTGAAACTTAACTAAGCCACTTGTCTTTCTCAATTATCTAAAATGAGATTGACATACTGTTGCACTGGTCAACTTTATTATGGTTGATGATTTACAGCTTGATATCAACCTGGCTAATATTTAGCTGTTGACAATGTGTGATTTGCAGGTTTTTCATTCTCGAAAAGTCGATCAGATGTTACCACAGTGTTGAGTTCAGCAGACAAGAACGAGGATGAAATGGTAAAAACAATTGGGGATTAATTTTACATGAGTGAGGAAACATATTTTTGCAGAGAACTTTCACATTTGTATCATATCATTGAAATTGATTTCTGGTTATCTGCTGTATGTTCTTTTTCTGCAGATAGTGGAAGATATAAAGAGAAGCTATTCAAACAAGAATGGAAATGGAACTCCCATGAAGACACTCATAGCTCAAGAAATGACTAAAGAAGTGGATTCCAGGCATAATCCACCCAATGTAGTTGCTAAGTTGATGGGACTTGATTCCCTTCCACTTCAACAGCCAAATTCAGCTACTAGAAGAGGCCAGATGAAGGGTTATTCAAGACATTCTTCAAGTAACTCTGGTGTACTACCGGAATGTTGGGGGCAAGATCATAATTTTTTGGACAAGCAAGTTCTGTATGAAACTTGCCAGCATCATAAGCAAAATCAATGCAGAGATGTCTGTGAAATCTGGCAACAATCCCAGAAGATGAATGTAAGAGATAGTTCACCACAAAAGGGAAAGTATAATGAGAATGTTGATGAGAAAAGGATGGCTCTTTTTCGCCAGAAGTTCATGGAAGCAAAATTCTTGGCAACAAATTGCCAGTCCAAGGAATTCCGAGATGCAATTGACGTTTTAAGTTCCAATAATGATTTATTACTTAAGTTTCTTGATGAACCAAATTCCATGTTCTCCCCGCAGCTGCATCATATGGAGTCTATTCCTACCACCCCTGAAGCAAAGCGCATCACTGTTCTTAAGCCTTCTAAGCTGATTCATAATGAAAAACTTATTTCCCTGAAGAGTGACAAACAAGCAAAGAAACTTACCCAAATGGGTCAAGCTACTGGGTATAAGATATATGATCGGGGATATTTGAATAATTTTTCCATTCAGAAGGTTGATGAGTATCCTCCTCGACCAACTAGAATAGTAGTGCTGAAGCCTAGCCCTGGAATGACTCGTGACTGTAAGGCTGTGGGTTCACCACCCTCTTCCTCACCCAGAATACTGCATTGTGAAGATATTTATGATGAATTTCACAAAGATGAGGCACGAGAATCAAGGAAGCTCGCAAAGGAGATCACTTGCCACATGCGTGACAGTGTAATGGGTCGCTGTAGGGACGAAGCTGTACTTTCTTCTGTGTTTTCAAATGGTTATATTGATGATTACAGTTCATTTAACAAATTGGGAAATGAATATGTTGATGGAAATCTGAGTGATTCAGAAGTCATTTCCCCAACATCTAGGCTTTCCTGGGATTATACACATAAGTTTGGAAGCCCCTATTCTTCTGCCTCATGTAGTCGAATTTCATGTTCCCCAGAGTCATCTGTTTGTAGAGAGGCAAAGAAGCGACTTTCTGAAAGATGGGCAATGATGGCCTTACATGGAAGTCCTCAGGAGCAAAAAGATCCGCGGAGGAGCTCTAGCACACTGGGCGAGATGCTTGCACTTTCAGATGTAAAGAAAACTATGAGATCAGAGGGAGGGATTACTAACAAGCATCAAGAGCCTAGGGGGTCAACTTCTTACGTTAGTAGTAACTCGAACAAGGAAGAAGACATGGCTAATTCTCCTAAAGGCCTTCTTAGGTCAAAATCTCTACCAGTGTCTTCTACAGCATTTAGTACTAGGGTTGATACCATTGTTTCAATTTGTGAGAATGGCAAGACGGAACTTCCCAAAGAATTATCCATGGGAAAGAATTCAAAGTCATCTTTAAAAGGGAGAGTGTCTGGTTTATTTTTCTCTAGGAATAGAAGAACAAATAAAGAAAAATCTGCCCCATCTCAGATCAAAGATGAACTTCGAACTGCTACCCCAGAGACACAAGATTCACCTGTACCTCTCCCTGGAAACATTGATGATTATGCAACCCAATGTGATAACACCAGTGCTTTTGAAGTCTGCTTATCTCCTGGTCTGCAAGGATCATCGATGAAGACAACTAATCAAGATTTGGTGGGCATGGACACAAAAGAAGGCTTAATATCTCAGGAGGTAATTCATTCTTCTATTGCTCTTTTAACAAAATTTTGTTTGTATTCAAGGTGGCACAATCTGGGTATTGTGTGTGTCTTTTCATGAACGTAAGAGCATGTTCTGCTTATTGTACCACTAAAAATTTGTCAAACATGATTGCCACTTGTTGACTGTGATACTTTGTGAATACCCACATGTTTGCAAATTGTTTGCCACTATTTGCAGTCTGGTTGTACGATTGTCGTTCCAGGAGTGTGTTAACTAGGATACTGAATTTGCACTGGTGATGAATGCATAATATTTAAGCAATTATTTGCATGATACCCTTGACCAACGGGCGTCCAACAAATAAATGTATGTTTTGGTGCTGTGTAAATGAACTGAAATTACATGATTTTTTGTTTTGTTTTCTCCCTATAAACTTTTCTGAAGCATAGCATTGTTTTGAGTCATGCAGGAAGTTTGTTATTGTAATATTACCCGTTGATGCTACTGTATGTAATGCAGTGACATCTCTGGAGTTCACTTTTTTCTTTACACTTTAAGGTGATCACTGTCATCAGATTATGGCAATTAGATGGATGTTCAGTGGCTTAAACTGGATTTTCTTCTTTGGTTGAGCTGCTATTCCCTTTTTTCTCCCTGTTCATCTTCTGCAGTCTTTGATGAAATTGATTATACTTTGTTTATTTGCAGAGAGTTTTATCTGTGGCAAAGCTGTTGGTGCCTGGGAATGCGAGTGAGAACCAGGATCAGCCAAGTCCAATCTCAGTTTTGGAACCCCTTTCTGAAGAAGATGATAACATAAACATAAATCCGGAGCCCTGTGGCAATATGAAGTTGGATCATTTGGGTAAGTTTACCCTGGGGCAGAACTGTGGGAAATTTTTAGATTGTAGACCTCAATTGAGTATTATATTTGCCTAGTTTTGGGTCTTTTGAAGCAAAATCTTTATTTATGTTGTTAATCGCACTCTGTGTAACAGGAGCTGAGCTGTCTCTGAAGTCTAGTTTGATTGGCAAATCACCTCCTATCGGTTCAATTGCAAGGACTTTATCATGGGATGATTCTTTTGCTGAAATGGGCACCCAATATGCCTTAAAAACGTCCTTAACAGACTCACAAGCTCAGGAAGAAGAGGAAGACTGGCTTTCTTTTGTTGAGACACTATTATCAGCAGCTGGCCTTGAAGGCAACGTACAGATTGACACATTTTATACCAGATGGCACTCACCTGAAAGCCCATTAGACCCATCATTGAGAGACAAATATGCTAATCTAAATGACAAGGAGCTTCTGCACGAGGCAAAACGCCGACAAAGCCGATCAAATAGAAAGCTTGTGTTCGACTGTGTGAATGCAGCTCTAGTGGAACTAACAGGTAATGGATCAGATAGGAGGAGGAGTGCTTGTTCATGTTGCAACTCTCAGGATAGAATGAAAGTAGATGCATCAACCATACTTGTGTGGTCGCAAATTAAGGAATGGTTTTGTAGTGAATTGAGGTGTAGCACTGGGGGGAGTGATGGGGACAGCAACAGCCTGGTGGTGGAGAGAGTGGTAAGGAAGGAGGTAGTGGGGAAGGGATGGACTGACAATATGAGAATGGAATTAGACGCCTTAGGTAGAGAAATAGAAGGGAAGTTGCTTGAAGAGCTTGTGGAAGAGGCTGTCGTTGAATTCACAGATAGGCCGTGAATGAGGCTTTTTCCTTTTATTAATTTTTTTCCTCCTATTTATAACATTGTTTTGACTTATCTGTGTATTTGATTTCCAACCGGTCCAAATTTCTTATATATATATATACATATATATCATATTCCAACTTGTTTTTGGTTCTAGTATGTTCTTATGATGGCTATGCTTTCGTCTGCTTGACCTGACATGCTAAACTGTCATACTTAGTCCCCACTGCATAGCTAGCTGTCTGATGGCTGTATGCCAGAAAACTTTGACAACCATTTCAGAATCTCGTTTATCAGATTCAACACCCTACTTTGCTGTATTCAATTTCATAACATGTCTCTGGTTCTGATTCTGAACCTGAACATTTTCATTCTTTAATGCATATGATCAGAGAAACCAACCAGCTGACTTGATATTTGTTTAAATGGCTCGTAAATTATTTGGATTTGCCTTGAAATCTTACCCTTAAACCACATTTATTATCAATTCCTTTAAACTATGGGCAAAGAACAGGCTACTTGATTCTCATGTGAGGTTGCAGCCATTGAAATGTTGGCAGGTCCCAACTTAATACATCCAGAGCCTTTCTAGTTTCTACCAAGTTGGATGAAAGCAAAGCCACCATAATTGTATCCCCTATGGATAATAACAAAAGAATTGCAAATCATAATTCCTTACGCAACATTCCAAGGGTTTAGGGTGTATTGGATCAGATCATGCCAAGGGTATTTTCCCCAGCATATGCTTATCAATATGGTCACTGCAGATTATCTAGGATAGGCTATAGATTACATATATAATCTTAATTTTAATGACTATTTAATTGACTTGATAAAATTCAACTGCCACTGCCACTCGTTCCATATTTATCATGAACACAACTCATATCAGGATAGTTTACATCCACGAGTTCAAACAATTGCAAACAAATTGAGAAAAGAAAAGGGCCCTTACCAAGTTAAAATTCACACTAGATGGTAAAATAAATTGCATGTGCCACACACCATCAACATCCTGCACACGATGAGAACAGAGCATAAAAGTATCAACAGAAACACAGAGCTTTCTGCCATTCCAAAAGAATACTGACCAATTAGTGCAATCTTATTTAGCAAGCAAAGCTTGTAAGGACCTATATACACTCGCAATTGCATCCGTAAATGCTCCAGATCATATCACTAAGAACCCAACACTAAACACTATGCACGTCTTCAACAATGCGAAGGTCTATTAAATACATGGTGCTGTTACTTCAACAAATTCATCTGTCTGTCGCTTGGAAATCATGCACGTGCACTCTGGACCAGCGAGTTAGTCTTATCATTGCTATTCAACCCATACTGCACCGGATATGAATGAATAACATAAGCCATAAAAGACCAGTACAAGTGCATTTCCACATATAATACAGAAGCTATTGCAAAAATTAAGCAGGTTTTCTATGATAAGTGCAAGAAATTGCATTACTAAGAAATTACTTGATAAAGCAGAAACCTTTAAAAGAAGCTACCCAAGAATTAGAACAACTTTCCCTCGCCCTGGAAAAATGTCTATGATAATATGTTAATGCCTGGTTCTCAATCTCACAACAGCTTTGTAACATGATAGAATCTATAAAGACTATATCTTTGCTGACCCTATCTTTAAGTCCACTAGTATTGAGCATGACATAAAGGAGGCCATCGAAGGAACTGGTGTAACAAGTTTCTTTTTTGAATGGCAACAGAAATTTTCATTAATTATGTTTCATTCATCACGAATATGCAATTCACAATTCAGAAGCAATTTTACAATTGAGTTGGCCAACATTACATGAGATAGGGTTCTCAAGTGTAACGTGAGTCCAGTTCTATATGCTACTGAATCAAAACCGCCAATATTATGATCACTTAAGGTCTTTGATAGAAATCACCTTCTCTCTTATACGTGAACTCCAGATGTCTGAGTGAGTCCCTGAGCCAGACGCTTGACCTGACTGATTCAGAAGGGGTTCCCGGATCCTTCCTCTGAGACTTTCATAATCATCCTCATAATCAAAATCACCTTTGCGAGTGGAAACCATAGCTCGCAAAACTAATGCCAGGAGCAATGCCAGGGCCTGCAGACATCATGATAAGAGGATGTGATTCACTTGGTAAGTGATGAACGACAAATTCCCCATCTAAATAATGCAAAAACAAGATTATATACCAAGAAACTATAGATGGCTTATATCATAACTGCAAATTTATGGCTTTTGTCAAGCATAAGCATAATACTAAATGTCAGTTGGCTTAAAGTAAGGATATCAGATGCAAGCCAACCACCTCCTTCACAAAGAAATAGCAATTATTCTGAATTTTAGTATGTTCTTTCTTCATCATGAATATAACTTTTCCAGAAAATTAGTTAACTAGATTTATTATGGCACATATTAAAAAAGATAATATTTTGAAAAGAAGCTGCAGTCATGTCTTATGCACCCAGGTACAAGGAAGCAACAGTAACAAATATCTTTGAATATCGGTTATAACTCTAGTTATTTCCACCAGGCCAAATATTAACAAGTGGCTTTTTCTTTATTCATCAATCTTTACATATAGACAAGTTTGTGGCTGTCACACATTGATTTCTAAGCTAGTCGAGAAGCATAACTTGCCAGGTCTTACAGAAACAGTACCTGAACGACAACCACTGTTATGCCAACCCATTTGCATACATCAACATTTTCTTCAATGAAAGATCGAAGGCTCTGAAGTTCTCCAGTTGGATCAAATGGAAGATCCTGTTCAGAGATGAACACAAGAATTATGCATAGTACACGCAAATGAAAAGTCCCACTTCACCCAAATACAGAGACAACACACTACATTAATGACAGTAATTTACCTTTTCCCAGCGGCGGTCGATTGCAATAAATGCCACCAAAGCTGCTTCTAGCAGCAGTAATAGAATTTTGAGTATTGAATACTGATATTTCTAAAGTCAAGGAAAAGGACATTGGATAGAACAAAGCCAAACCAAAATCAAGTGTCACCAACTGAATATGTAAGAAATAGAAGGGAAAATCAAATGTTCCCCAAACTTCTCCATATTACATTTCCCTTAAATTACCCAAAGAAATTATATATCAAGTTCCATCATTGCAAGTTGAATCAACCTAGGAAGAGATCCCACAATGCTGCGTCAGTGAAACAAATGCATTTCAATTGTCAATCACTAAGATGCATCGAACAGGCATTTGAGTCAGCTCAAGAATAGCAATTAGCTGTGTTTCTTATGATTGTATTAACTTCCCGCTCTTGACAGTGTCCAAGATCTTGTACAGAATGACACAAAGTTCAAAATTTTCTGAAAAGTTCGCCCGGTACCAGTTCAATCTGAACATTGGTATACAGATTTCTTCTGACTGTTTCTTTCTTTGTCTCTTTGTTTATCTCATAGGTATTTAAAACAAGATGATGAGAGAAAGCCTCTGGTTTATAAAAAAACCACAGTTAGCCGCGTTATTCACGTAAATGGGATAAGAGAACTGAGTTTAAATTGCATAATCCTTGCAGAGAAAGTAAATATCAATAGACAGAAAATTCCTCAGCTCCATAGGATACAAAGCACAGGCAACAGCCGTGAATAGCTTCAGCTGCTATGCAACCAATTAAAGTCACGCAGCACAATATAATGCCCACACCCATAAAAGAGTAGATGAACCTGCCATGAAAACCAATTCCCGAATTAATACTCCTTGGGCCCCTCCAGTTCTGCACTATTAGCACAAGTACAATCCACCACATGCAGTACACATCAAAACAGTAAACAATTGAAAACGGCAAAAGTTGAAACCAATTTGCATAGGAAAATACAAACGTCCTTTGCTGGTTAATTCTCAAATAATGTTTAACCTTAAAGTCTACAAATAAATCACCAAACCACCAAAATATGAGACAAATTTACCCATGGACGAGAAACAGTTTTTAAATAAAACAGTAGGTGACAGTGGTTACATACGGTCATAGCAACAGCACATGGGAAAAAGATTGACAAGGCTAAATGTTTCAAGTATTATGAGAGAACCAACTCTAAAAGCTAGCTTAAAGGGTGGGAGAGCTCATAAGCCTTCAAATCCCACATCAGATTGTAACATCCCACCACGCTTCGCAGCCCAAGCACTGGTGGGTTGGCTGTGGGCTAGACCTTTTGTAGTCCCCGGACGAACACCGCCGCTATACCAACATCACCACGCACATACCCACAGGCTAGCTGTGCGCTAGACCTTTTCTAACCTCGGGCAAGCACTACAATGCCAACATCATCACTTGTGGGCGTGGCACGAGGACTTGAAAGAGTGGTGTTAGCTTGATACCAATTGTTTTAGGTCTTATGAAAGAACCATAGGAGAGCCCATAAATCAATAAACCCCACATCAATCTCTTTTATTACCGATGGGAGACAATTGGATCGTAACACTAAATGCAGAAGAAATTAAGGAAACATCATATCAATGTATTTGGCATTGAAAAAATAATGTCAAAAGCTTTGAAAGAGCATTAAATATCGACACTTTCAAAGGCAATAACGAATCACACTGTCATTAATGCAACGAGCACCTTCCACCCAATTAAAGCAATTAAGAAAATATTGAAATATAAAGAGACTCTTAATTCCAAGTTCATTAAAAAGGATTCCAAATTCCCTTCAAAAAAAAAAAAAAAGGATTCCAAATTAGAAATAATAAAATTAAGATAAACTAAACCCAACTCCGTAAATGAAATTCCTAAAAATAATTAGTAGATAATAACGACAATCAATCCCTAAACAACTACCAAAATCTTACAAATCTCCCAACTGAAAAACCCTAGAGAAGCCCAATTACCACGGTGCAGGAAGCTTAAAGGAGTTGAAATTGAAGGCAAGCCCGTAATCCAACCCATGGACCATATCATTGAAGAGATTAATCCCCTGAATTGACTGAAAATATGAAACCGATGAAGATTCCGGCGATGGAGCCGGAAAAGGTGGCGGAGTAACAGGAATATGGCGGTTCCATTGATCAAGCATCCAAACAGAGTACATAATAATGGAAAGGGCAAAGAATGCTTGGAGGAAGTTGAGGAGCTTAAGGACGAAGGCCAACGAAACATGGCAGCACTTGCGTTGCATTTGAGTTGAAAAGGTAAGGCAACAAAAAAACCCCAACCCAAACCCAAACCCTGACGAGGGTAAAGAAGAATGAAGAATGGCACAGATGGATGATGGGGGCGTTTGCTTTTGGCTTATTTGGTGCTTTTTTTGACTTCTGGCGTCGTTGAAGAGCTTCTGTTTTGCGTTGAATTGAATTGATTTTTTTTTTAATATATCAAATGAAGAAGAAGGGTTTCCTCCACGATTGTATAAAAAAGAAAGAAATTCTAATTTTAGTGTTAAAGTAAGCAAAAGTGTATTGTTGAATGGCTTGAGTTAATTGGCAAACAGAGACAGCGAGGCGTAGCAATATAGAAAAAGGATACCAACTCATCATTATGAGTACAAACAATAATCTACAAGTAGTGTAGACAGCTTAATGTCAAATATCTTACTCTTTCCCAACAAATACAACAAGTTGTAGTATGCAATTTTATATTTTAAGGAACAGGATGATCCTTTTTTTCACACCAAATGCTTCCAACCACGTTATGATATTCATTCTGTGCCAGCCAAAAGGTTCCATACGGACCAAAAAAATTACACAAAATTAAGAGTTTTGATACCAACTGTTGATACCGATGGGTATCAAAAATTTTGTCTACTATTAGTTGGTATTTAAAATATCGATCAAATATCTGTTGGATACTATAAACTTTAAAAAATTTAGGGATCTATTTGCAAAAAAAATTAAAACAACCCCCTATGCTTACTAATATCGATTTGTACTGGTCAAAAATGGAACGATACCATCACTTTTGGTACCAGATATGAATATCAGTCGGTACCAAAGGTTTCGCCGAGTATTGACCAGTATTAGATGATATTTGAAATATTAATGAAATACCAAGTGGTGCTGTGAAATTTGAAAAATGTAAGGACTAAGTAGCAGAAAAAATTTAATAAATTGTGTAAATTTTAATATTAATTTTACACAATTTTTTCATATCAAAATTAAATAAAAAATAAAGTTTTATTAAGAATATAAAATAGTTAAAATTACAATGATCTTCGCCTACTTTTCATAACAAGATCATTGTCAATATTTACAAATAGACCTCTTTCAATATAACACACTAAACAGTCATTCAATAGGTCATCTTCCATTTTATTACGAAGTGAACTCTTGATAATTTTCATTGCGGAGAAAGCTCTTTCCATTGCGGCGGTAGCAACTGGTAAAAGTAACGATAATTTGACTAACAAATAAACTAAAGGAAATACATGAAAGAGGTAGCAGCTGTCAAATATACTAAAAAATAATTGGATCTTTTTTTCTTTTATATATACATATATATATATTCCCTACTGTTCATAAGCCTAAAAAATTCATTCCCTACCGCAACAACTTAGTTAAATTATTAATCAAACGATCATAAATGCATTCGCTGAAACATCCCTAAATCCAGTCATGAAATAAATATTATAAAACTTGTCGACATAAAAAGAAGATGTGACAGAAGAACAAAAAGTAAAAAGAAGGTTAGACATGTCAGTTAGCTATGAACAAGTATTACGCAATAGTAAATCTAGTTTAGTACGATTACATAGGAAAAGGCAGGAAAATATTGATGATCCAGATTTGAGTTCCGAAATTACCTTGAAAGCTTTATGTTTTTCCTATTGTCAATCTCTTTTAAGATTGGAGCATCAGAAATTTTAATATCTAATTTATGGGCAGTCTTAAGAAACGAATGAAAAGCAACTTGAAAGCCGATTGACATGTATGTAGAATCTTTATTCTCAAGCTTGTGTAAGTTATTCTTGTAAACTTGTGTCGTATCATACATCAAAGAT
>JANTNU010000009.1:11795768-11809236 GCA_024752395.1 Erythroxylum havanense
ATGCATTTGAATAAGACATATGCAAATTACATGAATTACATTCAAACCCAACATTCTTGCATTTACATGAACAATCTGAGTTATTACAACACTTTAGAGGGCATTTAGCCCGATTACAATCCAAAAGATCGAATGTCAAAAATACAAAGTGGGTCAATTCTCCAAATTACAACCTAACTCTTTGTTTCCAAGAATGACTTCTAAATTAAAAACATTGTAGTGTTGCCTCAATCCCAATACTGAATCTCGTGTTCCCGCTCGTTACCTGTGGAGGAAAAAAGGGGTGTGAGCTCGACGGCTCAGTGGGTAACAGCTTAATAATTAAGAAAATAAGCAAAAACGTTCTTTATTTCTCATTCTCAAAATAACTTTTAGATTGATAAAAATCTTTCAAACTTATCAAGGCCAATTTACATTGATCAAAACACTTTCACTTCATCAAAACTCCTTATTTTCAAAACCTACATCTCATTGATGAAAACCTTTACAATTTTATTTAAAACTTTTCAATAAATTCATCACATCAAAACATTCACACATCAAACTATCACATAAGCACAGATAAAGTGGTAAATCAGTTTATCAAAAGCATTCACAAAACAACATAACATATAAAAACAACATAGACAAGCATATCACATGATCACATATAATATGATTTGGGTGGATCCAAACAGGACATACTACACATTTCCGCAAAGCGGTCATGTGTAGCCGTGAACATATGAGGGTCCGTGAGAAACTCCAAGGCCACTAGTGGGCAGCCGGGAGAAGGCTATAATTTGACAGGTGCACCTATCACACATAAGGGACCATCACAAACCCAAACAAATATGTATATCACATAATTCACACAATTTATGATCATTAGCCTCAAATGGTAAAATGACTTTCATATAATCGATGAAATCATCCCTTTCGAATCTTTTTCTCTTGTAAAACCATTTCACACATATTTTCACAAGGTCTTTACATTCAAAACATTTCATATAAGTTTAAATTATCACAAATAACAATTCATTTAAAAATTGAGAAACCATAGGAAAGCATTATATGACATTTATTTCAAAACAATTAAGTAGCTTATTAACTTAACTATTAAATTATCACCCACCTTAATCCTTTAGCCTGGCAATTAGTCAATTGACCTTGCTTCTAGCTCTAATAACCTCTCTTCACCTTCATTAAGCAATAATAACCCAATTAACATGATGATAACCTAAATTAAACATTTCTAGGAGAGGAAAGCATGGAGAAGAGCCTATCTAACTTTACCCAAACCTTACCTAAGCTATTTATACCAAAACCCACTTATAAATCCAAAGAATTTCACAATTTCTTACCTTGGAGATGAAACCCACGAAAATTCCCTTTTTTCTTCAAGAAGGAACCTTGATCCTTCCCTCTCCTTTTTCCTTCTCATTTCTAAAACAAGATGAACCAAATTCTTAACCTTTCTTCTTCTCTCATCATCTTCTTCTTCTTCTTCTTCTCTTCTTCTTCTTCTTTGCCGAAATCTCCTTTTCTCCTTTTCTCCTTGATAGTTTCGTAGGTCTCCCTCTAAAGCCTTGGCAAAAGTCTTTTAATTTAAAAACCTAAGCTCACCCTCAAAACTACATAGTTTTGATAAAGTCACTTATTTTTCCTTGTAAAATTCGTGGCTCTCTTCATTCCTCATGGCTACTACTCATTTGTTTCCTTCTTCTTTCCTTTTTTACTTTCCTTTTGTTTTTAACTTACTCTATAAAGACTAAAATAGCCCTCCTTACATGCCTCAAAACATAATATAAAAAAGTAAATAAATATACAAACAGGAAAAGGCTGGTTAATAAATAAATCTTATAAGTCATTACAAAAAATATTTAGACCAAGCAAGGAAGCATTTAATAACTAAATTTTTATAAATAAAAATTATAAAAATAAGAACTATAATAAATACTATAATAAATTTTTTTTGGTCAGACTATAATAAATATAGAACAAGGAAAATAATCAAAATAAAAGATACAGCAAGCAAATAAATACATAAACAAAAAAGAAGACAGATTAATAAATAAATTGAACAAACCATTACAAGAAAATGCATAAGCTAACTTAGAAGAAAATACTACATATTAGGTATTTAGGCTAAATACAAAACATAAGACTTAAAGAAAACTTTTTAAAAGACTTACGAAAACGATAAGGATTTCTTTACTCTAGATCTTTTATTCGTATCCTACTACGTTATAGTTTCTATTAAAGGTCATTTCTATACTTGGTAAGTTCTGATAGAGTTATATTATTTTTAATCATCTCGTCTTAGTTTTGCTTAGACTTTCATTTTTTCTTAGACTTTAAGTATAATCTTCTCAAATCTTATCACCAGAGTATTAACGTTTATCCTCTTAATATGTTTGAATCACTTGAGCGTTTTTCTCTTAATTTACTATTAATATTAATCACCTTTAATTTATCTTTTATTATTATATTCCTAACTTTACCTCTTCTAGTAAAATTACATGTCCAATAAAGCATATTTATTTTTGTCACGATTAACTTATAATTATGTACCTATTTGACAAGTCACTGCTTCACCTCATAGAGCATAGTAAGCCTAATAGCTAAATGTAAAATTTACGTTTAAACTTTAATAGTATCTTTTTGTCGCATAAAATTTTTAATACTTTCCCATATTTAAGTCATCGTAATCTGATATAGTAAATTATATCTTTGTCAATGTCTCCCTTTTGTCATAAAGATAAATTCCGGATACCTAAAACCATTTTTGTGTTATAATTTTGGAACCCATCTTTGCCTCTGTTCCACGCTTTAACTTATGCAAATCATAATGGGATGAGACTTGTGGCGCCTCACACAAAGTCAGAACTGGTCACGTCCCGGTTATAATTGTGCAACAAAAATAAATATCTGCAACACAGAAGTTGGCCACGAGCAAACCGTCTGAGTTCTATTCCAAGTCTTAACGCAAGTCCAAACAGACGCTAACAAAATCGTCTCGATTTTGAAATTCTAAAGTGTAGTCCAAACCCTAACAATTGCTCCCACGAAATCCTTGCGCAATCGATTAGCCAATGGCGGGAGGCCCTTCTTTACTATCTTTATGCATTGAAGCAGTTAAAGCACAGATTGTTTCCGGTAACCATTTTTTAATGCCTTTTAACCCATTTCAAAGTTTTTGTTATCAGGAAATTTGATATATCTTCGGATTACTTTGTCTGTTGAATTTTTTAGACGATCTCTTGCCTGATATCTACGAGCTTCCGATAGATCTGTTCGACATTTTGGTGTTAAAATTGCCCCCCTTGGCTTTGCACAGGTTACAAACAGAAATGTAAGTTCCTAAAGTAATAATCCTGATGAGCTTGTTCGCATTCTTAATGTTATAATTTGGTGTGCTTTTGTTAAGGTTCTGGTTAATTTCACATTCTAGTAAAAATTGATAAATGCTTTTTCTTTTCTGTCGGTTTCTGATTTATCTGATTGAGCAGGCCATTTATGAAGTGGAATGATTATGAGAACAATGATGACTGTCCAGGGCTTGGAACAAAGCGTGGGAGGTGAGGAGAAATTTGATGATGTTTGGTGGAAGTTAATGTAATGAAATGTGTAATATAATGTTACAATCTAATCTATCGTAACAGGGATTCATTGTTTTGTGCTGTTTAAGAAGATATTGAACAATGTCATGTAGTGCTGACTATATTACACAATTCATCACGTCCTGCCTAGCATAGCCTAACGTGATATTTGGTAAGAGGGAACGGAATGGAGGGTCTTCTGTGATGGGGATTATATGATCTAATGTAGATTCTATTGCATTACTATTTTTGTGCACAACCAAAGGAATTTGTGGCGTAATATAACAATGATTACATGACATCTCCTATATCATTGTACCAAGGGGAACTAGAGACATAAATCAGCAGGGAAACTTTTCTGATGATATAGGGGCAAAACAAAAGACAAGTGGGGCAGCTGTAATTGCCAAGGTCATTCATCTTCCCAGACGAATTAATTTTTTTTTCCTAGGCTCAGCAAAAGAAGCCATTTATATAAAGGTTGAGGTTTGGGGCTTGAGACTGAAAGGATGTATAGTTACAGCTCCTTCCATGCATTGTACCAAACACTACCTTAGTGTTTTTTGGGAATTGACTATGCTTAGATATGAATTTTGATTTAGAAAATAAAGATTGCTGAACCACGTCTAACTGTAATAATATGTTTTGACAGAAATGGGAACTTTGATAAAGCATGGAAGGGATTATTTAAGTTGCGCTGGCCTAAGCTTGTTGACAGTGTCCAGTCAGCTGACTGGCAACAGATGTATTGGCAAACTCATTTGCAAAGGTATGCTCATTTAATGACTAATTTTGGTACATCTAAGTATGCAGATTCTGCTGTTTCATCATAGTTAACCTGAAAAGCAGTTGCTTTGACGAAGCTGCAGAGCTAGCCTTGCTTCCTTCCTTTGATGGGTGTCTAGGAGAACTGAATATTTCAGGTAATATTTGTTGCCCATTACAAATCAATATGTTACAAGAAATGAAAAAAATGTATAAAAAGGCCCCCTGGCTAATCAACTTATCTCTTCAGACGGTTGATTTAATTTATAGTTCTATATCAACCTGGAGTATAGCTGATATCAGCGTTGAATTTGATTAAAGAATATTGAACTATAACGGGTGATAAATATAAGCGACACCAATAGTTATACTTTTTGGTATTTGATTCTCTATCAAGGTAAAGCTTTGAACCGGCACGTAAAAGTTTACTTTGCTTTACTTGTATAATTGAATGTAGAGCATGGATCATTTCTCTTCTTAGGCATGCAAATTTAATACTGTTGCCATGGATTACCATTAAATGTGACATGAATCAACCAGCCGCTTTTGTCCTCTAACATTATTTATCTATTGTCTCCCTGGGTAATATATTGTTGCCATTTTCTTGTTTTTACTTCTAATCTTGTTCAAACATTTTTTATTCTTAATTTGTTTGGTTTCATGTAGCTGGCATATTGAGATGCATTGGTTGCAAGGAAGATCGCCATTCCTCTATCCATTCAAAATTATCTTACCACTGCCAACACTTTGGCCACCATGCTAGGTACTAAAGCTATGCAAGGTTTTGACCATGTAATACAAACATTGCCATCTGCAAAACCAGTATCTTATGGAAAATTTTCAATTCATGCTGTTTTTTGTTCAGTTTCAGTCTCTTCTTGCAACAAATTCTATATTAAGTTATTTTAATCATATTTATGTTGATTCTACATTGCCATGAATATATTTGGTGTGTTTGATATTTATGTTTAGCTTTCTCTTAGAGGATTTAGATTCTTACATGATCTATTTTATTCTGCAGATGTCTGAGACTTCAAAATGTGCTCTGTGTTGCCGAAACTTGTGTATGTTTTCAGTACTTTAGTAAATTGAAACCTTCAATGGAATATAGATTTGTTTTCAGTATGGATTAGCTACTTTACACGTTTGGTTCTTATCCTTGGCTTCCATCTAGAAAATTGATGAAAGATGACAGCAGCTAGGATTAATGTGCTCTTTGCAGCTTTAATGCCCTATAGAGAGAAAATCAATGAGCAACGAAAGGCTTAGCATTATATTGTAATCCTCTTTCACGAAGAAACAAGCTTTGTGATGTTTGGGTGAAATATTACATTGCATTCCTCTAGCTTTTGTTGTTATAATCATTTTTATTGAATTTTTGTGTTGCAGAATTGATTACTAAATTATCAAGCTAAACTTCCATGCAGCAACTATTGGGGAACAGCAAGCTGCAGAGTTTGGTATTGCGGTGGATCAGATCGAAGGAACATGTAAGATTTGTTATGTGTGGAATTATATGTCATCAATACAAGATTCTTGGTTCCTGTCCTTTTTTCACCTGGACATAATTTAATATTAGTGAAGCCATGTAACCCTTTACTTCAATGAAATTTATGCTTGTGGTAGATCGAAACCTTGTTATTCGGTTTTACAGGTCATTGCATCTTTGTGATGGTTGCCTGGTCTAGTGAGAACGCAGATAGTCATATCATGAATATTCATTTATTCTATGACTGTCCATATTCACATTTTGACAGGTTGATGGATTATGCAAGCTGTTGATACAGAACAGTGCATCGCTGACATCTCTCGAGTTACTTCATTGCAAGCTATCACCAACTTTTATAAATGATATATGTGGCTCAGTATGCATAAAGAATATGGAAACACATAAGATACAGCATTTCTCCATCACTTCATCAAGCTTTTCCGAAATTGACTTTGTGTCCTTTCCTTCTGGGCTTGTATCATTTCTTGCATCTGCAAGGTATCCACTGCTTCAACCTTCGTTGTGCTTACAGCATCAAATGGTCATGCACTGATAATCTTTATGTGTGTTTCATTCTTTGTCTGCTTTTTGAGATTTACAGTATATGTATCCTGCCCAAGTTCTTGGCGGATAATGAATTTGGAGTGTGTAAAAATTTGATAATCATGCATTGTGTTTATCTGTTGCTTGTCCATTGGATTATAAGTCTGTTGGTGTCTAGTAAATCTATAACATGGCTGGTACAGTTTTTAACATGAAAAGTTTCTCAAACTTTATCATTCATACATTATTTCTACGTGATCCTCACCAGTGCTGGTGGCATTGTGGATAGTAATTAGGAAACTAATTCTTTTCTTATAATCATGCAATCTTGATACTTTTGTTACAAAACTTTTATGTAGTAATTGTTTATGGTGTATGGTTTGCTTCACCCTTGATTAGATCCATTAAGGAATCCTTAACTTTCCTATTTCAAATGCTTCTTGGTATCAGGTATCTTTCTCTAAGATTTCGTGACAACCATCTAGACTGTAAGTTTGCTCAAATGCTTTTCAGTACAATTTGTGATACTTCCTCCAAAATATCTGCGCTTGACCTGTCAGATAACAATGTAAGTAAATGATTTTTATCAAGTTGACAATTAAATTTGCAACGGTTGGCAATTGAACATGGCTTTTTTATCAAAATCTCACAGATAGCAGGATCACTTTCGAATTTCAATTGTACTTCCACAAGCAGGCTCCCATCATCATCAAGAATGGGCTATTTGCAAACCTTACGTATGTTGAATGTAAGGTATGACTCTATCCACATGCACTTTTCGGTACATTAAACTGAATTTAGTCACCTTATTGAGTTTGAATGTATACATAATCCAAAGTTAGGTTCTACTAGCATGCACAACCTTTGATAATATTGTATATATCTTCTATTTAATTCTGGAGTTTTGTGACAAGTATGCCTGTCTGGATTAGGGGAAATAATCTTCGCAAAGATGATGCTGAGAATCTCAGGTATGCATTGGTCTGGATGTCAAGCTTGGAGATTCTGGATTTGAGTGATAATCCTATTGGTGATGAAGGCATCGGGTTTGTTTGACCATCTGAATCTCATCTATACATAAATATATGGAAAATTCGTTAGGCAAAATTGACAAGCAATCTTGACAGGTGTTTAATTCCATACTTTCTTGAGGCTACAGAAAAATGCTGTTCCTTAGTTGAGTTGAACTTGGAAAGTTGTGAACTCTCCTGCAGTGGAGTGACTCAACTTCTGGATGCTCTTTCAACTTCGAAAAGGCAACTTAAGTCTATTTCACTTGCAGATAATGGCCTTGGCAGGTTTGTTGTCTAACATGTGTTGTGGTTCACTATCTTCTTCTTTTCTGGGCTAGATTTGCTTTACAATTACTCTCACCAGACAAGCAGCTGGAGCTTTGGGAAAGCTTTTGGGCATGTCCATCAGATCACTGAATATTGGCGGTATTGGACTGGGATCAGCGGGCTTTCAGGAACTAGAAAAAGGAATAAAGTCCGAAATGGAGCTTGTTGAGATCGACATAAGGTTTGCATTTTCTTTTTCCCATCTATTCTGCATTACCTGGTGCAGTTTATGCTATGAATTCTGTATTTTGATTGCTTTGTTACAGCAAAAACCGTGGTGGGTTCGAAACTGCCAAGTTTTTGTCCAAGCTTATATCATTGGCTCCAAATCTGATTGCGGTCAATGCAGCATACAATCTCATGCCTGTAGAATCGTTAAATCTCATATGCACTACACTAAAGGTTACAAAAGGTACTATTCTCCTACAAGGATTATTTGCCCTCCTACAATGCAGTGATACGCGGGACAAGAAACCTGTTTTGGTTCAGTTGTTGTTCATATCCTTGGCAAAGCTTTAAGAAATTTTGTATGGTGATAAAGTGGGTAAAATTTAAGTATAAAAGAGGAAGTTTGTCCAAAATGAAGTGACTTTTAGCATCATGCAGTTATGCACCCATAAATTATAAAAGAATCGGAAAATGGTTTATTGTCAGGTAAGCTGGAGCGTCTGAATTTGACTGGGAATACTTGGGGCCGTCATCCTAGTGCCGATTCGTTACTGACTGAATTCCAGCGTAATGGAAGGCCCATTTTGGTTCTTCCAAGCACAGTTGCTCCGGACTTTCCTTATGACGATGATCCCTAGAATGCGCCAGTGCGTTTGGTTTATGGGCTATTCGTCTCTTTTTAGCCCCACCCAATTTTGATATGTCTTGCGGTCTTTGCTTAAACATGGTTATCACATGTACAGTATCTGATGGAAATGGATGCCTAACGGCAAAACCCAATGAAAAGAAAAGCTCTCTTTAGCAATTTGAATTTCTTTGACGTATCTAATGAATTTTTTTGGACTTCATTATCTGTTAGTGTAAAGGATAATTTAATGAATATATTCTCAAATGATGGCTTTCACTAACCGTTTGGTTTCTATTCAATTCGAAGCTGAACGTTGGTCCCAAGATGGCTTGCCCCTTAAGAATGTGTTAAATTCAACTATGGTATGAAAACTGGCATCATGACTCTTACGAAGTGAATCTTCTTTCTTTACCCTGAAATTCACTTATCCAGGAGCTGGAAGTTTGCTTCTCAAGCCACGTGTTTTGCAGCTCAAAATGTAAATGTAAACGACCCACGTTAAGCCAACCTGTAAAGGTGAGGACTATTTAATTATAACTGATGTAGCTGTCTCAACTTTTCCTTTTTCACTTTTTAACTTTAGCTAATATATTATTATATGGTCCAAAAGTGGGGTTGGTGGGGTTGTCTTTGTCACGAAGTAAGCCATCAATTTAAACTAACCCTATAAAATGAATTCCAATGAGCATCTCCCTTTGCCAACCTATAATGTTTCTAAATAGTGTGTTCGATCCGGACGTATCTTATTCCACTAATTTTTTTAAATTTTATTTATTAAATATATAAAAATATAATAAGCACACAATAATTTTTTTTGTTGTCTATAAGGTATTTTAAGAAGGTCCAAATTATAGAAAAGTACCTTTAAGTCATTCATACTCAGACTAATTTTCACTCAAATTAAGTAGGTCTTTTATGAGAGATAAAATTCTGATATCAAATTTTAAATGACTGCATATATAAAGAGAGTTTAAACTCGTGACTTCAGGAGAGTCCTTGCTAACAAACATTATGCAATAGGCCTGAAGCATTATTGATGATAGATGATTGATTTGATTTTATATTAATAAACATATGATGCAAAGTTTGTAACTTCTTTTTTGTCGGAATGTGCAATTGGGTATACTTTTACAGGCTTTGACACCCCCAACTTTGCAGCTACAAACGAAAAAACAAAATGACTTATTTACGTTTTACATTTCAGAAACAAAAATTGGAATAATTTATTTTTTAATAAGGAAAAAAGAGAGAAGGTATAATTCATCGTTCACCAAGTCCAAGTCTCTTATATTAATATATCTGTTGGCTTCAAGCCCATGATGATTAGGTTATGATAACCGACAAAGTTTACTTCAATAATTCCCCTCCCAGTCCAGTCAATGTTACTGATATTGTAATAGTGTTGGTACCGGATTTAGTTTTAAAACCGTATTATATTCATACCGATCAATGCTCACTATCATGTTGAATAATTTTTAAATTTATAAAATTGTCTTGAATTTTTTTAAAATTATAAAATAATTCATTAAAATATTATATTGTATACTTTATAATTTTACATCAATCATGTCTCTAAAAATCATAATAATATAAATTTAAAATAACAACAATTTATTTATTTTTATTAATATTAATTTTCACATATTTCACATATAAATAAGGCAAAAATATATTTAACTCCCTGTGTTTTTCCTCTTAGTACGTTATAACCCCCTCTATTTTAAAAATAAATTTATTACCCTTTTTTTTACACAAGGGAAATTACAAAATTAATGTAACGCTCTTGGGAACATAGCGCCTAGCGCATCGCAGCGGAGGAACTCCTGAACGCCGAAAGGGGGCTCGTGTAGTAATGAAAACCTTGGATTGCACACCCCTGCGAGATGAGCGAGGTTGTCTGCACACTGGTTGCCTTCCCTGAGCACATGCTACAACTGGACCGTCCACTCCCGCTGCAACAGCTGGTGGATACCTGTCACCAAAACAGAAACCTCAGTCAGTAATCCAAGAGGGGCAGAGAGAAGATTAATGACCTCAAGAGAGTCGACTTCAAGGACAACTCGGTGATAGCCCAAGTCCCAGGCCAGAGTGAGACCCGAGTGAACCCCCTATAACTCTGCCTTTAACGGCGAACTCTTAGCTAAGTTGTGCGTGAAATCCCCTCTTCACTCCCCACGGTAATCCCGGATCAGACCCCCGGCGGAAGTCCCAGTGGAAGTGGGGTGCGAAGCACCGTCAGTATTAAC
Organism: Erythroxylum havanense; assembly: GCA_024752395.1. Taxonomy (NCBI): domain Eukaryota; kingdom Viridiplantae; phylum Streptophyta; class Magnoliopsida; order Malpighiales; family Erythroxylaceae; genus Erythroxylum; species Erythroxylum havanense. The sequence goes on from JANTNU010000009.1 coordinate 11,806,529, forward strand.
TTTCACCCAACTCGTCGCAGGCTTCGTCCACCCCACGCAGGTACCCACCGGTAATCCCTGAAGTGGGGAAACACACTTCTCCATCATCCTAGCTCGGGCAATCTAGCCCACGAAGTCCATGATAACACGGTGCCCCTCTACTAGCCAAACAAAAGTTGGGTCGAAGATGTTGCTATTCCTCCATTTCCAGAGGAACCAACAAGCGACCCCAAAGACGGTGGCCCATGCTTCCTGTTGCACCAGAGTCTGTTTAGTGAGGTTACACGTCAACCAAGTGTCCACCTCCTGCTGGAAAAAAGACCCATCCACCCCCTCCTGAGGAAAAAGACGCCTGAGAAGTTTAAAATTCACAAAGACTTTTTTATCAATTACTTTTTATTATTATCTACAGTCCACCCTCATGGCTCAAAAAACTGTGAGCAACCCAAATTACCCAGAGTTCTTTTGAAGGGAATGATTGTGGAAGAAATCAACTCTATTGAGAAGAAAATTAGAATAGGATGGAATTATCTTAAGTTTGTTTTTTTTATTAATCTCTAAATGAACAAATTCAATAAGATTTTAAAAGTTTTGGAAGAAAAGAAACATTTTTTGTTGAAAATGAAAATTTCAATTATTTATTTATTTTCTTCTTCTTCTTCTTCTTCTTCTTGAAGTAATGGTGAGAAAGTAATCCACAAATAAAAATTTGCAATTATTTTCATAATTAACAGTTAGAACTTACAATTATGAAAAAGATGGCACCTTCAATAAATTTTCTTTCTTTTTTAATTTTATTTCATAAATAAATGTTCTTTTTAATTTTTTATAAATTAACAGTCATAAAGTACTATAACACCCAATATTAGGGGCTAGAATAATGAGGAATTAGCGGTGCATTATATGCTTTGCATAATTGAGTATTCACTTATGTGTGAATATGTATTTTTGACTCATGCAAATAATTGTACATGCATTCATTGGCATTTTCGGGTATAATTGGTTTTAAAATTTTGATTAAGATGAGAATTGTAGTTTTTAGGTGTCGAAAATTTATTAGGGAATTATTATGATAATTTTGAAATTTTTGGTGAATTTAAAAAAAAAATACATGATTTTGTAACAAATGGAAGTGTGACAAATGGCTTGACATGTTAGAGACGTGTGGCAACTCGTATGGATAACAAATGACCCATATGTAATGAGGCCACATGTCAATGAGTTTTTAAAAGCACAATATCATAGTTGTGTAAGGTAAAACTTAGTAACTTTTTATTTCCTCTTCGGTTTTGCTTTTATCTTCACCAAACCACAACTTTGATCTTTGCATGAGTATTATTCGGTGCAAAACAAACATCTCCAACCAACTAGTGTTTGTTTATGCTTAATCTCCTTGCTTTCTGTCCAACCACCAAACCCTATTCTTCACTCACTCTGTTGACGAATTCGCTGAAAAATCAAGTAAGTGATGTTTCTAACTTTCTGGGTTCTATGAATGAGTTTAATGAACGTTTTACAGTTTAGAAATGAATTCATGCATGAGTTTTGTAAGTTGAGTAGTTTTGGGTGAAAGTGATAATGAGATGAGATGATAATAATGTACAGTGGAAAGGTAAAGGAGGTGTAATACTGATTGCATGTAGTTTAAAGAGAAACATAGTGAAGTAGATCATAGCAGAAACTGAGGTGGGTAAGAAGGATAGCTTCGGTGATGTTAAGAATGTGTTAAGTGAGATTTAGTAAAATTGAAAATGCGTAGAAGAATGTAAAGTTACAATAGAAGGAACATAATGCATATACGGTTTTTGAAGTTTGAATTTTGATCTTGAGTTTTGAGTTGTTTTAGTGTTAGATAAGTTGCAATAGGTGTGAAAATGCAAAGAGTATGAATTAGGAATGGATTAAGATGAAGAAGAGAGGGAGAGAAATTTTGTAAAAAATGCAGAAAATCGTTTGCAGGGGTCTGACTGGAAGTTGCACACCCATGACACTCCTGTAGCAAGAAGGAAAACGAAGAAAAGTTGGTAATTTGTATAAATGAGAATCAGATTTTGATGTTTTTATTGAATTTAGAAATTTGGATTTGTTATGTGTTGTGGAGCTGAAATGGAAGTGGGGAAGATGATTAGTGCAATAATGTATTGTTTATAATGCGTAAAAATAAGAAAATCTAGAAAATGAATCAAAGAAAGAGAAAAAAACTAGCGGTGAAGAAGAAGGATGTCGTGATCATGCAAGCAGCATGATCACAAATTCACCCAACGTATCACGGTCGTACATATGCACGATCGCGACTTCCCTGCTTATCCGAAGGAGGTTATTTTTTGAACGTACTTTGAGCTTTTTATTATAACTTCTTCACCCGACCTCCAAATGACTTGATTCTTAAACCAATAGATTCATAAACTAACTTTCCATAAAATTGATAGCCTTTTGCATTGATTTGAAAAAGATTAATTAAATGAAAGTGAGGGAATTTATTATAATTGTATGAACTGAAACATTTTTACTAAACATATTTTGAAATTTGGGTTATATCTTGATCTGTAGATTTCCAAATGAGACGATTTTTGATTTGGAGTAATCTAGTGATGCAAGCGGGACCATGGACAATCAAGCAAGTCCAGGCAGAGAGCTAGTCATACCAGAATAGGCCACGACCAAAGCTAGGACCAAGAGATTTAAAGAGGCTCTTTGTACGCATGTGGGCTTTTATATTCAGAAGATGG
>JANTNU010000009.1:11809336-11822462 GCA_024752395.1 Erythroxylum havanense
TGATCATCGGGATTGCTCGGAACAAGTTTCCGAGAGGTGTCGTAGAAATCAAACCTTGCGTATCCTTTATTTTCGTGTTTGTTCAATTCCAAATCATCACCTCGACATCAGGTCATCCGCAGTGCGCGTCATCTAGGCATATGGGCTACAGATTTTCTAAAGAAATAAAATTACAATTCAGTCTCTAAGACATTCAAATTCTGGATGGAAATTAAGTAAAGTGTACTATTTTAGAATGAGAACAGTTGAAAATATTTGGAGAATAACTTTCAAAATAATGAATCAAATTGAATGATTTTGGTTTCAATAGAAATTTAAGACATGGGAGAACAACTTTCTAAAAGGAACTATTATCAAATTACCTCACCTTACCTCACCTTCCTGACGAGAATAATTAAGCAAAGTGAACCTGAAAGTTGGTTGTGAGATAAATTTGGATTGAGAAATTGAGTATGGTTTCACATAATTGATAATGTGACAAAATTAAGGATAAGAAACTCAAAATTTGTCATGAACATGCATAATACATATTCAGTAAACATGAATGTGCTTTAATGAATTCTTAATCATGCATAGTAGTGATATAAGTTTGTACTAAATGTTACAAAGGAACGCATAAAAGTGGCCACTTCCAGGTATTGTCAGAAATTCGAGGCAATAAACAATAAAAGAGCTTTTGTAAGTAATTTAGATGGTCTCCTCTGTTAGTAATTTAGATGAACTAGTGATCTTTGAGTATCTGTTAGTAATTCAGTAAGTAATTTTTGATAGTTTTACTTTGACTTTTTTATTCGCTATTGATTTGCATCATTGAATGATTTGCAAAGCTATAGGAATGTGATATGCTTGAATACATAATATGAAAACATTGATTAATATGTTAATTGAATTTCAGTTATTTTTGTTTTAAATCTGTTAAGTCTTAGTTTTGGATAAATAGGCATGTCTAGAAGGATCTGTAGCTGTTTCTGGATACTTCGGTGTCGAGATTTCGGTCTCTTCTGGATACTTTGATGTCGAGACTTTGGTCTCTCTTGTTAGTGATGACAATCATGGTATCTTCTGTATAAGTTCCGTTACCCACTTCTGTTCATAGATTAATAGTCTAACTCGTTTTTGTATTTGATCTCTGATAAGTTTTGATAAGAAACAAACCACAATTTAATCTGATGGGTTAATACCCTATTCTGAAAATCAATTCTGTGTTCTGTATGTTCTGATCTGCTATTGAAGTGTTTGACTTTAGCATGTGAAGTGTTTTTATTAATAAATCATACTATGTTCCTAAAATTGATTATGATTGAGATGCTTATGTTATCACATGATTCTATGTCTATTGCGGTTAAACATAGATTAGTTATTACTCACTTAGCTATATATTTAGCACAGTAGATTTACTCCGTATAGGTTCAGAGCGAGGATAATAAGGACTGAGACGAGTTAACCGCAATGGTCAATGGAGTATGAGTTTTTGTTTTGATAAAAATGTATTTCGAGTTTATTTGGCTTATATTTAAAGAGTATGACTCTGAATTATTGTTAGTTTTTGAAAACTATGTTTCAGGCTAGTTTCGATTTTTAGGAAAAATTTATATTAAATTCATGTGATGTAATGTATATTTGCTCCCGTTTTTGAACATTTATGTAATGAATGTTTGCATATAGTTTTTATTGACTTAGAGAAGGCGTATGACAGGGTTCCTAGAAACCTCTTATGGAGGTGTTTGGAGGCCAAAGGCATTCCTATCACCTATATTAAAGTAATCAGGGATATGTATGAAGGAGCATTGACTAGTGTAAGGACGATTGGAGGGGACACGGAAGCATTTGCTATCAGTGTTGGTCTCTACCAAGGATCTGCGTTAAGTCCTTTGTTGATTACATTGGTGTTACATGAGATTACCAAACATATTCAAGGAGAGGTACCTTGGTATATGTTATTTGCAGACGACATTGTCCTAGTGAATGAGACCAAGGAGGGGGTCAATGCCAAATTAGATTGTTGGTGAGATGCGTTAGAGTCTAAAGGTTTTAAAATGAGCAAGTCTAAGACAAAATATTTAGAATGCAACTTTTTAGGAAACCAAGTGGAGCATAATGTGGCGGTAGCAATTGGCACCGACATCATACCATAGAGGACGAGTTTTAAGTATCTTGGGTCTATCATTCAAAGTGATGGGAATATCGATGCTGATATTGTACATCGTATTAGATCAGTCTGGGCCAAATGGAGAAGTGCATCAGGGGTTTTATGTGACAGGAAGATTCCTTTAAAACTCAAGGGGAATTTTTATAAAATGGTGATTTGTCCAACCATGTTATATGGGGCAAAGTGTTGACTTACCAAACGTAAGTATATAAGACAATTCTTGGTAGCAGAAATGCGCATGCTTAGGTGAATGTGCGGCATTACCAGGAGAGATAAGGTCTGGAATCAGGTGGTAAGAGATAGACTACGGGTAACTAGCTTTGTTAACAAGTTGAGAGAGACTAGGCTTAAGTGGTATGGGCATGTGCGGAGGAAGCCCTCAGATGCTCTGGTACGAAGTTGTGAGGGAATAACACTTAGTGACTATTAGAGGAGGAGAGGGAGGCCTTACAAGAACTGACGGGAAGTGATCAAGGAGGATATGTCAAAGTTGGCCTTTAATGAGGTAGTCGTTATAAATAAAAAAGTTTGACGCGATCGAATCAGGGTCAAGGATTAACCGTCCAATTACCCAGGATCAGTACAATAATTACTAGGAGATACCGCGTCACGTGTGAAGATTTCCCGACAGGTCCGGGGGGGGGGGGGGGGGCGGTGGGGGCCATTCTGACAGGGTCTCTAAGGGAGGTCCCCTTACTTACTGTGTGACAAGAAGGGATGGCCTTTGTAGCCTATTAGGTTCTCACATATTTGGCTTCCTTCAGGTATTCCCCTTGATTATTTTTTTTAATGAATTGATTCTGTAACTTGCATCATTCTTATATTGTCTCATATGTGGGTCCACCGAAACAACCTTTCTATTATGTAGGGGTAAGTTGCATACTATCGGACCTCTTCAGACCCCGCTTCATTCCAGGATTTCGGACTAGGTGATGATGATGATGATGTAATGAATGTTTAGTATGTTTTGAAATGCTTCTACATCGGTCTATTGTTTGTTTTTATTTGTGAGTTTGATTTGTCACTCCCGTATCCTCCCGGGGGGATTGGGGAGCCACACCTTTTTAGTATTAGAGCCAGGGTTAAGTGAGTCTGATTTAACAAGCACTTAATTCCTGCTTATACTTGAGTGTAAAAATTGTATTTTAGCCTAATGTAGTGCCCCATGTGTTGATTATAAAATTAGAGATGGAATGATCTCGCGAAGCCGTTGATGAGGTTGTTGAGAGTAAACATCTTGAGCAAATTCGTCAATCGATACATGGACTCTCTAGGGTCAATCTAGGTGAAGTTGAGGTACCATCTCCTCCTCTAGCTTAGGGAAACGTTTTAGTGCAAGCTACTGTGAAGATTGAAAGGCAAGAGATGATCAGAAGAGAAAAGAATCAACGTAGGAGCTTTGTTAGAGGAGGTTAGAACTTGGGCAAATGAAGTTGGAAAGGTACTTCCTCTACACCGAAAGTTACTTAGAGATTTGGGACTTGAGGAAGGCGACAAAACTTTCCCTCATCGGTTGTTTTTGATAGGGGTTCCTTTAGGGGTCAAGGTTCTGGTGCCCTAGAGTGCCCTTATTGCTTTATACATCATTCGAGTGTTTGTTGAAGGGCTACGGGTGCATGTTTCTATTGTGGCAGTACTAAACATTAGATAGCTAGTTGCCCCCTTAGACAAACTTAGAAATCACAAGCCAGTAAGGAAGTCTCTCATGCATCTGTTGGGAACAAAGGACGTGGTAGAGGTTGAGGAGGATCTGGTTAGAATAGATCTAATCCAAGTATCCACTCAAAAACTATCAATTAACCAGTTGTGCCTTCTGCTTCAACTTGAGCTTATACACTGAAAGCTCGTGAGAATCAGGACACACCAAACGTCATTATTGGTATTGTTTCTTTCTTTAATTCTAAGATGCATGCACTAATTGACCCTGGATCCACTCATTCTTATATCTATGTTGGGGAGATGCTTGTAGATCATTTAGAATATGACATGTATATAACGAGTCATCTGGGTAGTAGTGTGTTGGTTAATCAGTTGTATAGGAATTGTGCTATTATGATACAAGGAAATGAATATGTGGCAAATATGATCAGATTACCATTTCATGAATTTGATTTGATTTTAAGAATGGATTGGTTGTCTAAGCTTCAGGTAGTAGTAGATTGTGGTACTAAAATAGTTATGCTTAGAAAGCTTGATCAGCCTACAATAGTAGTGCATGACATCCACACTAGTTCTTTAACTAACGTGGTATCTGTTATGCAAGCCTGAAAACTCCTCAGGAAGGATGTGAAGCTTATCGAGCTTTTGTGTTTGATTCTAAGAAAAAGGGTAGTAAATTGTTAGATATTCTTGTGGTGAATGAGTTTCTATATGTGTTTCCTGAGAAATTATCTGCACTTCCTCCTGAAAGAAAAGTGAAGCTATCTATTGAAGTTATGCTTGGCACTGCTCCTATATCCAAAGCACTGTACAGAATGACTCCTATTGAATTGAAGGAGTTGAAGGTGCAATTACAAGAGCTTCTGGATAAAGGGTTTATTTGACTCAATATATCACCATGGGGAGCACCAGTCCTGGTTGTCAAGAAGAAGGATGGTACACTACGGATATGCATTGATTACAGGCAACTGAATAGAGTTACAATGAAGAATAGGTATCCGTTGCCAATGATTGACGATCTATTTCATCAGTAGAAAGATGCAGGAGTGTTTTCCAAGATAAATTTGTGATCAAGATACTATCAACTTCGAATACAGGATGTAGATGTATCGAAGACTGCATTTAGAACCCGATATAGACATTATGAATTCTTGGTAATGCCATTCGGGTTAATTAATGCTCTAACAACATTTATGGATCTGATGAATAGAGTATTCAGGTTGTACTTAAATCAGTTTGTAGTGATGCTTATTGATGATATCTTGGTCTATTATAAGAATGAACATGACCATATTGAACATCTCCGAATTGTGTTGTAGACCCTACGAAAAAAAACAATTGTATGCTAAATTGACCAAATGTGATTTCTAGCTTCAAGAGATATCTTTTCTAAGACATGTTGTCTCCTCTGAAGGGTTTAGAGTTGATCCGAGTAAGATAGAAGTAATTGTTAACTAGAAAGCACCACAAAATGTGACAGAAGTGAGAAGTTTTTTGAATCTGGCTTGTTATTATCATTAGTTTGTGAAGAGATTCTCAATGATCGCATTCTCTTTAACTAAACTATTACAAAAAGGAGTGAAGTATGAATGATCTGATAGACGTCATAATAGTTTTGATCAACTGAAAAGTTTTCTTGTTGAAGCTCCTATATGGTTCAACCAACTTTGGGTAAAGAGTATGTTATGTATACTGATGCAGTATGTTATGTATACTGATGCATCGAGAATTGGTTTAGGTTGTAGTTTGATGCAGGATGGAAAGATTGTTGCTTATACCTCTAGGCAACTAAAGTCATATGAACAAAAATACCCTACACATGATATGGAGCTTGCAGCTATAGTATTTGTCTTCAAAATTTGGCAGCATTACTTGTATGGTGAAAAATGTAGAATTTTCACAAATCATGAGAGTCTGAAGTATCTGCTTACCCAAAAAGAAATCAAATTGAGACAACGGTGTTGGTTAGAACTGTTTAAAGACTATGATTGTATTATGGACTTCTTCTTACTCAAAGGAAACATGATGTTGTATACGTGATTGTAGATATGTTTACTAAATTTACACACTTTCTGCCTGTTTGTCTTGATTATTCTTTGGATAGGCTTGTAGGTATATATGTTAATGAGGTAGTGAGACTACATGGAGTACCATTGCCTATTATTTTTTATCTTGATCTTCGATTTACTTCGAGATTCTGAAAAAGCCTGTAAAAAGCTTTGGGTACCCAAGTTAAATCTGAACGAATTATGCAGATATTAGAAGATATGTTAAGGGGTTGTGTGTTAGAGTTTCCAAGGAGTAAGGATAATTATCTGACTCTGATAGAGTTTGCTTACAACAATAGTTATTAGACGAGCATTGGCATGGCACCTTATGAAGTGTTGTATGGCAGGAATTGCAGAATTCCTGTATGTTGGACTGAGTTGAGTGAAAACAAGATGATCGAGCATGATATTGTGAAATATACTGAAAAAAAGGTTCAAGTTATTCAACATAGGTTGAAAGCTACCAGTGATAGGTAGAAGTCTTATGCTAATATGAAAAGGAAGGATATTGAATATCAAGTAGGGAATAAGGTATTTTTGAAAGTGTCACCGTGGAAGAATATACTTCGATTAGGTAAAAACAAAGGGTAAGCTTAGTCCAAGATTCATTGGTCCTTATGAAATTTTGAAAAGAATTAGACTAGTAGCTTATTAGTTAGCTCTTCTTGAAGAATTGGCCAAGTTACATGATGTGTTTCATGTTTCTACATTAAGAAGATACCGGTCTGATGTGACACATAAGATTCCCATGCAATAAATTCAAATACAATTAGATTTGTCTTATGAAAAAGAGCCAGTTTCTATATTAGCCCAAGAAGTCAGGCAATCTAGGAATAAGCAAATCCTTTTGGTAAAAGTACTTCGGCAACACCATGGACTTGAGAAAACAACATGGGAACTAGAAGAAACCATGAAAGCTTAGTATCCGCAACTATTAGGATCATATATGAATTTCGAGGATAAAATTTTTTAAAGAGGGAAGAATTGTAACACCCCATATTAGGGGTTAGAATAATGAGGAATTAACAATGCATTGTATGCTTTGCATAATTGAGTATTCACTTATCTGTGAATATGTATTTTTGACTCATACAAATAATTGTATATGCATTCTTTGACATTTCTGGATACAATTGTTTTTAAAATTTCAATTAAGATGAGGATTGTGGTTTTCAAGTGTCGAAAATTTATTTGGGGGTTATTATGATAATTTTGGAATTTTTGGTAATTTTTGGGAAAAATACATGATTTAAATGGAAATGTGACAAATGGCTTGACATGTTGGAGACAAGTGGCTGCTCGTATGGATAACAAATGACCCACATGGAATGGGGCAACGTGTCAATGAGTTTTTAAAACGATATCATAGTTGTGTAAGACAAAACTCAATAACTCCTTATTTCCTCTTCGGTTTTGTTTTGATCTTCATCGAACCACAATTTTGATCTTTGCATGAGTATTATTCGGTGCAAAACAAACATCTCCATCCAACTAGTGTTTGTTGTCTAACCATCAAACCCTATTCTTCACTCTCTCTGTTGAAAAATTTGATAAAAAATCAAGTGATGTTTCTAACTTTCTAGGTTCTGTGAATGAGTTTAATGAATGTTTTATCGTTTAGAAATGAATTCATGCATGAGTTTTGTAAGTTGAGTAGTTTCAGTGAAAGTGATGATGAGATGAGCTGATAATAATGTACAGTGGAAAGGTACAGAAGGTGTAATACCGATTACATGTAGTTTAAAGAGAAACTTAGTAAAGTAGATCATAGCAGAAAATGAGGTGGGTAAGAAGGATAGCTTCGGTGATGTTAAGAATGTGTTATATGAGATTTAGTGAAATTGAAATGCATAGAAAAATGTAAAGTTACAGTAGAGAGAGAAGGAATAAAGTGCATATATGGTTTTTGAAGTTTTAATTTTGATATTAAGTTTTGAGTTGTTTTAGTGTTAAATAAGTTGCAATGGGTGTGAAAATACAGAGAATATGAATTAGGAATAGATTAAGATGAAGAAGAGAGGGAGAGAAATTCTACAAAAAAATGTAGAAAATGGTGTGCACGGGTGTGACTGGAAGTTGAACACCCGTGACGCTCCTGTAGCAAGAAGGAAAATGAAGAAAAATTGGTAATTTGTATGAATGAGAATCAGATTTTGATGTTTTTATTAAATCTGGAAATTTGGATTTGTTGTATATTGCGGAGCTGAAATGAAAATGAAAGTGGGGAAGATGGTTAGTGCAGTAATGTATTGTTTATAATGTACAAAAATAAGGAAATATGGAAAATGAATCAAAAAAAGAGAAGAAAAAAACTAGCGGTGAAGAAGAAGGATGTCGCAATCGTGCAGAAGCATGATCGTGAAGGTTGGCGAATCATGATCGTGCTTCAACATGATCATGACTTCGTTGTTTCACCCGGTGTATCACGGTCGTGTATGTGCACGATCGCGACTTCCCTGTTTATCCGAATAAGGTTATTTTCTAAACATACTTTGAGCTTTTTGTTATAACTTCTTTACCTGATCTCCAAATGACTTAATTCTTAAGCCAATCGATTCCTAACACATTGAACTACCTCTCAATAAAAATTGGTAGCCTTCTGAATTGATTTGAAAAAGATTGATTGAATGAAATTGAGGGTATCTGTTAGAATTGTATGAACTAGAACATTTTTACTAAACATACTTTGGAATTTAGGTTATATCTTGATCTGTATATTTTTAAATGAGATGATTTTTGATTTGGAGTAACCTAGGGACATGAGGCTACAGATTTTATGAAGAAATAAAATTGTAATTCAGTCTTTAAGATGTTTAATTTCTGGATAGAAATTGAGTAAAATGTACTATTTCATAATGAGAATAGTCCGAAAATATTTGGAAAATAATTTTCAAAATACTAAACCAAATTGAATGATTTTGATTTCATTAGAAACTTAAGACATGAGAGAACAAATTTTTAGAAGGAAGTGTTATCAAATTACCTCACCTTCCTGATGAGAATAATTGAGCAAAGTGGACCCGAAAGTTGGTTGTGAGATAAATCTGGACTGAAAAATTGAGTATGGTTTCACATGATTGATAATGTGACAAGATTAAGGATAAGAAACCTGAAATTTTTCATGAACATGCATAATACATATTCAGTATACATGAATGTTCATTAATGAATTCTTAATCATGCACAATAATGATATAAGTTTGTACTAAATGTTATAGAGGCAAGCATAGAGCGACCATGTTGGATCTGGAATTTCAAGTAAGTGAGGGTTAGTTGAAATAGCCCTATAAGGAAACCCACTTATGCTTTTTGTTTCCGAATCGGATAGTTGGGCTTCGGGAACGGGGCCCAACAGACCACTTCTAGATATTGTCGGGACTATGAGATAATAAGCAATAAGGGAGCTTTTGTAAGTAATTTAAATGGTCTCTTCTATTAGTAATTTAAATGAACTCAATTGTAAGTAAATGTTTGTAAGTGATGTTTGAGTATTTGTAAGTAATTCAGTAAGTAATTTTTGATGGTTTTGTTTTGACTGTTTTGTTCGCTATTGATTTGGATCATTGAATAATTTGCAAAGCTGTAAGAATGTGATATGCTTGAATACATGGTATGAAAGCGTTGATTCATATGTGAATTGAATTTCAGACATTTTTGTTTTAAATATGTTAAATCTTAGTTGTGGATAAGTAAGTATGCCTAGAAGAGTCTATAGCTACTTTTGAACACTTCGGTGTTAAGACTTTGGTCTCTTCTGGACACCTTGATGTCGAGACTTTGGTCTCTTCTATTTAGTGATGACAATCATGGTAGCTTCTGTATAAGTTCTGTTACCCCACTTCTGTTCATGGATTAACAGTCTAACTCATTTTGTATTTGATCTCTGATAAGTTTTGATAAGAAATAAACCATAATTTAATCTGATGGGTTAACACCCTATTCTGAAAATCAGTTATGTATTCTATATTTTCTGATCTGCTATTAAAGTGATTGACTTTAGCATGCGAAGTGTTTTTAGTAATAAATCATACTTTGTTCCTGAAATTGATTATGACTAAGATGCTTATGTTATCACATGATTTTGTATCTATTGTGGTTAAACATATATTAGTTATTATTCACTAAGCTATATGTTTAACACGGTGGATTTGCCTCGTATAGATTCAGAGCAAGGGACTGAGATGAGTCAACCACAATGACTAATGGAGTCTGAGTTTTTGTTTTGATAAAAATGTATTTTGAGTTTATTTAGGCTTGTATTTAAAAAGTATGATTATGAATTGTTGTTAGTTTTTGTAAACTATAGTTTTTGTAAACTATATTTCAGGCTGGTTTTGATTTTTAGGACAATTTTATATTAAGTTCATGTGATGTAATGTATGTTTGCTTCAGTTTCTGAAAATTTATGTAATAAATGTTTAGTATGTTTTGAAATGCTTCCGCATCGGTCTGTTGTTTGTTTTTGCTTGTGAGTTCGAAGTGGCACTCCCGTATCCTCCCAGGGGGTATTGGGGTGCCACAAGTACAATTATGAAGACAATGATATTTTTAGTAATTTTTCTTGTTTTATTAATGGCCAAATATATCTATGCTTAAAATAATTTTAATTTTTGAAAAAGAGAGCATAATGAAATAAAGCAAAAAATATAGGTTTAACGTATTTTAGTCAACAAAAGACTAAAAGGGTATTTTTGTCCAAAAGTACAATATGTACAGTTGTGGTGATGTCGTCATAATACAGAGGTAAAAAAGTTTTTTGAAAATCAAAGCTCCTTTGATTGGTGGTCAAAGGGGGAAGGGGGTAATAAATCTATTTTAAAAATAGAGTGAGGCATAATGTACTAAGGGATAAAACACAGGGGGTTAAATGTATATAAATAATGTCTATAAATAATAACAATAATTAATATGAAAAATCATTTAATCATCATACAAATATAAAATTAAGAACAATAGAAAGTATTTAAAAATTACAATTTCATCATATATTAAATAATAATTATATCAAAATATCAAATAAAAGGAATAATAAATATTTGTCGCTCTCTAGTAATTACAATTTGTAACAAGAGTTCGTGTTGAAGAACCAACTAGAAATGAAACTTGAAACAAAAATATATACAATTACATTGCATAAATAGAATTTACCATATACATCAAATATAAATAAAGTTAAAAGAAGAGGGAAAACAAAAACTTGAAACTTCATTCATTCAAATACAAGATACCTGATATAACTACATTGATCCCAATTCTCATCATTAAAAGGAGTCTTATCATCACTGTCATTCAAATTTATTGCATCAAATGGCATGTCATTGATTTCCCATCTAAGATTTTCTTTCAAGTCATTATCATCTATCATACCCAATTCCTTAGAAACCCAGTTTGCCAAAAGATTGATATTATTAATACAAACTGGATATATTGAATTACTTGTTATAGTAAGAGTCTGAATAAACAATAAAATTAAATTATTAAAAATTATAAGAAATTATATCTAACTTAAATAATGATAATAACTTACCTTTCTCGAAGTTTTAAATTGCATCGAACAATGATCAAGTCATTCAATCTTTTGTGCTCCAATCTATTCCTTATCTTGGAATGGATGATTTCAAATATGTTCCAATTTCTTTTACAGAATGTTGTACTTACACATTGATTGGAATTCGAATTGTAAACTTTTGTAATTCTGGAACACTATTTCCAAATTGGTCCCACCAAGAAATTGTAAGTTATAAGACAACAAAAGTAGTGTTATAAACAAAATAAAGTGATGATTAATTTTCAACAAGTAACAAAGGTGAAAAATATATACTTGGATTTAGTTTTGTTGTTTGATGAATAACAATTGGCATCCCAAAATCTTCATAATCCTCTTTATAAATCTTCATTTGCGAGCTTAGAAGATCTTACATTATCTCATTGGCAACAACTATTATAATAGTTAATACCATTCCCTGTATTAACTTCAACTTTCATTGTAAAACCTAGTTTGAAATAGATGTTAGGATCCAAAAAATACCCTACCTACAAACAACAGAGAATAAAGTTGCCTTTCCCATCTCTTATCAATGACTGAGAGATAAGGTGTGTACAAAGAAAGCATATTTTTTGGATTGGCCTTGATTGCTTCCTTCGCCCTCTTTATGTTATCATAAAAATAACCCATTGTTACCTTTTCATCACATCAGTCAAACGAAGTACCCTTATTAAAAGCTAACAAATTAAGATGACAAATTGACATTGGGACCAAAATTTAGTATTTTCAAGTATAATTTTGGAAACTTTCAATCTAACATTAGACCTAACATGCTGAGGTGCAACTCACTTATTACTGGAAAACATATGTCTCAACTCTTTCTTCATCATAATAAAATGTTGAAGTGATAAGAAATTTGTTGCAAATCTTGTAACAAAAGGATGACAAAAATTCCTATTATTGGTAAAATCCTTTCTTATTAAATTTAATACTCATGTACGATTATAAATGAACTCGGTTACCATTTTTGTTTTCTGTATAGTCTCATCAATAATATGAAAATATCTAGTATCTCTTATATTTTCCAGCATTAAGTTAATAGAATGTGCAATATAAGGAGTAAAAAATATACTTGCTTTGTAATCTTCTTTAAGCCGCTTTATATGCAGAATCATTGTCAATAACGAATTGAACAATATTTTTCAACCTTACCTTATTCACAACGTCATCAAATATTTCAAATTAGATATCAACATTCTTAACAAGGCAAAATGCATTTATAGATTTCAAAAACATTGAACCTTTTGCAGAATAAACCAAAAATTAATAATAGACTCATGTCTCCTATTTGTCCAACCATCACACATGATTGAAATCTCGTAAGTAGCCTAAGTCATTATTCTTTCATCCAAATAGCTTTTACTTTCATAAATAGATCTACTCAAGCTTTACCTTTGTAGGCATTAATTGAAGGAGCTTTATGTCCCAGACCGTAAGAAGCTATAACATCTACTATATGCTGATAATAATAAAACTGATAAGTATTGAATGTTATACCTGAATTATACTGTAGCGCCCCCTCACCGTAGGGTACACACCGGGACGCCCGTGGGTCGTTCCGACGTATATCCCACCGCTCAGAAGTGCTACGATCGCTAACGATCACTAAACACTCGCATGGCATCAAAATAAAATAAACCACAATTTTCAAATCGCTAAAATTTAAAACCATAATAATCACTTTTCATTAAATGACATCAGTCCAAAATATAGACACATCTATCA
>JANTNU010000009.1:11822562-11837166 GCA_024752395.1 Erythroxylum havanense
TTCAGTCATGAATGCACTCACTGCTCACTCCATCCAAATTACCGATATGCCCTCACATCGGTAACGGGATGTTACATATACTACTATCTAGCCATTGCCATATCCAAATTATCAACCATCTCTCTTGATTGTAGAGCACTATGAATTGAAAGCTGAGTTCCAGAAGTTGTTCGTGGTGCAAAAAAAATTTGACACATACCTTCTTCTTTTCCTAAAATCAAATCCAGATACAACATTCACTTCTTGTTGGATAGGAATACTTCCTCCTTCAACATTTCCACTATAACCTTGACCACCAACAAACAAGCTTCCACAACCAATTTCATAATTTAATCTCTCCCTTCTAGTTTTCTCGTGTTGATACACTTCAAGTAAAGTTTTCATTTATCATTTCACATCATGATTCACTTTTTTATAGGATTCCACATCTCCTTTCATTTGTAGGATTCCACATCTCCCTTGTTAGAAAACAAAAATAATGATATAGTTCTTCATACCGTGGACCAATGCAATATGAACTGAAATTGGATCATTGTATTTTCCTGAAGTAGTTAAATTATCAGGATACTTGATATTTCTTCCATTTATTTGTATAAATAAATGAAGATATGTATCAAAACAAAAAACACATAATTTCATTAACAACTACTATCACAAAATATATATTATTTAACTAAAAAGTCCAAACTAACACAATTACACAATACACATATACACCTTATATAATATAACTCATTGGTATGATTATATCATAGGCAACTCAATGTCATCTAACACAATTCACTAATAAGTTAAAAACTATCAATTCAAGTATTCAACATACACCATTATACAATACATGTATAGATCTTATATAATATAACTCATTTTATATAATTATATCATTCAATTATAAACTAAAGACATACACTCACAACTATAATATATTTAACTTCAACCATAACTCATAACTATAAGTTACTTTATGTAATCTCATAATTCAACTCTAAGCTAATATATTTTGTTTACTTATACAATTCAATTTATAATGCTTATTATTAGTTTGTTTTCGTAACTAATTTTAATTAATATTGTTACTTCAATCTTAATTCCATACTTTAATTTAACAATCTTTAATTCACCAATTTTAATTAATATTCTTAGGCTATATTTGGTTGGAAAAAAGGTTTTTAATAAAATGAAATGAAATAGTTTATAATGGAATGGAATGTAAATGAATGTAAAATTAGAAAATTATTATTTGAGAGGAATGAAATATTTTATAATGTAATATAATGAAATGTTGTTTGAAAGATTGATGGAATAAAATGTTACGTATGTATAATAATAATGAATAGCTATTCTACCATTGATAGAACAAAACATTTATTAATGAGGTTGAGTGTATAATTGGTATTATAAAAAAATTATTGAGGGTATATTAGGTAATACATATTTATCATTTTACATTCCATCCTAAACCTCTAAAATCAGTGATAACTCATTTTTATTGTTTAGAATGAAATGGAATGTAATGTGAAACCCTCCTTTTTCATCATATTCAATTCTATTTCATTATAAACTCCTTATCCCAAACGATGGAATAATATTTCATTCTATTACTAAACCCTCAACTAAACATAACCTTAGTTTCTTACCCAATCTTTCCAATTCATTAATTTTCTTCAAAAATTGACAATGTATAAATTATATTGAAATTGAACCAACTCATATAAACAATTCCTAGTTTCAAATACAAATTTTCCAATGCATTAATTTTCTTCATCAATTGTCAATGTCTAAATTATATTAAGTTGAACCAACTCATACAAACAATTCCAAATTTCAAATCTAAATTTTTCAATGCATTACTTTTCTTTATAAATTTGCAATATGTAAATTATATTAAAATTGAACCAACTCACGCAAATAATTACAACTTTCAAACACTTTACCCAAATTTTCCAACTCACACAAATAATTAGAGCCATCACAAAATACTCATACACAAGCAAATGTAATACAATTGCAATTTAAGAGTAAAAAACACACCAAAAAAATTTAAAAATGCAATTAAAAGTCAGGTCAGTTCGGTTCAGTTCAAGCCCAGCTAGGTTTGGATCTAGATCTGAATATGAAAAATTAAAATTCCAAATTTGCAGATTCTACTACACTCTCCACTCCACATGCACTGGGCAGTGGAGTGGACGGTTGAATCTTAGAGGCGGTGGCTGGAGAGCAATTGGGCAGTGGGTTGTGCGTGCGTGAACCGTGACTGTGAGGGAGAGACAATGGTGGAGAGTTGCTATGGAGGAGAGTTGCCGGAGAGGAGAACTCAAAGAGAGAGTGAGGGAGAAATATGAGAGGGTTTGTTAAGTTTTTTTTTTTTTGTAAAATGGTCCTCAAATTTGTAAAATTTTCGGCGTTGGTCGGTACAGGCCAGTACCAATAAAACCAATTTTGTACTATTTTACGACCAATACTAACTGGTATGGTACGAATACATTTAATGGTCCTTAAGAAAAAGACAAAAAGGGCCTCGCTACTCAGACAGCAAAATGGAAATTACCCGAATCCGACCTCCGACCCAATGATGCTCACCCGATGCTTTGTAAACTTACTCACCCCCTAATCCTCGAGCCCACCACAACAAATTAGAGTCTCACAATTGTCTTCTCTGTCAACCAACACCTCTCTCTCCTTCTCTGCCTTCTTTAAACCAATCGGAGTAAGATCTAAGCTTCGCTGGGTCAGATCGAGGTCGCCGGAGGTTGCGCTGTCTACAATGGAGGAGGCGCTAGAGTTGGCGCGTGCTAAGGACACCAAGGAGCGTATGGCCGGAGTGGAGAGGCTGCACCAGCTTCTAGAAGCTTCCAGGAAGAGCTTGAGTATTTCCGAAACGACTTCGCTCGTGGACTGCTGCTTGGATCTTCTCAGAGACAACAATTTCAAGGTCTCTCAGGGTGCTCTACAGTCTCTGGCCTCCGCGGCCGTTTTGTCCGGTGACCATTTGAAATTGCATTTTAATGCACTTGTCCCCGCCGTCGTTGAGCGGTTAGGCGATGCCAAACAGCCCGTCAGAGACGCTGCCCGGCGGCTTTTACTTACTCTTATGGAGGTCTGTATAGTGCTAGTCTGCAGAATTTGGAAAGTAAAGTTTGGAATTCGAATTTACATTATCTTAGCTTTTTCTAAATGTTTTTATGTCTGTCGATGTGTTTGAGTTAGCTTGTGTTGTTAGCTACTTATTCTGTTGATTTATTGGATCTTTGATTCTTCATTGCATATTCAGTGTAATTTGATTAATATCGGGTTGATGATCTATGGAATTTCTGTTTTATTTTAGAAAAGAAAATAAAATCATGAATTTCAACTTTTCAGTGTTAACAATTGCATGAAGTTATGAATAAATGAATAGGAAGTCTGGGCTTGAATATGCATTTTCCAAAATTCAGGTTTCTTCTCCTACAATAATAGTCGAGAGAGCAGGCACTTTTGCTTGGACACATAGAAGTTGGAGAATCAGGGAAGAGTTTGCTCGCACCGTCACCTCGGCAATTAGTCTTTTTGCATCCACTGAACTCCCTCTTCAGCGGGCGATTCTTCCTCCTGTATGTTCAACCAACAATTGATGCTTTTTAAATTATAATTAGAGTTTCATGGTTCAAAATTAAGGTTTAAATTTCTTTGGTTTATCAGATTTTACAGATGTTGAATGACCCAAATCCTGGTGTTAGGGAAGCGGCATTATTGTGCATTGAGGTTAGTGAGATTAGTCTCATTGTTATTATTTGATTAGTTTTCTACTGAGCTTTCATTGCTCATGCTCATGTTAATTTGGGAGATGGGCATCCATTAAGGTTATCTAACCTATTTTCTTTCAGGAAATGTATTCACAATCTGGGCCTCAGTTTCGTGATGAGCTCCAGCGCCATAACCTTCCTTCTTATATGGTGAATGTCTAACCAACATTTTATTTACACTGTTTCTCATAACCTGAACAGGACCTGCAAGTGGAAGCTACTTATCCTTTGGTCACTGTGTTTGCCATATTCTTAAATAAGATCACTGCACAGAATGAAAACCACTTCAATTGAATCTTGTCTTTACTCCATAGCAAAAGGAGGTTCCACTTTATTTATAAATTTGTATTGGCAACTAACTGCAGATTAAAGATATCAATGCGAGGCTAGAGAAGATTGAACCACAAGTTCGCCCCGCAGAAGGGCTTGTGGGTAATTTTACTGCTGGAGAAATGAAGCCCATGAGTCTTAACCCCAAGAAAAGTAGTCCAAAGGCCAAGAGTTCTTCAAAGGAGATGTCTTTGTTTGGAGGTTAGCATATTTTAATGTCATATTCCATGAGACATTTGTGTTGCATTTGTAAACTTTGCTCTTGAGGTACTATACATCTCTCGTGATTCTCTAATAGTTAGTTAATCATAGGAAATCTTTTAAACTTTTGTTTTACCCTCATGGAATAATGTGGCAAACTGTTCATAGGTTTTACTTGTTCCCAAATTCTTATCCGTGAAATCAAGTTTTCTCGTTGCCAAAGCTTTTCCTTATATAATTATATTGATTATGTTTTGGAATTATTTCAATCATTAAGAAAAATTGTAACTGTATTCAAATTGATATTGGATTTATTTTCCTATAAAGCAGCTGCAAATGATATAACCGAGAAACCTATTGAACCTATTCAAGTTTACTCAGAAAAGGAGCTAGTAAGGGAATTTGAGAAGATTGCTTCTACCTTAATTCCAGAAAAGGATTGGTCTGTCCGCATAGCAGCCATGCAGAGAGTTGAAGGCCTTGTTTTAGGAGGTTTGTCCCTTCACACATCTGGTTTGTTAGTTCAATTTATATTTAATTATGCTCATCATGTCTGTGTTTTGCATGTTGACCAAGTGATTTCTAGTTTGGTCTGCGAATATCTCATGACCTTTTTAATTTTGTTTTGAAAGATTTTGTTAGAAGGGTATCTTCTCTTCTTTTTCTATCCTATGGGACTTGTTCCTTCTGTAGAATTTTGACACTATGTAAGTGATATACTTCATAATTTAATTGTATGGATATATAAAGTCTACTTTGCTTAATTTAATTGTATGGATATATATAGTCTACTTTGCTTATGTTTGTGTTTCCATTTGCATGTTTGCAATTGAATCCTTGTTGTTTAGCTTTCTGTCCTTGTATATCATATCCATCTAGAAAGGGAACTCACTCTTCCTTCTTTTTTGTTCTCTGTTTTCTTTTGCATTTTCGGTGCAAAATTGTTATAGCTTCCAGTTTTCCCATATTGAATGTTAGTCTTTGTACATAAATCAGGTTTATTTCTGTAAAATTGAGAGTTTCAATGTATTGAACAATTTCAGGTGCTGTTGATTATCCATCTTTTGCGGGGCTCTTGAAGCAACTAGTTGGTCCACTAAGCACCCAGTTGTCCGATCGAAGGTCTAGCATAGTGAAACAGGTATAGTTAATTCTTTTACTAACTTTATGGAGATAAAAAATATCTGTCTTCTCATCTTAGGAGACTATGTCAAAGCCGAAATAACTTTTATTTCAGTTTTTGCTTTTCAAACAACCGTTAAGACTTTGTTTTGGGAGTGTGTGATTGTTTATGCAATCTTTCCTATGCTCTGCGTACTTTTCTATGGTTTAATTAGCTAGTATTCTCTTTCTGTGCTTGTATATGTGAGTGAGCTATGGTAAGGGTGGATCAGGTTTTGGAAATATCAGTGAGGACAATTGATTTGATAATTTGTTAGAACTGGAGCGTGGAATTTTGTTTGCCTCAAGTAGGAATGATATATGTGTTTGCAATCTCTTATACTTGTAGCAGTAAATATTGGAACAGGATATGGAATGTTTTGGTGTTTTACAATGCAGCAAGGCCAGCAATATTGCTTTGAGAAATTTCTCCACAGTTTAAATATGTTTAGATCTGTTTAACAACAAAAGATCTTTCAAACTGTATACTCACCTGTATCTGATTCTAACTTGGTATTCCATTCTTCAAGGCTTGCCATCTGTTATGCTTTTTGTCAAAGGAGCTCTTGGGTGATTTTGAGGCATGTGCTGAGATGTTCATCCCTGTAAGTTCTCTCTTTCTCAGCTTCTACTCCGTTAACATGTGAGCTATTTATTACTATTTGTTAGGTTTGAGACTATGTCTTCATTCTGTTATCATAATCAGGTCCTTTTCAAGCTGGTTGTGATAACTGTACTTGTGATTGCAGAGTCTGCAGATAACTGCATAAAAACGGTGATCTACCTTTCTACCTTCGCATGAATTTGTACATCTCTTTTTTCTGAAGATATTATTCTCATTGCATAGTTTTCTGCTTTTCCAGATGTTACGTAACTGCAAAGTTTCTCGTGTGCTTCCTCGCATAGCTGATTGTGCAAAGAATGACCGCAGTGCAGTTCTCCGTGCAAGGTACTATCAAGCAACTTGTTCTCTTTGATTATTTTTTTACTTGTTTAATATGTCACATTTGCATTTACCTGTGAACTTCAGATGTTGCGAATATGCACTGTTGATTCTAGAGCATTGGCCTGATGCTCCAGAAATACTGCGGTCAGCTGATCTTTATGAAGATCTAATAAGGTGCTGTGTTGCAGATGCAATGAGTGAGGTATTTAAATTAAGGATGTTGCATAATATTTGTGTAGAAGGTTTCCCTGAGACCCTTGCTCAGCTGTATGAATTGCTCTTTCATGGCTCCACAATGAAAATCTCATGATATGAGGTTAACTAAGTTTTATGTGAAAACAATAGATCTAATGGTTTGCTGAGTTGACTGAGAACAGTAATAGAGATGCCTAATTCTGATAGTTCAGTCATACGTGCTTTGAAGTCACAAAGATGTCTATAATCTATGTAATCTGACAGGTACGGTCAACTGCAAGAATGTGCTATAGAATGTTTGCAAAAACTTGGCCAGAACGATCACGTCGCTTATTTTCATCCTTTGATCCTGTTATTCAACGGGTACAACTTATATTTTTCCTATGACTATATCTTGATGGCTTTCATTTCAGCTTTTCTTATAGTGGAACATTCTTTTATGCAGCTTATTAATGAAGAGGATGGGGGTTTGCATAGGCGACATGCATCTCCTTCTCTACGGGATAGAAGTTCTCAGATGTCATTTGCCTCACAGGCATCTGCCCCCTCAAACTTACACGGATATGGAACTTCTGCCATAATTGCAATGGATAGAACTTCAAGTTTGTCATCTGGGAATTCACTTTCTTCAGGCCTCCTGTTGTCACAGGCAAAATCTCTTGGTAAAGGAAGTGAGCGTAGTCTGGAAAGTGTGTTGCATTCTAGCAAACAGAAAGTTACGGCAATTGAAAGCATGCTTAGAGGTTTGGAAGTATCTGACAAACAAAATCCTTCAAGTCTTCGGTCATCTAGCTTGGATCTAGGTACTGAATGACTATTCCATTAAAGTGCTGTATTAGTAGGACAGGAATCTGATTCTGTTTTTAAGTTAAGAGTGTTAAATGACTGGTAAACTAAATCTCGTATCATTTCTGAGTGGCTAAATTTTTTTATTGCTCCTAGCACAGGAGTTGAACCTCCATCTTCTCGTGATCCACCATTTCCTGCAGCTGCTCCAGCGTCCAGTCACCTTTTAAACTCTTCGATTGCTGAATCAACAGATTCCAACATCAGCAAAGGTGGTAACCGTAATGTTGGCTTGGCTTTGTCTGATATTATCACTCAAATTCAAGCTTCCAAAGAAACTGCTAAACTATCTTACCGTAGTAGTGCAGCAACTGAATCTGTGTCAGCATTGTCATCATTCTCAGATAAAAGGGCTTCTGAAAGACTGCTGGAAAGAGGCTTTATTGAAGAAAACCATGACACAAGGGAGGCTAGGCGTTCTGTGAACTCAAACTTTTACAGACAGTATGGGGATACACCTTACAAAGATGTTAACTTTCGGGATTCACACAATAGTTCTGTTCCCAATTTCCAAAAACCACTTCTAAGAAAAAATGTAACTGGGCGGATGTCTGCTGGAAGGAGAAGGAGTTTTGATGATAGCCAGCTCTCCCTTGGGGACGTCTCAAATTATGTGGAAGGTCCTTCATCTCTCGGTGATGCTTTGAGCGAGGGTCTCAGTCCAAGTTCAGACTGGAATGCTCGGGTGGCTGCTTTTAATTATCTTCGATCTTTACTGCAGCAGGGCACAAAAGGGATTCAAGAAGTTCTACAAAATTTTGAAAAAGTAATGAAGTTATTTTTCCAGCACTTGGATGACCCTCATCACAAAGTTGCACAAGCAGCTCTTTCAACCCTTGCAGATATCATTCCATCATGCCGAAAGCCCTTTGAGAGTTACATGGAAAGAATATTGCCGCATGTTTTCTCACGTTTAATTGATCCCAAGGAACTGGTTAGGCAACCTTGCTCTACTACTTTGGAGATTGTAGGTAAAACCTATGGTGTTGACACTCTGTTACCTTCCTTACTCCGATCACTGGATGAACAACGATCTCCAAAGGCCAAATTAGCTGTTATTGAATTTGCTATTAATTCCTTTAATAAGCATGCAATGAATTCCGAAGGTGCTGGTAACATGGGCATCTTGAAGCTATGGTTAGCTAAGTTGACACCATTGGCCCATGATAAGAATACCAAGCTCAAGGAAGCAGCTATTACATGCATTTTATCAGTTTATTCCCACTTTGACTCTGGAGCTGTTCTTCATTTTATTCTTAGTTTGTCAGTTGAAGAACAAAATTCTCTAAGACGAGCTCTTAAACAATACACACCTCGAATTGAGGTGGACTTGATGAACTATCTACAGAACAAGAAAGAAAGACAACGGACTAAGTCATTGTATGATCCATCTGATGTTGTTGGAACTTCTTCAGAGGAAGGATATATGAGTGTATCAAAGAGAAGTCATTTATTTGCAAAGTATTCTACTGGTTCAATTGATAGTGATGGGGGCAGGAAGTGGAGCTCTAACCAAGAATCAACACCAATTGCAGGAATTATTGACCCGGTAGCTTCCGCTGAGACTCATGAGAATTTGTATCAGAATTTTGAGACTGGTACCATGGATTTGGCTTGCATGGCCAATTCTACAAGTCAGAACATGGGAACCCGCTCTATTCTGGAAAATGTTGATAATAGCATGAACTTTGATACTCTGTCTACTCCACGTTTGGCCACTAATGGGATAGAGATATCTGAAGCTATTGTGGTTGCTAAAACCCCTGGACTTTACCCTGACACTGCTCCTGTGTCAGACCTTGATGATCACAAACCTGCTACTGTAAAGATCAACCCTTTTACAGATACAGGCCCTAGTATTCCTCAAATTCTTCACCTGGTGAGATATTTGACCTCATGATTTTCTTTGCTAATGATTGATTTGAAACCCAGTTTCATGAGCACCTGCAACTTTGTGATTCATGAATGTACACCTTTTTTATTTCTAGATTTGCAGTGGAAATACCGAAAGCCCTAAAGGAGCCAAGTGCAGTGCTCTTCAGCAGCTAATCAAAGCTTCAATGGCTAATGACCAGTCTGTTTGGTCTAAAGTATAATCAGAATCTCTTTCCTTTCACTCTTTTTGTTCGTACATTTTGTGGATTCTGGTTCTTGTTTATATGATGACCTTTATGATTTTGGTGCACAGTTGTGTGATGCTAATGTAGCTTTGATTGTTTACATTATCAGTGCAGGCGATAGTTGCACATATCATAACAATTCAGACTAAATTTCTTTTGTAATAAGAGATTTTGGCTTTTGGATGTCTTTTTCCTATTATCCTGAATTTATGATAATTAAAAGGCATCATATGCTGTTAACAACATATTAGGGTTTGTTTACTTTCTGATATATGGTTAGCAATTTCATTGCCAAGAATATGTTGTCGTTATTAGTTTTTTCAGGAGCATCTTTCTACTTCTCTCTTCCATTGTTGTTGCCGTTGAATGAGCAATTGTCCATCGTTGGATCACTTTTTTTTCCCCTCTTTGTTATACGCGTCTAACTTAGTTTATGGCAATTCCGTAATTTGCAGTACTTCAATCAGATTTTGACTGCTGTACTTGAAGTCTTAGACGAGTCTGATTCATCAATCAGGGAACTCGCTCTTTCACTAATAATTGAAATGCTCAAAAACCAGGTATTGGTCTTGCTTGCTACTGGTTGTCAACGGCTTTCCTTCTTTATCAATAATCATTTATTTCTTTTATTCCTGCCATGTTTCCAGAAAGATGCCATGGAGGACTCTGTTGAAATTGTGATAGAGAAGCTGCTTCATGTTACAAAAGATATAACTTCAAAAGTAAATGCTCTCTCCTTTTCTCATCTTAGTTTTCATTCTTTTTTTTATTTTACCTTGATCTCTAATGTCTTATTCTTTCCATCCATATTAAGGTTTCAAATGAAGCGGAGCACTGTTTGACAATTGTGTTGTCTCAATATGATCCATTCAGATGTTTAAGTGTATCTCTCTCTCTTTCTCTCTCCTCCTCTATCTTCACTCATTCACACATACATATTGGAGGGGTACCTCAAAGTTTTCCTTTTTCTTTCGATAAAAACAAATATCTGTGTTGGTCCCTTTTTTTACCTTTTCATTTTTTCTATAACTGAAACTGCAGGTTGTTGTCCCTCTTCTGGTTACTGAAGATGAAAAAACTCTTGTCAATTGTATAAATTGTTTGACTAAGGTATTTCCCCTTGGCAGAGAAGTTCAAGGATTATTGTAGCAGATACTCTTGCGAATTTGTAGTTTCATTTGATATTCTATGAAGGTTAGTAATTATTTGATCTTCTTTCAGCTTGTTGGCCGGCTTTCTCAAGAGGAACTTATGGCCCAGTTATCGTCATTTTTGCCCGCTCTTTTTGAAGCCTTTGGAAACCAGAGTGCTGATGTTCGCAAGGTAATGGGATTTATTTATTTGGTCATTGCATTTTATTATGCTACATATAGGAAAATAACTGCACCCACTGTGAGACATATTATATTTAGTTAGTCAAGCACAGGCGATCTTTCTTAAAAGGCACTGAATCCTTGGATATACACTCTTCTCTTTAAAATCTTGTTTTTGGTTTCTTCGGAAAGCATTTTCAAAATCTGCTTTTATAGTCTTATTTTCTTATATTTTGTTTGTATGTTTGTGTTTGGTGCAGACTGTTGTTTTCTGTCTGGTGGATATTTATATAATGCTTGGAAAAGCATTTTTGCCTTACCTGGAGGGTCTTAACAGTACGCAGTTGCGATTGGTGACCATCTATGCTAACCGTATATCACAGGCGAGAACAGGTACAGCCATTGATGCATAGCCATTAGCCATGATTAATTTGGTTTGTTTGGGATGCAATTGTGAGTTTTGGGTTGGTCTTATTCATTACTTGTGTATCTTGTATATCTTTTGTGAATGCGTTGTGGGAGTGGGTTCTTTCTATCGCCCTCATATTTCCTTTGGGTATCCTAAAGGGAATATCGGTTTCACCCTCTTTTCTTGTTTTTCTTAGCCCACTCGTGTTTGTTTGGTTTGAGAGTAGTGCTTGGCACTTTGCAGCAGTATTTTGCAAATATTGTAATCAACAATCTATGTATCTCGTTATTGATATACATAAAAGCAGTTTGTTCTTATTTGGCACTTAACTCACGTTTTTGAAGAACATAAAGCAAGCAGATGTATTATTTCTCGTTTCCTCCCCATCCCAACTGCTCTTCTTGCTTTATCTGGAGATCTCAACGTTAAAACTCTCTTGTTTATGGAACTGCATCGACTTATCAATCAACTTCAGTAGGAGGAGGGGATTGGGTTAGAGTGGATGATGCTTCGACTTATATTAATTAAAACATTTCCAGTACAATGATTGCGGGCAAATATGTCGTCATTGGAACATATTAAAAGCTTGGGTTGTCTGCAATTAATCATCATCTCTTCAGGGTCTCCTAAATTAGTGATTTCAATTTAATCAGAGTTCATATAATACAATATATAATTGAGAGGATGTGGGAAGAGACTGGTATTTATTTTTCTGATGTGATGGGTCCACTCCTATTATTTTTGCTTGTGAAAATTATATTAAGTTGCATAAATGAAAGACGGTCCGATAAATTTTGGATTAAATTTCACTCATGGCTCGGGTACATTTTAAGATGTTGGGTGGATTCAACTTCTTATATTGTATGCACAATCCTTATTTACTAAAACGTCTATCAAATTTTTGTTCTTTGAAATTCTTTTATTAGCTTTTTGGTTATATATAATTACTAGAACTAAATTTTGTTTCTTATAATTACTAGAACTAAATTCTTTGAACCCAAATCCTAGTTTAACATCCTAGCGATTTCCTTATGAGACTTCTCCTCTGAACCAAGTCCTAACTTATTCTTAAATCTCGTCCTTCTTTGTTCTTCAACAAATTTTTTCCTCTCATAGCTCTATTTCTTGGAGCTCTATAGTTATGCCATGAGTTAGGTTCATAATGCTCATTTGTCAATTAGGAGAAAGCAGTGTCAACATCTTTGATTAGTGGACAAGTTGGAACATATTCTAAAATGCATATGGATGCCATATCTAAAGTCTAGTAAAGTCCCCCCATTAAATAATCTCCCTATAGTCACAGATTTGTTGACATTGAAAATTGCTTATGATCTTGAATAATGGTCATGTCTACATATCACAAAAATGTCATGATCATATACTTATTCAAGTAGAACATGTTTATATTATATAAAGATAAGAAGATGGATAATACTACTGAAAGGTGAATTTCATTACCCATGTGACAAGGTTCCAGTTAACATGTGGTCGTGTACTATCAACGACTTTAAATTCAATATTAAGTTTTAAGAAGACTATAAATAAACTATGGACACATTCCTATAATCTTGATAGAAAAATGTGATTCATTCCTAGTGCTATTTTAAAATAAGAAAGTTTTAGATGAAATCCCTCATCAAGTAATATATTGGATGCTATAAATAATAGGAGGGTTAACTTTATCATACCTGTATTTCGAAACCTTTGGCAGAACCTACTATCATCTTCATTTCTGTGTTCCAATTTAATGGTTCCTTGTTAGGTAGAAGAGAGATGAAGGAGTGACAAAAGGGAAAAAAAAAATTAAGAATGAGCCAATCGTGAAGAGTGATAATATGAAGATGAAAAAAAAGGATTGGTTGTTATTAGATAAATAACTGTTGAGCCCAAATAATAGCCACATAAGTAATTCAAGGATTCATAAAAGCTTATTATGTTAATCGTATTGTGAAATTATTAACGTAGATAACAATTATGTTAAATTCGTTGAATCCTTCTATGGTTTGACATATTATCAATATACACTCTTAACTTTTGAAAACTATCAATAACTCTCTTGTAATATTGGTTTTATAATACTTGTCCCTCCTGCTATCAACTTCTATTAAAAGCTTTAATTGTAGACTCTAAAATGACATTGTTTTCATTGCGTGACACTATATGTTGTTGTTTACAAGTTCGTAGTTAGGGTTTGTAGAAGTTGACAACAAGGGGACATGTATTATAAAATCAAAATTATAGAGAGTTATTGAAAATTTTTATAGTCAAGAGTACATTGATAATATGTTAAACCATATAAGGGTCTGACAATTTTTATCCATAATTTTGATTTTAGCGATATGAGATTTAATTTGAAGCAATATTAAAAAATTTAAAGAATTAGCATTGAATTATTTTTTTTAAAAAAAATTAGACACTTGTGATTCATTATCCCTTTTCTTAAAAATCATAAGTTGTCTCTTTTCAATTTAATTTTGATCAATTATATTTTGCGGGCACGTTAAGTAGAAAATAACCCATCTTAACTTACATAAAATCCTCTGTGTCAATTACTCTATTCCAACTCTGTTTCATTAAATCTCATCTATATATTTATGTGGTCCTCTGTTCCAACTCTGTTTCATTAAATCTCATCAATCCTCTTCACATAAATGTATATATGGATGAGATTTAATGGAATATAATAGGAATACCGTAACCGAAATAGGAGATCTGATCCTACCAAAACTTTTTTTACATAAATATATGGATGGGATTTAATGGAACATAATAGAAACACCATAAACGGAACAGGAGATCTGATCCCACCAAAACTTTTTCCTTAGGGGAATTTTTCTGCAACAGTACTTGGAAATCTCCAATAACGTTTGTGGAATCTCACGTAATAGAAAAGATCATTGAATGCAGCTAAAGATACAATCAGTTTCTAGCCTAAATAGAACAGATATGTTCCATAGGACGTAAATATATGTGAGGCAACGTAACAACTCATGTTTCAGACTTGATACTTTTTAAGAAACTGAAGTGCTTGTAGCCAAGAACAAAAAAATGATGATGGTGATAAAAGCGACCTGGCATTTTCATTGATTTTGAAAATCTGTAGAGTCTATCTAGTTCAAGTGTAGAAACAAAAGACCTAAAGAAGGATTATATGCATACCCAGGTGAGGAATGGATTTTGTGATTGTTAATGTGATAGTCCCAGAACCTTATCATTATTTATTAGATGAACTCTTCTCTGCAAGTGACATTGCAGTCAAGTCAAGGACTTTGAATAAGGTTTGCTTTCAAAGTTGCAATGT
>JANTNU010000009.1:11842089-11852531 GCA_024752395.1 Erythroxylum havanense
TTCTTAACCAATTCTATACATTTTATTATTATCAAAACATAAGTGGAATTAATTTGTCAACCACCATTGGTCCAACATCAACTTCTTGTTTATTTTGAGAGATTGCAAGCAGTCAAATTTTCAAATTGATTCCTGTAGTTTGCTAGTGTCCTAGTTTGTCGTAGCTAACAAAGGTCTCCAAAAGCATTTTTATACTCTATAGCTCCAAGTCGCTTTTGTAACCCAGTTTTCGACCATTCTTATGTAAAAATATTGCCTTGGTTTTTGTGTCATTAATACCAAAGCTAGGCATCCTATTCTAGGTGATATGCTGCAAATTATACCTGGTCATAAGGAGTTCCTTAAAACTCAAAGTACTCTCCGCCCTACAAGCCTACACAATTGGATCTTCCGTGCCATCATAACATGGAAAATTTAGTTTGGCAAGCTTAGGTGTTAATATTCCTCTAGCTCCCACCAACCACCCCATTTTGGTGGCCACTGGCCCCAGTCACGGACCCATCGTCCTGAATTTCCGGTCAGATGTTTCAAGCCATTGATAACTCCTTTATCTACTTGGTCATTCTGTCCACCAATGTTTCAAGTTGTTGCAACTATCGGTCGTGAGCTTCGTCGGACATTGTTGGCTTTGATACCAATATGTTATGAACATGTGTCCTACCTTTTCCATGTCCTCGCTTACCACCTTTAGTATTTCGGTCTATGGTAGAAGTTAGTAAACAGCAAGCTTAAGAGATAATGGAAGGAATAACTCTGAGTTTATTATTGATATTGCTTCACCTTTACAAAGTACATGAGCCTTATTTATACTTGGCAATCAAACTGAATATGCAAAAGAATAGGAAGTCTCCTACATTTTCTCTAATGCTCTTTGACTAAGCAACTATGAATTATTCAACTAACAATAAGCAACTAACTTATTTAAATAAGAAACAACCTTGAGAGAAGGGTATGATGAGTTGGACATCATAACAACTTCACTAAATTTAATATAATCTCATACTTCCACTCATACTTCACCAAATCTAATATATGGGAAGGAAGGAGTATAACTTGATAAATTCCATTAGACACGTCTCCAATTCGACTCCATCAAATGTTGAGATATGGAGCGTGATAATATATTTGGACTTTACCCCAAGCCCACAATTGCGGATCCAACTTTAGCGATGGCTAAAATTTGGATCAATTATTAAAGGGCAATTATGTCTTTTTTATTCTCCTGAGCATATAAATACATTCTACTCTCCCAATGTACCGATGTCGAAAATATTCACAGTGAAATAAAACCCTAGCGGCTCGTGGATGTAGCCAAAAAAAACAATGGTGAACTATATAAATATGTGTGTTTATTATTTCTACACTTGTTCTTTGATTATTGTGATTGATTGTTCATAACAACTAGTATCAGAGATTGGTTAGTATCACAATAATCTAGAAAGATGGAAAGCACGAAGGTTTAAATTGAGAAATTCGATGGAACTGGTTTTGGTTTCTGGAAGATGCAGATGGAAGTTTATCTGTATTAGAGAAACCTCCACGAACCCTTGTCAGGGAAGAAACCAGAAACCATGAAACAGGAGTTAGGATCTGAAAGATTGGCAGGTGGTAGGGTTCATTCGTTTGTCGTTGGCGAGAAACGTTGCCTTCAACATCGTTAAGGTGACAACGACTGCAGGAGTACTGAAAGCTCCAGAAAATATGTAAGAAAAATTGTCAGCCATTAATAAGGTATATCTAATGCATCGTTTGTTTAATCTGGAGATGACTGGAAGTGGATTTGTTGCATATCATATTAACGAATTTAATATGATTATCAGTTAATTAAGTTCTGTTGATATTAATTTTGATGATGAGATTAGAGCCCTAATTTTGACGTCCTCTCTACGCGAGTCGTGGGATAATGTTATTTCCGCAATTAGCAATTCGCGTAAGTCTAGAAAGCTAAAATTTCAAGAAGTCCAAAAAGTTTTCTTGAGCGAGAGCATTCGCAAAAGGGAAATTAGGGATTCGTCTAGTAATGCACTCAGTGTCGAGGGAAGGGAAAGGAGAAAGTCGAAGGGAGGCTATAGTAAATATGGTCAATTGAAATCAAAACGGAGGGGAAAATCTCGAGGTAGAAACGAGGTCTCTTGTTGGGGTTCTGGTGAAAAAGGATACTTCAAGAAGAACTGCCCTAAACCTAAGAAGAAGAAAGGCCAGAAAAACAATAAGCCCCATGAAGACGATGATTCTGTATGTTCTGTGGAAGACATTGGTGACGCCTTAATTCTTAGTGTGGATAGTCCGGTTAACTCTTGGAGACTTGATTCCTATGCATCATTCCACTCTTTTTCGAGCAGATAGTTATTCCATGATTTCAAGTTTGGAAATTTTGGAAAGGTGTATGTTGCTGATAATAAAGCCTTGGAGATTGTTGAAAAGGGGAATGTGTGTATCCAGACCTCAGGTGGGAGTAAATGGAAACTGCAGGATGTCATATATATTCTTGACTTGAAGAAGAATTTGATTTCTATTGGTGAGTTAGACAACACGAGTTTCAGGGTAGTGTTCGGGGAGAGTTCTTGAAAAATTATGAAGGGAGCTATGGTGATAGTATGGGGCACAAAATCTGGAACTTTATACACTACCACAGGGTGTTCGAACATGGTTGCTGTAGTTGATAGTACATTGAGCTCGAGTCTGTGGCATAACAAACTAGGACATATGAGTCAGAAGGGGATGAAGGTGCTCGCTTCAAAGGGGTATCTGCAAGGTTTAAAATCTGTTGATATAGGTTTTTTTGAGAGTTGTGTTATGGGAAAGCAGAAAAGGGTTAGTTTCACAAAGGCTAGTAGAGAACGAAAGGCAGAACGACTAAAACTAGTACACACAGACGTGTGGGGGCCATCTCTCACTCCTCTCTTGGTGGTTCGAGATACTACATTACTTTCATTGATGACTTCAACAGGAAGGTATGGGTTTACTTTCTAAAACATAAGTCAGATGTGTTTGTTACCTTTAAGAGGTGGAAGGCTGAAGTTGAAAATCAGACTAGCTTGAAGATCAAATGCTTAAGGTCTGATGATAGTGGAGAGTATGATTCTATAGAATTCAAGAAGTTCTGTGCATATGTGCACTAGGACAATTCCTAGAAAGGAAAGACAAAATGAGATTACTGAAAGGATGAACAAAACGTTGAATGAGCAAGCAAAAAGCATGAGACTACATGCTGGGCTGTCAAAAATGCTTTGGGTAGATGCAATGAGCACAGTAACATACTTTATAAATAGATGACCTTCAATTCCTTTAGGTTTCAAGATGCTAGAAGAGGTTTAGTCAGGTAAAGAGGTCAAGTTTACTTACCTTCGGACTTTTGGGTGTGCTGCCTATGTTCATGTTGATCCAAAAAAGAGAGACAAGCTTGATGTAAAGGCTTTGAAGTGCTATATCATTGGATATGGTTCGGATCAGTTTGGATATAGATTTTGGGATGCTAAGAATAGGAAGATCTTGAGACACTCTGATGTGACATCTGATGAGAAAGTCCTGTATAAGGACAAGTTTAGCGTGCGATCTGAAGATGCAAAAGAAGTGGGAGCTGAGGTTAAGTTGTAGGAAATTTCACCTCATGATGTTGCAACAAGACCACAGGAAAATCCATAAAATATTGTTGTAGAACCAGAACAACAGCTAGTCACACCTGAGCTAGATTAAAGAGATCTACTAGAGTTACTAGGTCATCAGAAAGGTATTCACCATCCTTGTATCATCTGTTGTTGATTGATGGAGGGTAACCGGAATCCTTTGATGAGGCTTTGCAAGTGAAGGAATCAATCAAGTGGGAGCAAGCCATGGATGATGAGATATGGTCACTTGAGAAGAATGATAGTTGGGAGTTAACTGAGTTGCTTGCAGGGAAGAAAGCTCTGTTGAACAAGTGGGTCTACAGGATTAGGAATGAAACTGATGGTACAGTTAGGTTTAAGGCTAGATTGGTAGTTAAGGGATATTCACAAAGAAAAGGTATTGACTACACTGAAATATTCTCTTCTATTGTGAATTTAACTACAATCAGAATTTTGCTGAGTATTGTTGCAGCAGGGGACTTGCACCTTGAGCAGATAAATGTAAAAACATCATTTTTACAGGGATATCTGGAGGAAGAAATCTACATACAACAACCTGAATGATATGAGGTCCCTGGTAAGGAAAACATGGTGTGTAATCTCAAAAGGAGCTTGTATGGATTGAAGCAGGCTCCAAGACAATGGTATAAGAAGTTTGACTCTTTTATGTTCAGAAATGGTTTTCATAGGAGTGAAAAGGATCAGTGTTGTTACATCAAGAAGTTTACTGACTCCTTTGTTAATTTACTCTTATATGTGGATGATATGTTGATTGCAGATTTAAGTATGAAGGAGATAAATAATCTTAAAGGAGACTATCATCAGATTTGAGATGAAAGGTTTAGGTACATCAAAGTAGATTCTAGGGATGAGGATTTCCCGAGACTGGTCTGCTAGAATTATAAATCTATCCCAAGAGCAATACATTGAGAAGGTGTTCAGAGTTGATGATGCTAAATCCAGGAGCACGCCTTTGGCTAACCATCTCAAATTGTTAAAGGAGTAATCACCCAAGACAATTGAGGAAAATAAGCACATGGCAAAAGTTCCTTATGCTTCTGCAGTTAGGAGTTTGATGTATGCTATGATCTACACTAGACCTGATATAGCACGTAGAGTGGGAGTTGTGAGCAGATACATCTCAGATTCAGGGAAAGAGCATTGGGAAGTTGTGAAGTGGCTTCTGAGATACTTGACAAGAACAATTAGCACCTCACTTTGTTATAGGAATGGCAATGTAATATTGGAGGGTTTTGTTGATGTTGATCTTAGTGGAGATGTGGATTCAAGCAAGAGTACATCCAGGTATGTTTACACTATAGATGGGAAAACAGTGAGCTGGATCTCTAAACTTCAAAAGTATGTCTCTGTGTCATCTACAGAGGCTGAATATGTTGCAATAGCTGAAGCTGGTAAGGAGATGATATAGTTGACTGATTACTTAGAAGAGTTGGGTAAGAAGCAGCATGACAAGGTTCTCTTCACTGATAGTCAGAGTGCCATACAGTTGGTGAAGAACCCAATGTTATTAAGTCAAAATGAGTTCACATTTAATAATTTTGTTGATAACTAAATAATAATAATGTTTGAAATAAATGAACTGTTCTGACGAGTGTGTTAAGTGTGCAGTGTTTTCACTAGGAAGAAGTTCACTAAGAAGAAGTTCGATGACTAAGAAGAAGTTCACTAAGAAGAAGTTTGATGACTTAGAAGTTCACTGAGAAGAAGTTCGATGACTAAAAAGAAGTTCACTAAGAAGAAGTTCGATGACTAAGAAGAAGTTCACTTAGAAGAAGTTCAATGACTAAGAACAAGTTCACTATGAAGAAGCAGTTTGAGTTAGTTATAGAACTCAACTGAATAACGGTTTCTACAAGAAGCAAGAAATAAGAATCAAGAAATAAGAAACAAGAAGCAAGAAGCAGTTATCAAGATTCAATAAGCGGTTGGAGACTTATACTATAAATATTAGTAGTAGTCAAAGACCGAACAATCTTACAATCTTTGAGCTTACTATTGATTACTTACAAAATTCTGTATAAAAAGTGCGATATACGAGGGCTAACATTACTGTAACAAAAGCTTACATTATCTTTCTAGTGAGAGAAAGAAAAGTTTGAGAGCTTGGAGAGGCTAAAATAGTTGAAAGAATACTCAGTATAAGAGACCTGAAGAGGCTCTGAAAGGGAGGAAAGAATACTTGTAATTTTGACGAGTATAGTGAAAACTCAAAAGGATTCTGAGGATTGGACGTAGCCCAAGGTTTGGGATGAATCAGTATAAAAATCGTATCGTCTATCTTCTAACTCTTTACTCTTAAATACTCTTGTTCTTATTAAAGCTATTTGCGATTTACCTGAGTAACTATTTGGTATTTTGTTAATAATTGAAAAAGTTTCTTTTTCAAGAGATTATCAAAAGTTTTGTGTATTCACAAAAAGATTACACAATTCAACCCCCCTTCTTGTGTACTTTGTGAGTTCGTTATTAACAAGTGATTTACTTCAATTGGTATCAAAGCACGGTTTCCAGGAACCACCTTTACACAGTGAGGATAAAGATCTATGGAAGAATCACACATGTTCATTACTGAAGGTGCCTCCGTCACAAGACCTCCTGCGTTCAATGGTGAAGACTATCATTATTGGAAGGACATGATGCGACTTTTCATTGAATCCACACACGTAGATCTTTGGGATATCATCGAGAATGGATCATACATAACATGATGTAATGCGACCCAGGTTCAAACGCATGTTTGGAGGTACCTATTGTGAGGGTGGACCATCATAGTCTCCAGCTGCAACTGAATCACCACCTTAACCTCTAAGGCCTATAGTTGCATATGAAGCATCACTTGCTGCTCCTGATGCTTCACCATCTACCACTCATACTCCTACATCATCCACTACCCCTATAGTGGATGAAGGAGACGATCACCAGCCTGGAGCTGGAGGACCTGATGAAAGAAAGTATATGAGAATTGTTAATAATCTGTAAGTGAAATTGCATGAAACACTATATATGTTTATAATTAAGTTATAGATCTAAATTTTTACTTATGGTATAAAATAATTTGTTCTTATATTAGGTTGATTATGTCTAGACCGTGTTCCAGAAATATGACATCTATATTTAAGGAGAGGATTGATGTTGAGGGTCATGTATGAAAGAAGATCTCTGAGGCCACAAAAGCATTTTACATTTAGAAGTTTTAGGTATAATATGTAAATAATTTTTTTTCATTGATTTGTATACGTTAATTAGACAAATATTATTAATTAGAAGTTATCTAATTTTTTCTTTTTGTTTCAAAAAAATTTCTGGGATTTTGGTATTGATGAGGTCATACATCAAATATAGGAGAGGCGAACTCGTACACGTTATCGTAACTTTATTGATGCGATACACAAGGCTGGTGTATGATTACCTTATATTTCTGAGGGCATATGGAGTCGTTGGTAGGACTATTAGACATCACTTAAGGCAATGTTTATCTTAGGATGTAATTTGACCAACAAACATGGAGGACCAAAGGGAGATAGTCTTCCCGTACATACGGGGGGATCAATTACCTACCACAAACATGTAGAGAGACTTATAAGTATCTAAATTTTACACTTATATTCTAATTTTTTACTTTGTTGTATTTCAATTTAAAATGATGTGTGAATGTTGGAATGAAAATATGTGTATTAGGGATAATGATCATGGTATAAATGTCTAGTGCCACATATGACTGTGTTGAGTTATTTTCTTTGTTGAACAAGGGGTAAATATCATAAAAATATAGGAGACTTTGTTGAAATTTTTATAAATTCTAGTGAACTTAGAACATTTTATTTTTATGTGGGGAAAGTCTATGGGCATAAGGCCTACACCCCCATCAACTGTTTTTGCATACTCACATTAAGAAGCATGACGATCTGACACTCGTCAACAGCCAATGTAGAGAACTGAATGTATGTAAAATTTGTTCTTTAATATTTATTCTTAATAATTATCACTTACGAATATAAATATTGCCTCCTAATAGGACTATTCAACGACATTCTCAGGGAGAACAAGTTGATGATGAGAGTCAGGCATATTTTGATGCAGTGGGTAGTAGGGATAGTCGTGGAAGGATCTTTAGGCTAGGCCCATTTACGAACACATGTTATTCGCATTCCTCTATGTCCAATACATTAACATCAAGTAGACGACCAACAATAGAACAATATCATCAACTTAAAAGCACGGTGTAGACATTGACAATTCAGTTGTAACAGACGATGGAGTACATGTAAAGGTCCAAAATGACGTGGAGCAATTGAAGGGGAGGGTTAGAGACTCAGACAATCTGTGATCACTAGAACAATAGAATTGCTGTAATTATTTGGTTTGAATTAGCAAAGATTCATTATGTATAATTTAACGTTTTTATTATCAATATTCTTAAATTTTAACTTTATATGATCAATCAAATTTCTATTTAAACAAATTAACTATCTAAACAAATTAAAAAATTATGCTCAAATAGTTCATAACTATTGAAATTATGCATTAATCATAAGATTATGAAATAAAATTTAATTTTGGAAATTTTAAAAAGAAAATTTAATACCTTTATGGTAGACTCACCAACAGTTTATCATAAATCGTTGCAAAAATGCAACATATTTATGGTACTTACTGACAGAATTAAAGTTTCCATCGGTATAATTTACCGAAGGTTAATGATAAACCATCGAAGAAATGCAAAATATTCACGTTAGACTCACCGATGAATTTTTAAAAAAATTTCGGTATAGTGAGTCATATTTACCGATTGTTTATTATAAACTGTCGCAAAAATTTAATATTTTTATTGTAGAGTCACCTACAAGTTTATATATCTTTTGTATATTTACCGACGGTTAACACTTTGTACCATCGACAAATATACCAACAAAATTTGTATTCCGTTTGTATATGTACCGACGGATGGGAATTTTCGTCGGCAAATTTACCGATGGACTCTTTCATGATGCTTTTGTCCATTAGTTAATTCCGTTTTGAAATTTAATTATTGACAGAATATTAACGCCTTCTGTCAGTAATTTTTGTTGCTAAACAACCTTTTTCTTGCAGCGAAGGCATTCTTTATCTTGTACATATTTAGATATATATGATAAAATCCATGGGACAATTGTACATTGTAAATGAAATTTTAATGAGATTATAATTATGAGATTCATATTGCATTTATGTATTATTCCTAAATGTTCCTAGTCATTATTTTATTAAGATTGGACATTAATAGAATGTAAAAAGACTAGCACACGTATTGTTTTTCCTTATAAAGAAAGTAGTCAATCTCATAGGCTAAAGTATAGAGATACTTAAATAAGCATGTGGGTGTTTGCTAAAGAGCAAGTTCACTCATCAAACCCGATATGAGAAATCCATTTGGAACATTACTTGTATGTCTATAGAATTTTCATTGTGATGATTGTATAAGTGGTCCTTTGACTTAAGATCATCAAAGTTATCAGATACTTGTGAAGTATTAAAGATATTCATTACTCTATATGTGAGTTGATATTTGAGTTTAAGATGATAAGGATATAACTTTAGAAGTAAATCCTAATTAAGTTTTGTTTACTTAGAACAATGTCATTTAGGATTGGAAAAGTTTCAATGTAGCAATTGGTTGCTAATTAAGCCATAATACATTTTTTGTTTAGTGGAAATGATTAATTAGATCAACAAGTTCTTCAATGAATTTGATATAGTTTTTTTTGCATTATTCAAGACAGTAATGTACTGTAGAACATTAGAGCTATTAGACATGCATAAGAAGCTAATGTCTCATCAAAGATCTAAGAATGTATTTAAGCAAATTTTCTTAATTATGAGAATTAAGATGGGAGTTGTTAGATTTAATCAAGTGCTCACTATAGAGAATCTTATTGAATTTTCTTATTAAGCCACTGCCTCGGTAATAGAATAATTGTCATATAATGATATAGTATGAGATACTTAAACGATTGACTTAGTGCAAGTGGAAAATTGTTAATTTATGCCCTACAACTAATCGCTTTGGTTATAGTTTAGTGACAAATTATTTAAAGGCATTCTTTATCTTGTACATGTTTAGATGTATATGATAAAGTCCATGAGATAATTATATATTGCAAATGAAATTATAATGAGATTATAATTATGAGATTCATATTTCATTTATGAATTATTTTTAAATGTTCCTAATCATTTTTCTATTAAGATTAGACATTAATAGAACGTAAAAAGACTAGCACGTGCTTTGTTTTTTCCTAATGAAAGAAGTAGCTGATCTCATAGGCTAAAGTATAGAGATAATTAAACAAACATATAAGTGCTTACTAGAGAATAAGTTCACTAAATAGACCCATATGAGAAATCTACTTAGAACATTACTTGTATATTTATGGAATTCTCATTGTAATACTTGTATAAGTGGTCATTTGACATAAGGTCATCAAAGTTATCTTGTATGGGGATTGCTATCTTTTGATACTACTTATGATCTTTTAATCATAGGTCGTTTAATCGATAGTTATTAGATGTAGCATGAACTATATAGAGATAGTTGAATGATCAAGATAAGATTTATCACCCTAAAATAATTAAGGAGAATGTTTTATTGTTCTCGATTAGTATTGATTCAAGAAATCCTTAACTAAGGTGAAATGATGCTTTGTAAATAGTTTACAAATGTCATTAATTGAATCGATAGCTAATGTTGGACCCCGAGCCTTGGAGTGAAAATTTAGAAATAATAAATGAAATCAAATGAGTGTTTTGTATGTGCTTTGTGTTATAGATGAGGAA
>JANTNU010000009.1:12020372-12035755 GCA_024752395.1 Erythroxylum havanense
AAGAATACTACATGCTTTCACAACTTGATCATAGGTAGAAGGAACAAGAATAAAATTTGTTCTCTAGAGAATAAAGATGGCAAGAAAATTAGTGAATATAAAGGATTGAAAAAAAATCCTTTAACCACTGTTGAAACATAGGTACTTCTAACAAAACTTTCTTATATATTTAGCCCTTTAAGAATGTGATCAATAACTTTTTATCTCATTAATAAAAAGAAATTTTGATCAAGTCTTTCAATGCATTAGACATCAAGGCAACTCTTTTTAGTATCAAAATAGGAAAATACCCAAGTTTGGATGGACTAGGTGCAAGCTTCTTCTAGTAGATATGGCTTCTAACAAGTAAATTAGTAACTAACTCTATAATGGAATTTTTCTTCAAGGGTAAGTTATTAAGGGAGCTTAATAAAACTTACACATATCTAGTCCCCAAAAAGCCTAATCCTTCTTCATAAATGATTATAGACCAATTTTATGCTATAATTTTATTTATAGGACCATTTTATAGATGATTTCTACTAGGCTCAAAGATGTCAGTTTTGTCAATCTAATCTAAGGGAATTTTGTCTAGACAAAAAGCATAGGGGATAGTCTACTACTTAATCAAGAGTTTTCTAAAAGCTATCAAAGCAAACAAAACCTTGAAAAGTTGCTCAATGAAGAAAGACGTTGAAAAAATCATTTAAGTTAGTTGATTAGGGCTTCATAATCATTATGGATAAAGATTGATTGGCTTCCTTTCCGTGGACCAACTTACATTCAAAGTGTTGCTACATTGCTTAAATTACTTGATCATTTAAGGAAGAACTCACTTCATTATCTTTGTTAGACATGTCTTAAACCTGAAAAAAAAGATTAGAACACCCTCACACACTCCCTTATATGCTTCACTCAATTAATGGATCATTGCACTCGTGTTTCATGCTTTGTATAGCTTTTCACAATGCTAGTATCACCTCTCTTGACTTCTACCACTTTTGTTTTGATTATAGGTTCTTAGATTAACTAAGTTCCTTAAACAAACAATTCATATCATAGCAATTTAATGGAGTGACAAAGGGTAGGTCTAAGGAAAAAATAATAAAAGGTAGGCCAATTTAAAGTGGTAAAAACTCTATTAGAGGTTAGAACTTAGTTGTTGTATACTTTTTTTAAAATTCAAACTTTTTAAAATTTTTTAATATCAAAATTATGAAAATAGAAATAAATAAAGATTAACAATAATTGAGATTAAAGAAAGAATAAAACAAATAGCTATAGTTCTAGTAGAGAAGAAGAAGAAGAGTGTAACGTCAAACTTTCTGAGCCCTTTTGTATTGGTCTGTACTTGGAGATACTACTGTTTATTGATATATACATAGTTATATATGGAAAAATGTATTTGAATACTTTCAATATATATGCTAGTGATATATAATTTTATATGCCCTTACATGAACTTAGAGTTTATCGGTATGCGAAATCTTAGATATTTCTAACATATAAGCTTCTAAGCACGTAAAACCAAGTCCATTGGATGGATATGGCCATGGTGGCCGAGTTAAATGTATTCTAATGCCTTAGAGGTGATTAGACATGATTTATAGACTTGTTGGACACTTAGAGAATTTAATTGGAAAAGTTGATGTACATAAGGGCTTATTTGCAAATTGTTAAAAGTTAAGGGACTTAAATGTAATTTTTCAATTCTTGGAGGACCAATATGTAATCTTATAAATTTAAGGGGCTTAATTATATTTTTAAAAGTTTGGGGACCAAAATGAAAAAAAAAGTTTGATCATTCTCAAATTTTGGGCTTAATTGCAAATTTAGGAAAAGTTTGGAGGGTATAGTGGTAATTTCACATAAGCTAAGGGAAAAAAGGTAATTTCACCATGTTTGGTTAAAGAAGAGTCAATATTCTAGACCCTTCTTCCTTATATGGTCGTTCACCCTACCATTAAATATTAGAAACACTTTATTTTAATTGAAAGAAAGAAGAGAGGAGGAGAAGAACACCATTCGGCCATCACAAAATTTCTACCATTTTTTTAAATTATCCAATCCAAACCAAGGTGTTCTAGGTTAATTTGGGATCAAGGAACTCAAATATATCATTAGATTTGAGAAAATCTCAAAGGATTTTAAGATATTACCAAAGGAAAGTTTAGGTAAATTGTGTCAAATCTCTCTCTACATTATGATTTTGAGTTTAGTGTTAATTGTTCTCCATGCTTGAATATGCATGAAACATGGTTTATATGAATGAAATGATTCATGGAAAGTCTCCTTAAGCCAAAACCAAGATGCCCTCTCTTTGGTGAAAGTTTGTGAAATTTTGAAATTAATGATTTACAGTAATTCTATGATGTTAATTGTGTATGTATAATGTGAATTAATGATGAAAAATGAAGAAGATGTATATTGGATAAGGCTTGGATGAAATGATAGGGGAAGAAATGGACTAATGTAATGAGTTGTATAATTACGATGAATATGGCTTAAATGAAGGGAATTGGATTGAATGGAGTGGTGAAATGTGTTGTTATTTGGAAGTGCTTGTTATATAACAAGATAAGAGCATGAATTCCTATGATAAAGTCTTGAAAATAAGAATTAAAATTCATGCACATTAGGTGTTTGATAAAATGCCTCAGTGAACTTGGCTTAGGATTTAAGGATTTGTAATGGTATGCATTGGAAAGAGGCTTTCATGTTTACTTAGAGTAAACTTGAATTTTTGTTTAGATTTATGAGTAATGGACTAATGTGCTTAGATAAAAATGTGCTTAATTATGTTTTGAAATGTGTAATTATTAGATCAAAGGCATTAAATGCCTTGGAAAATGCTAATGAAAGCTTATGTGAATAATAAGGGAAGTAACTATGTGAGAGGCTTAATGGTCGAATCCTATAGCTTAAAGATAGTGATATTGTGTTTTATACACTTATGTGGCGGTGTATGAATATGAGATACATGTTTGAGTAGTAAATACATTGTATTTTTTATGTATAAAAATTTGGGAGCGATAGATCAAGGAGCTCGTATCGAGAATCATTGAAGTCAAGGGAGTGTACACCTTCTTTTGATGTGAGTTGGAGAAGCCATATCTCTCAATTGGGATTAGGACATCCCAAGGCATGCATGATGACTTGTTTGTGAATTTTGAACCTAGGTAATGCATAGTAGAATTGAATCTCAAATATATGCTAGTATACTTGTGTATTTAATAAATGACATTGTTTTGAATAACTCTTTGCACTTAGAGTGCAACAAATTTTTTTATTACGTATTTTGAGAAATGATATTGCTTTCAACAAACCTATACTTGAAGTGCAACGGACAATGTTTTATTCTCTAAAACTATATTTTTGAATAACTTTGTACTTGGAGTGCAAAAGATGACTTTTATTGCATGAAATAATATTTTAAAACTTACATATGCATAACCGAGTTATATACGCTGCATGTATGTGTTCTCTTTTGGCTTAAGAGTCATGACATGGTTTCATTTTATTGGTTGGACCAATAAATAAAATCATAGAGCCTTACTTGATTTTAGTATTTAATATTTGTCTATGATTTTTGTGATTGGTGAGGTAAGGATTGGCCATTCATGTGCTATGCATAATAGATTAAGGGACCCCTATACCCTTAATGGTGGTATATAAAAGTCAAGTCCTCATATCGACACCTTTCTAAGGGACTTAAGAATGATTGCAAACCCAGTGGTCTGGTAACCGACGAAGTCATCACCTAGGATCATGATGCTCTTATCAACCGTAGTCTGGATTTACCATAGATGAAAGTCAAGCAAACATCGAGAATTGGTGGGTGTGCACACTAGTTTGGCCAACTAGTGGTGACACACATAACTATTTTGGCCTATTTTAAGATATGGCTTCCTAACGAGATTTGATTTATACATGTTATGTTTTTCTGCTTTTGTGTACTAGAAC
Source organism: Erythroxylum havanense (assembly GCA_024752395.1). Classification (NCBI taxonomy): domain Eukaryota; kingdom Viridiplantae; phylum Streptophyta; class Magnoliopsida; order Malpighiales; family Erythroxylaceae; genus Erythroxylum; species Erythroxylum havanense. The sequence goes on from JANTNU010000009.1 coordinate 12,024,315, forward strand.
TAGAACTTATGTTTACTAAATAAGTGATTAATAGGCTAGGCCTATCTGGTTCCTAATCAGTATATGTTGAGTCATAGGCTAAGCCTATATGTTTCTATGTCATGTATGTTCACTTCATAGGTGGTTATGAACATGCTAGATGCGTGAAAAACCCGTCCTTAGGTTATCTAGACTGTCTTGGTATGTATCGGGTTCTGCTTGTGATTTTTCATACTCACTGAGTACATAGTGTACTCACCCCCTTCGCTTTCCAACTATGTAGTTAATTTGGTGAGCTTGAAGCTCTGAATATATCGTGCAGTCTTTTGACATTTTTGGTGCATTACTATATGTGGGTAGTCTCTGTTTTGTACTTTTGTTATATAGTGGCTAATGAACTATTTTTATTAAGTTGGTTATGTTAATATAATTTATGATTTTGTAAAATAACTCTTGACTATCTTATGGTTTGTAAATGATCTTATATATGAACCTTTTGTATTGTTGTTGAGATTACTCTTGAGTGGACTTAAAAGTCTAAAAGTTGTGATAGAGTTTTAAATGTGAATATAGAAGTGCATTTAAAACTAATGTATAGGTATTTAGTTTGAGTTTTGGGATTTTCAAAATATAACCGTTATGCTGTCCAAATGTTTTCAAAGGATATTCAGTTAGCCTTGCATAGTCTGATTAAGGGTACCATGAGTATCCTTAGCCTGGGTATGCGGCGGTTGTCATGTGCCTAATGTAGTTCCAAATCATGACAAAAGAGAATGAAGAACTAGATGAACAACAAATAAATGGATACATCAACCTCAAACTTGAGCCAAAAGCTTTAATACTAAATGGTAGAAATCATCAATTTAGCAACCATAGAGAAATCATCAATTTAGCAACCATACACCCCAATAGCTAAAGAACTAAGATACATATGGAATGCAAATTAACACCCTTCATAATTGATAGATAACTGAATTGTTCAAGTTTGAAGGTAAGAAATAAACTATTCCAATTACTCTATTAATGGGATGATGATAAAATAATTAGAATAGTAATTTGAATGCTCTAGAAAGCCATAAACTAACAAGTTTGAAAAGTTAAAAATAAAACAATGATTTTAGGTGTTAAACGCCACAAACTAAGTTAGTTTGATAAGTTCCAAAGTTAATACAAGAACTTTAAACAAAACTCTCACAAAAAAAAACTTAGATGTTTTATATTCATCAAATCATGTGTTTATAAAGAGAATTAGCCTGTTTGATATAGAACAAAGGCTAAGGCAACATTTAATTCTAATTTAATAAAAATTGTAAGTACTCATTTAATGACAGCCCCATAACTTGACAACTAAGCTATGATATTGGTTTTAAGTAGTTCAAGCTTGCAACTCCTTATTCTAATTAAGAGAATAAAACTCAAACTTAACAAAATTCAAATCCTAATTCTAGCATGTTCAATTTGCACAGCAAATAAACCAAGGTTGTATCATTCTCTTCATGATTTAAACATGTTTGAATTATGTTAATAATTTTAAGCTCTTCTTGCATACATAAACCATTAATAGAATTTAGGTGAGCGTGTTCCTTCTAAATGTCTTCAAGTAAGCAAGTTAATGCTTCTTTCATCCTTTTAGCTTTAGTTCTTGTCATTGGCTCTCCATGAATGATTAAATGATTTTTCTTCTTGATGTTACCTTTAACCTTGCCCGAATCATCCCCTTGTTGATTCATATCACATTTCCTTTATTACTTATATAATTGTAAGTTTTTTTAGCATATTATTTTATAAAAAAATGTACCACATAAAAATCTACCTATGATTTTATTCTAGTTTTGAAACACCTCTTTAATGGAGTCTATATTTTTTTCCAGATAGCATGTCCTCTGTGATATAGGAAGCTCTTTCAGTCTATATTGTTATATTGAAGTTGAACATATTACTTGCAATCTTTCCTATACGTTCAATGAACTGTCTTTTACAAAACTTTCTCTCAAGACTTGTCATTACTTTTTGATATGATCAAGTCATGGAAGGCTAACTTTATTTATCCAATGTGGTGTTGATGTTCTTAAGATAAAATTTTCCTTAAAGGTAAAAATTCCCTTTTGGATCATAAGATTTAAAACAAAATTCAAACCAAACCTTATTATAGTGCAGTATTATGGAAACCTTAATCACATTAAGGTTCTTTAATTATCAAATAACCTTTTGTAACTTATTCCTTGAGCATATCCCACCAATGTCAATGTAAAGCCTAATTGGCAATAATAGGCCCTACTGTTAAAACATATTTCATACTTATGGATTTCTTTATCCTTATATCTCCTCCCCTTTCATTCCATATAATTCGAAATGTAAGACTTTATAATTTTAACTATTTAGACCAAAAGAAATATATGGATGATGAAATATTAAGATATGGTAGGAAAGATTACGTCTTTGAATTAAAAGAGTATGTTATATAATCAACTAATAATTAAAACTAAGGAAAGCACAGAGTCTCAAGCGACCAAACTTGTAACATTTAAGGATAAGGAACCAAGATAACATATTAAATTAAATTAAAATGGATACTAATGTTATCATCAATAATGGAAGAGTTAGCACTGCAATTTTTTCTACCACTTAGTCTCTATTAACATCATCCAATCTCTTTATAACAAGAAGGCTACCATCTCACTCAGCATTTACTCTATTATAACCATCACACAAGTTACATCCAAATGTAGTAGTGGAAAATATGTCATCACCACCCTCTACGGGATATAAAAGCATAATAGCACCACTAACTCTACTATCATCACCACCATCATTAGAAAATGCAATACCAACAATGCCACCTTTGTCCCCTTCCACCACCTCTAAAAACTATAGGAGTAATATCACCCTCACCCATGATTTCCTAAAATGGATTAATTCCATCACCCCCACCTTTACCTATACCACATAATGATGGAGTTACTGTACTAATGCCTCCATTAGGACAAAAAGATCTTTACACCCCAAGAATGTGTAAACTAAAATGAAGATATCAATCTAAATAAAAAAATTTATAGAGTTCTTAAGGGAAAATTTAAAAGAGCAAATCCAAAATTTAAATAATCTATTAATAGAAAACTTATAGCTACTAATAGTTTTGGAGGAAAACAAGGAATGGTGGATGATCTACTATAAATCATAAAGAAGTATAAAAATTGTTTCTTAAAAAGCTTACGTTAAACTAGGATGCTAATAATTATATTTTATAACAAGGATATGGAACAATCTTTAGCACTAAAAACCTCTTTTATATTCTTATCCTTATTGATTAGATAAGCGTACTTAAAATAGATTGAAAGAGATGTCCAACAACATGATAAGTCCATCTCAGAGTTTAAAAAATCCATCAATAGTTTTCATACTAAAAATATGGAAGATGTGATCAAGTTTCATAACTAAATGGAATCCATTCTTGGGAAATTGACAAATGAAAAATATATAAAAATATATCTAATATAGAAAATCATAGACTAAAAGACAAATGATAATGAATCCCTCAGGAAGTTACGTAACACCCCATACCAGGGGTTAGAATATTGAGGAATTTGTAGTGCATTATATGCTTTGCATATTTGAGTACTCACTTATATGTGCATATGTATTTTTGACTTATACAAATATTTGTACATGCATTCAGTAAAATTTTTAAGTATAATTGGTTTTAAAATTTCAATTAAGATGAGAATTATGGTTTATTAGTGAAGAAAAATTATTTGGAGCGTAATATGATTATTTCAAAATTTTTGGTGAATTTTGAAAATTTTTTAAAAATTTGGAGTATTTAGAATTTGGACTAGGTAAAATAGAACAATGGTATTTTTCCTCGTAGCACTTCTATGTGGATGACAAATGGCTCACGTGCAGTGGGGCCATATTTTAATGAGTTTTAAAAACATGATATCACGGAAGTGTAAGGCAAAACTCTGTAGCTCCTTACTTCTCTTCGGCTTTGCTTTGTCTTCACCAAACTTTGACCGTCACTTTCACTGCTGATGATTTTATGAATACAAGGTAAGTGAAGTTTAAGCTTCTGAGTTCTGTGAATGAGTTTAATGATGTTTTACATGCTGGAAATGAATAAATGCATGAGTTGTGAATGAAGCAAAGTCGATGATAGTGATGAGAAAGATGAGTTCATAATAATGTACAGTGGAATGTGCAAGAAGTGAAATATTGATTTGCATGTAGTTAAAAGAGAAACTTAGTGAAGTAGACCAAAGTAGAAAACGAGGTGGGTGATAAGGATAGATTCGGTGATGTTATGAATGGGTTAAGTGAGATTTAGTGAATTTGAAGACATGCAGAAAATTATGAAGTACAGTATTTATGCAAGAAAAGAACCATATGTGAGTTTTGGATTTTGGTGACTGTGATGAATCTTGAGCTTTGGGTTGTATGAGAGTAAGATGGACTAGAATAGGAGTAGAACCGTATGGCTATAGGTTTTGTTTTGGTTTATGGATTGACATTGTTACAACTTTAACAATAGAGAGAGAAAGTTGAAAATGGTAAAATACATGTATGATTTCGGTTTTTTGAAGTTTGAATTTTTTATCTTGAATTTTGAGTTGTTTAAGCATAAGATAAGTTTCATGGATGTAAAATGAAGAGAATATGAATTAAGGATGTATTAAGATAAAGAATTAAGGATTTCAAGAATGAAAGAAAAAGAAGAAAATTTTTGGTGAAGAAGGAGGATGTCGCGCTCGTGCTTCTGTACGATCGTGACTTTGCTGAGGGGACTGATGGGTTGCAATCGTGCTTCTGCATGATTGCGACATCGCTAGTCCATCTGGAATGTCGTGGCCGTACAGGCGCACAATCGCGACTTCCATGCTTTTTGGAACATACTTTGACCTTTTTGTTATATCTTCTTATTCAAACATCCAATTGACATGGTAATTTAACCAATAGACTCATAAGACATTAATACTGATCTCCACCAAAAATTATGACCATCAAAAATGGATTAATTGAATAATTTAAGATGAATTTGTGATTGTACTAAAGTATGATAACTGGGATAATTTTACTGAACATACTTCGGTATTTTGTTTTTATCTTGATTAGTAAACTTCCAAATGAGTTGATTATTGATTCTGATTAAACTAGAGACATAACAATACAATTTTTATGAAGATTTTAAACTGTAATTCTAGTTTTAAGAATTTTAAAATCGGTTCTGAAGTTGAGTTAATAACTCTATTGTAGTTTTAGAATAGTCTAAAGTCTTTTGAGTATAACTTTCAGTATATTGAACCAAATTGTATGATCTTAGAATTAATGGAAACCTAAGACAAAGGGGGACAATTTTATAGAAGGAAGTGCTGCTTAAATATTCCATTTTCTTGATCTAAATGATCATCCAAAGAAGACCCAAATGTTTGTTTTAAGGAAAAATCTAAGATAGTGAATGAGTGTATGAATTGTGGAACTTTTGGAATGCAATTGATATTTACATCAGTTTAATAAGGAGATATACCTAGGAATATGTCATTGAACATGCATGTTTCATGATAGATTCTTAAATATGCTTATTCAGTTACATGAACAATTTAGTAATATGAAATTGTGTTTGATTGTATATAAAAGAGCAAGTAGAGCGGCCATTTCCAGATATCGTTGGAACTTCAAGACATTAAGCAAAAGGGCGCGACTATCAGTAATCTCTAGGATGCTCACACTTTATGTTATTCTACTTATTAAATTGAATTGTGTTTTATGTTGATTGTGTTCTGAACTCGAGACAATGAATGTCCGAATTGTTTGATGCATGTGAATATGATTGACTAATTATTTTTGTCATAAAATGAACTTATTTGATTTTGTAACTATCAAGTCCTAGTCGTTGGTAAATAGGCATGCTTAGAAGAGTCTGCAGCTGCTTTTTTGATACTTTAGTGTCCAAACTTCGGTCTTCCTCTGTGACATTTTGGTGTCACAGATGGAGATTGATGTCAAGACTTCGTTCTCCATCTGTGACACTTCAGTATTGAGACTTTGATCTCCTTTTGCGACAATTTAATGTCAAGACTTCATTTTATCTTCATGACACTTTGGTGTCAAGACTTCAGTCTCCCTCTGTACAAGTCCCATTACCAACTTCTATTTATGGATTTACTGCCTAACTCGTTTTATACTTGGATCTCTGATAAGCTTTGATAAGAAACAAACCATATTTTTTAATCTAATGGGTTAACACCCTATTTTGAAAATTTGTTCTGTATTCTATATATTCTATTTTTATTGAAATGTCTGACTTTAGCTTGTGAAGTGTTTTCATTAATAAATCTTATTCTGTTCTAAATTTCAGTATGTTGAGATGCTTTTGTATAATATGATTCAGTATTTATTAATGACAAATAATTTAGTTATTACTCACTATGCAATATACTTAGCACGATCAATTTGTCCCGTGTAGGTTCAGAGAGAAGAAAACAAGGATTAGGACAAGTCAACCGCAATGGCCAAAAGAGATTGAATTTTACTGGTCAAAATGTATTTTGAGTTTTGATTTTTGGTTTATAGTTGAATTTGTATGAAGGTTTGGAATAACCATAATACAGGCTGGTTTATGAACTTATGATATATAATGTATTATTGTTTTAGTTACTGGAAATGCATGTAATGAATGTGTGGTATGTTTTAAAATGCTTTCGCATCGCAATGTTTGTTTATATTTGCAACTCCAGTGTGGCACTCCCTTATCCCCCTAGGGGGTATTAGGGCACCACATTTATTTGTTATCAGAGCATGGTTTAGGTGATTCTGGTTTAACCAGTGCTTAACTGTTGCTTGTACTAAAGTGTAAAAGTTGTGTTATGGCCTAATGTGGTGTCCCATGTTTTAACTGTAGAATTAAAGTGGAAGGATCACACGAAGCCATTGATGAGGTTGCTGAAAGCAATCATCCTTAGTACACTCGTCCATCGATATCTGAACCCTCTAATGTCAATCGAGGTGAAGCTGAGGTGCCACCTCCTCCCCCAGCTCAGGGAGAAGCTTTAATTAAGTTGTCCCAAGATATGATGATATTGCTGCATCGTATGACTGCAACCAAGGCTCCAATAGATCAGCTGTGGAAGTATGAAGCTAAGAAATTTACTGAGACATCTCTGGAGGAATCTAAAAGAGCTGAGTTTTGGATTGAGAAAGTAAAGAGAGTGTTAGATGAGATCAGTTATCCAGTAGATCAGATGGTGCATTGTGTTGTCTCTCTCCTCCAGGGAGTAGCCTACGAGTGGTGGAAGTTTGTTCTGTGAAATCCCCAGTTACTAGTGTCTTCGACTTGGGATTTCTTTGCCCAAGAATTCAAAGCTAAGTACATGACGGAGGCTTACAGAAAAGAGAAGTGGAAACAATTTCTGAAGCAGAGAAACTTTTCAGCTGTTGAGTATGATCGGGAATTCAACAGACTCAGTTTGAGGAGTTTCGGTGCCATTATTCTGAGGATGGTTTATAAGACTCCATCAAAGAGCATCTGGTAGCATTTACTCTATTGTAACAAGTAAATCACCACCAGTTAGTACAACTACCAAGAAAATTGAAAAGTAAGAGATGATCAGAAGAGAAAGGAGTCAACGTAGGAGCTTTGCTAGAGGATGCCAATATGCGGGTAAATGAAGTCGGGAAGGTACTTCCTCTGCATTAGAAAATACTTAGAGATCTGTGACTCAGGGAAGGTGACAGAACTTTCCCTTATCAACTGTTTTTGGTAGGGGTTCCTCTAGGGGTCGAGGTTCTGGTGCCCCAAAGTGCCCTCATTGCTCTGCACATCATATGGGTGTTTGTTGGAGGGCTACAGGTACATGTTTTCTCTCTAGCAGTACAAAGCATATGATAGCCTGCCCTCTAAGACAGCCTAAGATATCATAAGTCAGTAGAGAGGTCTTTCATGCATCTGTTGAAAGTAGAGGACGCGGAAAAGGTCAAGGAGGATCTGGTCAGAACAGACCTAATCGGAGTACCTAATCAAAAACTATAGATCGACCGGCTGTGCCTTATGCTTCGGCTCGAGCTTATGTGTTGAAAGCTCATCAGGATCAGGATGCACTTGAATTTATTGCTTGTATTGTTTCTCTCTTTGATTTTGAAATGCATGCGTTGATTGATCCTGGATCTACACATTCCTATATCTGTGCTAGGGAAATGTTTGATATGAAGATGTCTATAGATCAATTAGAATATAACATTTATGTAACTAGTCCTCTGGATAGTAGCGTGTTGGTTAATCAAGTGTTTAGGAATTGCCTTATTATGATACAAGGAAATGAATATGTAGTAGATCTTATTAGATTACTTTTTTCATGAATTTGATCTGATTTTGGGTATGGATTGGTTAATAAAACATTAGGCAGTAATTGGCTGTAATGTTAAGACAGTTATGCTTAAGAGGCTCGATCAGTCTGAAATAATATTGCATGGCTACACTAGTTCTTTAACTAATGTGGTGTCTATTATATAAGCCCAAAAGCTTCTCAGGAAGAGATGTGAAGCATATCTAGCTTTTGTGTTTGATTCTAAGAAGGAGGGTGGTAAATTGCTAGATATTCTAGTAGTGAATGAATTTCCATATGTGTTTATGGAGGAATTGCTTGGACTCCCTCCTGAAAGGGATGTGGAGTTATCTATTGAAGTGATGCTTGGCACTACTCCTATATCTAGAGCACCGTACAGAATGACTCCTACTGAATTGAATAAGTTGAACATGTAGTTACAAGAGCTTCTAGATAAAGGCTTTATTAGACCCAGTTTGTCACAGGATGATACACTACAGATGTGCATCGATTACAGGCAATTGAATAGAGCCACAGTGAAGAACAAGTATCTGTTGCCAAGGATTGAAGACTTATTTGATCATTTGAATGATGCATGAGTGTTTTCAAAGATAGACCTGTTATCGGGGTATTATTAGCTTCGGGTAAAGGATGTGGATATATCAAAGAGAGCATTTAGGACCCGTTATGGACATTATGAATTCCTAGTAATGTCATTCGGGTTAACTAATGCTCCAACATCATTTATGGATCTGATGAATATAGTGTTTAGGCCTTATTTGGACCAGTTTTTGGTGATATTTATACATGATATCCTGGTTTATTCAAAGAATGAATATAACTATACTAATCATCTCCGAATTATGTTACAGACCCTACGGGAAAAACAGTTATTGCTAAGTTGAACAAGTGTGATTTTGACTTCATGAGATATCTTTTCTAGGATATGTTGTCTCTTCTCAAGGGATTAGAGTTGATCCTAGTAAGATAGAAGTAATTATTAATTGGAAACCACCATGGAATGTGAAAAAAAATAAGACATTTTCTGGGATTGACTGCTTACTATCATCAATTTGTGAAGGGGTTATCGGTGATAGCATCCCTTTTAACTAAACTGTTGCAGAAAGGAGTGAATTATGAATGTTCTAATAGATGTCAGAGTAGTTTTGATCAACTAAAAAGTATGCTTACTTAAGCTCCTATATTGGTTCAACCTATTTCTAGTAAGGAGTATGTTTTGTTTAGTGATGCATCTAGAAATAATTTGGGTTGTGTTTTGATGCAGGAAGGAAAGGTAGTTGCTTATACCTCCAGGCAATTAAAGTTTCATGAACAAAATTACCCTACATATGATCTGGAGCTTACAACAGTAGTGTTTGCCTTAAAAATTTGGCAGCATTTCTTGTATGGTAAAAGGTGTAAAATTTTCATGGATCATAAGAGTTTGAAGTATCTGCTTACCCAGAAAGAACTAAATCTGAGACAATAGCGTTGGTTGGAATTATTTAAAGATTATGATTGTATTGTGGACTACCATCTGGGTAAGCCTCATGTTGTGGCTGAAGTCTTGAGTCGGAAGACCATTTCAGCATTATCAATGAAGTAGAGTGAATGGGAATTTGTATATGATGGAACTTTAACAACTCAGTTGAAAGCAAGGCCTATCTTGAGACAAGAGATTTGTGATGCTTAGAGAGCTGATGATAAGTTACAATAACTTATCTTAGCTACTCAGGATGTTAAGCAACCTGATTTTTCTATGAAAGGATATGACGAATTGTATTATAAGGTTCGATTATGTGTACTAGTTAATGATGAACTAAAGAGAAAGTTGTTATTTAATGCTCACAATACAATCTTTATTATGCATCCTGGGGAAACAAGATATGTCAGGATCTGAAGCAATATTACTAGTGGTCAGGTATGAAATAGGATGTTGTGGATTTTACAATTAAATGTCTGACATGCCAGTAGGTTAAGCTAAGCACCAGGTGTCATCTGGTTTGTTACATCGTATTTCTATTCCTTAATGGAAATGGGATAACATTACTATGGACTTTGTCACTTCCTCTCACTCAAAAGAAGTGTGAGATTGTATGGGTGATTGTGGATAATTTTACCAAATCTACTCACTTTTTGCCTATTTGTCCTGACTATTCTTTAAATAGGCTTGCAAATTTATATGTGAATGAGATAGTGAGATTGTATGGTGTACCGTTGTCTATCATTTATGATCGTGATCCTCGATTTACTTAAAGATTTTGGAAAAGTTTACAAAAGGCTTTGGTACTTAGGTTAAGTTTAGTACTGCTTTCCATCCCTAAACAGATGGACAATCTGAACGAGTTATACAGATATCAGAAGATATGTTGCGGGTTTGTGTGTTAGAGTTTTCAAGGAGTTGAGATAATTATCTGACTTTGATGGAGTTTACTTACAACAACAGTTATCAGACGAGCATCAGCATGGCGCCTTATGAAGCGTTGTATGGTAGGAAGTGTAGAACTCTTATATGTTGGACTGAGTTAAGTGAAAACAAGATTATTGGGCTTGATACTATGAAAGATATTGAAGAAAAGTTTCAAGTTATCCGGCAACTGTTGAAAGCTGCCAGTGATCGACAAAAATCCTATGCTGACCTAAAAATGAGAGATATTGAGTATCAGGTAGGAGATAAGGTTTTCTTGAAAGTGTCACCATGGAAACACAAACTTCAGTTTAGGAAGAAAGGTAAGCTTAGTCCACGATTCATTGGTCCTTATGAGATTCTGAAAAGAATTGGAAAAGTAGCTTATTAGTTAGCTCTTAGCCAGGTTACATGATGTATTTTATTTTTCTATGTTGAGAAGATATCAGTTTGATATTACACATAAGATTCCTGTACAAGAAATTCAAGTATAACTAGATTTGTCTTATAATGTTAGACCCCGCTGATGGAGCCCAACGTCTGACATGAGAGCGTGGCGTGAAAACGTGCTAATAATACATTTATAAAGAAAAGACCCGCGGAAGATTAATAGGCCTACTAGAAAACAAACTTGAAACTTGCTTTCCTTTACTTGAAACCAATACATGCATAATTCATTAATCAAAAGATGAGTTTCATAAAGCTTTTAGAATATCACAAACCAAATTACAATCCGTGAG